>JAPPVO010000024.1:4577893-5043696 GCA_030407325.1 Camellia japonica | reverse complement strand
CTACCCTTGAGAGGCTCGCTAGGCCGAAAACCCGAAAGGGCGACCTAGGCAAAATTCAGAGCATAGAAAATTTGAAATTATAAAAACTGAGCTCGCAAGGTTGAAAACCCGCAAAGGGTGGCCTTGGGCAAAAGTTAGAGCGCAAAAGGAGAGTGAAAATACCCGAGCGAACCTGAGCCTGAACTACGTAAGGCTTGATTCCATCTTTGGGATACGTAGGCAACTTCGTCTTGAAGTTCAACCACAATATTTCCCCGATCAACTTTGTCCATTCGATCATCTCAGTCATCTCTATTCGTCAGCATTTACCGTGATCTCCGGTACAGTGCTATTCAGACTAGGGGCAACTTTCCGTTGCAATGAAGTGTTGCGGTACCATTCAAACTAGGGGCAACTTTCCAGTTGCTAGGATCCGGGGTTGTGCATCTCAGTGACAGATCTCAGGCGTGTCCAGTTCTGATCCATGACGAAAATAGCTTTGAAAGGTTTTAATAAAAGTTGACTTTGTTCAAATTAATCTTTTTACAACTAAGACCATTTTTGGACCAAAGCGGAGAATTTTCAGTACCACAACCTTCAATTTCATTGATTTCAAAACAGAGTTCTCTTGCTCTTACATACAATTGAAGTTGCTTTTTTATTACACTGAGGAAGAAAACTTGAAAGTACTAGTAAAGCAATAAATCCGGGGCATAGTCAAGTCAGGTGTCCCTGCGCCCCCTTCCAGAGCTGGTGGAAGCCTCTAATGCCAACCTAGGCCCAACCTGTGCTTCTTCGTTGAGCCAATCCCAACACTCGTCAGACAAAGTGCAACCAAAAGTGGGAGCAGGGGCCAGAAGTTCTCTAATTCTCCACGCTACGGCCTGCCGAGCCAGCTGTGCACCTCGAACTGGAAAAGTGACCGGGTACTCAATCCCCTCCGGAGGGCAAGTCTGGTCATGACCAAATTGGCGCAGAACACGGAATGGGAAATAAAATACACAATGGGTCAAGCCAACCAAACGGATCCCAGTATCCTGGAACATGCTATAGCTCATCGCCGGAAGGTTAAGCCAAGGACAGCGCCAAGCAATGTGATCGGCAGACAAATTGCACATCCATTCAAACCACCATCCCTCATCAAGGGCGTCAACTAGGCGTTGTCGAAAGAAGTAGCCGCGGGCTGAGTAAGCAGGGCAAGAGTCCACAACTTGCAATTTGTCCATCAACCATATATGGGGAGGGATGAAAAATGAGAGAATAAAGAATAGAGAGATGTGCGATGAGAGAAAAGTGAGATGAGGGTTTTGTGAAAAAAAAACCGAGCCTGAGGGCCGAGTGATGTGAGTAAATACATATGTAAGCTTGGGTGAGAAACATTACCTGTAGCAGTAGTGGACTCCCTGCAAATCTAGTTGTCTCTTGGCGGCAGAAAGCATCCAAGCCCATCAGTGTCTCGGCTAATGTCATGGCGGTACAACTCCTTCCTTCCCTCAAGCCTTGAGCGACTTCAATCAAACGGATGCTAGCTCCTCCGGAGCCCGAGACAAACAAAAAATGAGATAGCATGCACAAGCAGAGGGCATGTTGTCGGAAACCTTGCCAATGATGGTCGCCGCGATCACCAGCATCAGAGAATCGGTAAATCAGGCTCGGGACATCCAACATCCCGTTACAAGTCAGAGGTCGAGCATCATGCGCGTTGAGACCGCACATCCGCCCTAAAGCTTGGGCGTGGCCAAAGCGGGACTGAGGCAGGATCTCTTCAGAGCGTTCAGACTCCATCAAGACTTGAAAATCTTCGAAGGTAGGACATACCTCTTGCCCTCCGAAGCTGAAGACATGCGTCACCGGGTTCCAAAACCTCGCCGCGGCATGGAGGAAAGGAAGATGTAGCGGAGTCTGGCCCAGCGTGAATAGTGCATTCAAGCCAAAACCCCGGAAGTTCAACTTTTCCGAACCATCTAGAGAAGAGATCCAAGATGTGAGATTTTCTGCGAGAAATGCCTCCATTTTTGTGAGAAACAGTGATGAAATGAATAAGTTCCAAGGTTGGGGCTTTTATAGAGGGTGAAACACTATTCAAAGGACACGTGTCACAATTCTGGAAGCTGCAGGAAGAGGTGGCCGGCCGGCCACCTATTCTAGTAGGCCGGCCACCCTTGATTCAAAAACCTGGCCGGCCGGCCACCCTCCAATCCCCAAAGCAATTGTGGCCCACCATGCTCATTGGTCCTGTTTTACCCTCCGGAAGGAAGTTTGAGGCACTTTCACGCATCGGGAACGTCGAAGGCCTCTATTTCTCTCAGTTTCGGATACGTTCCATCATCCAGATCGTTCGTCCGAAGTACGCTTTGTTGTATTTTTGCTTATCGAGTTGTTGTTTTGTTTATCGAGTTGTAAGTTTTGTCGAGCTGTCGCATTTTGTGTTTTGAGTTATTACTTTTGTTTACTTTTGTTTACGCAATTTTGTTGAGTCTTGTTTATTGAGTCGTTAACATTGTTGTACTTTGCTTATCGAGTTGTAAACTTGCTAAGATTCTGTTACGTCTTAGTGAGTTGAGTTTGATTTGTTGCGTCGGTTCATTACCTGACCTGGTAAATACACAAGGCACATTCCCATTCAATTCCATTTTTGTGCAAAATGATGCGATGCGATGCTAAGATTTTCAAATACAAACACCTTTTCAAAAGCTATTTCATTCCATCATGTTTTACAACAAACAAAGGTACAAGTTTTACAGGAAATAAAACTGCCTAACAATATGCAAAGTGCTACAAACTACTAGCAAAAAGTAAATAAAGCAGGAAATAGCATCAATATCCTCGGGAACGGGAATGAGGAGGCCCTCTCATCCTCTTCTGCGGGACAACCTCTGCACCATCATCACCATCCGGGTCAGAGCTATCATCCTCCGGATCCCCCTCAGCTTCGTCTCCACTCCCGGAACCAAGACCGGAGCCTCCCTCCCCAGCAGATGTCTCTGACTCACGGTCTGCGACCTCCTTCTCCTCCTCCTCAATAATGGGTGCCCTACGTCTGCGAGATGACCCCGCTCCTCGAGCTCCTCGGGTAGGCCTAGATGGCCCTGCTCCCTGAGAAGGCCTGGATGGCCCAGCTCCTCTAAAAGGCCCAGATGGCCCAGCACCTCGACCTCTCTGAGAAGGCCCGGGTGGCCCGGCCTGCGACGGAGCATATACAGGAGGCATCTGAAAGTGAAGAGTTCAATGCATCAGTTCAAATATGAAAAGCAGATGCAAGTACAATATGTGAGTGGGGTGTGTGTCAGATGTGCTCTACACAGATTATCAATACAGCAGAATGTTCCAAACCAGTATGTTATCAGAAATATGCTAAATACGGGAAAGATGGACAGTACCTGCACGCCCATGATGGCTAGCTGTGCCTCCCTCCGTAGGATCATGCCCTCGAATGTGGCCAGCATCCCGAGCAGCTCGTCCGTGTACTCAACTGGAGGCTGCAAACACAAATGCAAAAACATCAGTAAAGGAATGAATGTCCACATATCCATGTAATACCCCGACCCTCGTACATGATTCTGGTATCTTTTCAGTCCTCTATTCTGTGTCTTTGAATGCCTATTGTGAAATTCTATGTGAAAGTATGGTAAATTGCATGGAACTTAGAAATATGGATCTCTATCTGTTGAGTTAGAACATTATCTGTTACACTTGCATTATTTAAATCTGAAATTGGACACCTTAGAGACTTAATTTTCAGAAATTGATTCGATATTTGGAATCTACATGATTTTTAAGCACTAATGGGATTTTCTGTGAAATTTTCATTTCGGCATGGTAAAGCGATTGAATTTCGTCTTATATGCATCCTTGTGTTTATATTTATCCCTAAGACTTATTGAGCCTATGATAAAAAAAAACGTGGGACTCCAAGGGAGAGGAAAAGAGAGAGTGAAGAAGAGGAATTGGGGAAAACGTGAATCACCTAGAAAGCTTGGCAAAATTGTTAGATTTGTGTGATTAAATTCAAGGTAATTCAAGTTCTCTTATGGTGGTAACTTAGGAGTTGAAGTTATGTTTGTGTTTGGTTCTTGGATAATATATGTTTGATCTATGAGGGTTTCTCAATAATTGTCTACTTTGGTACTTTAATTGGGTGATGTATGAATTTATACTTCAATCCTTGGTTTTATGTCATCTTTCCATGGAAATATGTTGGTGTCATGTGTCATGTTTGAAGAACTTGAATGTAGCATGGAATTTGAGCAAGTGATGGCTTGTTGAAGCCTCCAAATTAGTTTAAATTGTCATAATCGAGGTAGAATCCATGTTATGGTGTTGTTAGGTTAAAGTATTGCATGAGTTTAACCTTTGATTGCATGAAAAATAAGGTTTGGTGGCCAAAATTTGTGTTGAAATCGAGCTGCCCTGAATCTGGGTCGTACGTCCGCTCGAGCGGAGATCATGGACGCTCGAGCGGGAAATGCACCCTCTCAGCAGTTTTTATGCAAATTACTCTGTCCGCTCGAGCAGAGAAATTTCCGCTCGAGCGCAAAAATCAACCTCGCAGCATTTTTGATCACATTGTACTGTCCGCTCGAGCGGGCAAGTTGGCGCTCGAGCGGAGTACTGTTTGTAGAAAAAAAAGTGTTCGTTCAATTTTGCGTGCTTGACGCACCGGTGTTTTTAGAATATTTTTCTGATGAGTGTAAGATGGTTTTAAATTCGTAAGAAATGTGGTGATACATAGAATGACTTCTTCAAGATTTAAAAAGGAAGAATACTAATTTATCAGTTATTGTGTACAGGGCACACTCCAGAAGGAACTAGTACGCCACCACAACACTGTGAGTAATAGTGCATTAAATATACATTTCTGTATCAGTAATGTCTGTTAATAACCTTCTGTTTTCCGTAAATCATGGTAGTAACCTATGTATTGATTTAGAAATGGCATGTTGAAAAGATATACATACACATCTGTATATTCTGGGCTGAAAGGCTATTCTGGGCCGAAAGGCTATCTGGGCCAAAAGGCTATTCTGGGCCGTAAGGCTAATATGGGCTGTAAGGCCAATCTGATAATTCTGGGCCATAGGCCATTCCGTTAAAATTGTATAATAGGCCAAGAGCCGTTCTAATGTACTGTTACGTATTGTGATTAATTATTTAAGTACTATTATTCACTGAGCTTGTCTCATTCTGTAATTTTTGTCTGATTCTGTAGGAAGCCGGCTTGGAGCACCGTTCTAGCGTTGTTTCATGCATCTTTTGTTAGCCTAAGGACAACCAGGCACTTGAAGGAACCCTACATGCTAGACCAGTTTTAATTGCCCTTACAATTTTTGTACTCATGTTTTGCTGGTCAAGACTATTGTACTTAACGTTTTGAGTGCCCAAATTCTGGGCTGGATTTGTAAATATGTATGTAACCTGATCCTGTGTGCACATTCACTTTATACTAGATTTCAAGTTGGTCCTGGCTTTTTGGTAGTTGCTCAATGGATGTGTCTGCATGTTATTTTTCAAATCTAATGCTTTCGCTCAGGCCCCTAATGTTATTCATTACAGGTCATCCCGTCTGTTTCTGATTAGGTCATGCCCAAACCTTTTTGGGGCGGGTTAGGGGTGTGACAAGTGGTATCAGAGCACGAGTTGCTATCTCACACACGGATCCATTGAGCGTCAGGATGTCTAGAATGATGTAGGCATCATGTAGGAAAGAAAGAAAGATAGCAACGTGATATGATTTCTGTTAACACTAATGATGATGGCCAATGTCCTTGTATTCCTTGTGTATTGACTGTTTTGTAGACTATGGTGAGAACAAGGACCGACGAACCGGAAGATGCTACCTCGGCACGGTTGGACAGGATGGAAAGAATGATTATGGAAGTGGCAGAAACTTTACGGCAGCAACAGCAGCAACAACCCCAGCCACCACCACCGCCAGTACCCCCACCTGTAGCGCAAGACATTCACGCTGAGGACCGTACGATTACACTTACAAGGGAGTTTAAAAAGATGAAACCACCATCGTTTAAAGGGGGAATTGAACCAATGAAGGCGGAAGCATGGGTGTTAGGGATAGAGAAATTGTTCGAAGTCTTCCCTTGTACTGAAGCTCAAAAGGTGCAGCTTGCTGCTTTCACCCTTGAAGATGAAGCACGGCGATGGTGGATGCTTATTAGAACAATGCATCAGGGGTTGACATGGGATAGGTTCTTGGTGCTGTTTTATGATAAATATTTTCCTCAGAGTATGCGAGACAAGAAAGTGACCGAATTTGAAACGTTGAGACAAGGAAACAAAACTGTTGCTGAATATGAAGCTCAATTCGCAGAATTAGCCCGGTTTGCACCTCACATGGTAGACACAGAATACAAGAAGGCGCGGAAATTTGAAGGAGGATTGCGGAGTGCCATTCAGGACCGGATTAATGTGTTGAAATTGCCTACCTACGTTGACGTCTTGGAACGAGCTGTCATAGCAGAAGGAAATCTTGCCACTCAGACTCGGATTTCTGAATGGAAGGGGAAGAGGCAGAATAATCAATGGTCGAAGGGGACAACCACTTCACCAAACAAAAAGCAGAATTCAGGGATCTCCAGCTCTGTTACTTCTCCCCAAAACTCAACTCCTGTGTGTCCAGAATGTGGGTGGAAACATCGTGGGGTTTGTTACCGATTGTCTGGGCATGTTTTCGGTGTGGCAAAACGGGGCATTTCTTAAAAGACTGTCCGCAAAAGAATCAACAAACTGGTAATAAGGCCGCCACAAGTTCAGCAGGGTCGACACCGACTCCTAATGCTAAGTCAACTGTCAAACCGGCGAATAACAAGGATACTACGAGACAAGGTAGAGTATTTGCGTTGGTTCCGGGAGATGTACAGAATGCAACAACAGTGGTATAGTGCATTAAATATACATTTCTGTATCAGTAATGTCTGTTAATAACCTTCTGTTTTCCGTAAATCATGGTAGTAACCTATGTATTGATTTAGAAATGGCATGTTGAAAAGATATACCTACACATCTGTATATTCTGGGCCGAAAGGCTATTTGGGCCGAAAGGCTATCTGGGCCGAAAGGCTATTCTGGGCCGTAAGGCTAATATGGGCTGTAAGGCCAATCTGATAATTCTGGGCCATAGGCCATTCCGTTAAAATTGTATAATAGGCCAAGAGCCGTTCTAATGTACTGTTACGTATTGTGATTAATTAAGTACTATTATTCACTGAGCTTGTCTCATTCTGTAATTTTTATCTGATTTTGTAGGAAGCCGGCTTGGAGCACCGTTCTAGCGTTGTTTCATGCATCTTTTGTTAGCCTAAGGACAACCAGGCACTTGAAGGAACCCTACATGCTAGACCAGTTTTAATTGCCCTTACAATTTTTGTACTCATGTTTTGCTGGTCAAGACTATTGTACTTAACGTTTTGAGTGCCCAAATTCTGGGCTGGATTTGTAAATATGTATGTAACCTAATCCTGTGTGCACATTCACTTTATACTAGATTTCAAGTTGGTCCTGGCTTTTTGGTAGTTGCTCAATGGATGTGTCTGCATGTTATTTTTCAAATCTAATGCTTTCGCTCAGGCCCCTAATGTTATTCATTACAGGTCATCCCGTTTGTTTCTGATTAGGTCATGCCCAAACCTTTTTGGGGCGAGTTAGGGTGTGTGACAATCCAACTGATAAATCAAAGTTGTAAAACATACCGGTGGTGAATCAGGGTCTCTGACATATCTGTGGTCAGGAAGAGGAGGCTCTAGCGAGACCTGGTAAGGAGTCCCGAACCGTCAACTCGTCAACTCGGTCGGCATGTCTGGCCACCCAGGATGATGATGAAGAGTCGGAGGGATCGGAGGAATCGAACTACCTCTACCCCTAGATGCACCAGCCCTGTTAGAGGAGGGGATATCCGTAGCACGGGCACGACTCGAAGATGGTACATCAGTAGGCCTCAGTGTCGGAGCACGTACTCCCGTCAAGGGGGGCATCAGATATATACGACGATAGGTGGCGTAGTCCCCCTCCATGAGATATAACAAAGCATCGGTGCCCTGCATAGCACTAGTGACCTCCTGGGTAGAGAGTCTATCCGCAGTCCGCATAGTGGCTGGAGGTACAGCAGGAGGGTCCTGAGAATCGTACCCCCATACCTGGAGCAGAAAGCGTTCCCCCAGGAACCATGCCCTACCGATTGGTCCTTCGAGCAGGAACCTATACTGGGAATTACTCGATCCTCCGGGATAATGATATCGGAGACCATCACCTAAGACCGCCCAGGGCTGCCAAGTAATCTGCGGATAGCCAGTGCATAAATCAATCAGAAATCTGGAGTATACAGGGTAGATCAAAGATGAAAATGAAAGGAACTGAGAGTTCTGAAATACCTCTGTCGTCCGCACAGTATCAAAATACTGTCGCAGGTAGAAGAGAGTCTCTCGAGGTCTCGGTCGGTGCTCGCCCTCGAATACCAGTGAAAACGGAGCCATAAGGGGTCCTGCCACCTCCATCTCCGGGGCTAATGTGGGAAAATATACGTACACCCATAGCTGAGAAAAGCAGTGTGGAATGTGAATACAAAGTGCTAAAGGCAGAATACAGAGTGCAAAGTGCGCCGTGTGTGCAATGAACAAGTAATGAGGAGCAGAAATGTAAATCAAGAGGACAGAACGTACCTCCCAGGCTCTCTAATAGCCGCCGAGTAAGTCTCCCCGCCCGCGAGAGGCTGCACTCATGTAACAATAGAGGGTAGCCAGGCCAGCGCCACCCCAGTCATACTTACTGACCTGTGATAGGTCCACTAGGGCACTCAGAAGATACAATCCGACAGTGTTCCCCCTATCAGCAAACAAAGTGGTGCCAAAGAGGAACATGAGGAAACCTCGGGTGTACTGCTCAATCTCCTCAAGAGACTCAGGCTCCATCTCCGGCCTCCGAAAATGGGAAGAGAACCAGGTGTACCGAACTCTCCCGGAAGCTCTGTCTACAGGTGGGCGAGCCCCCAATAAATGTACCCAAGCAGCCTCCCACTCTCCCATATCCTCGTCATAAGGTATGGGCCAACCGCCTATGTCTAGGCCGGTGAGTACGGCAAAATCCAGCGGGGTCATGGTCATATCCCCAGTGGCGGAAAAATGGAAAGAATTGGTGGTGTCCCACCATCTCTCCACCAGAGCAGCTAACAGCGTCCTACTGGCAGGATAGTGGGATAACCCCATACAGAAGGCCCTGAACCCTGCTGCGTCAACCAAATCCCGGACAGCCTCCGGGAGCTCGGCGTACCACTCTCTCGCAGCAGTGGAGCCATATCCTCACACAGCGCGAGAGCCAACCTGCATTCAGAATGAATACATGTGTTCAGCACACAATAAAATGCAAGCCGTGTGCAAATAAAATGCAAGCCGTGTGCAAATGAAATGCAAGCTGTGTGCAAATAAAATACGAGCTGTGTGCAAATGAAATGAATGAGCTGTGTGCAAATGAATTGAAGTAGCTGTGTGCAAATGAATTGAAGTAGCAGTGTGCAAATGAAATGAATCAGTGGGCTGCGTGTTCACTTCAAATCTGGGCTACGTGTTCAGTAAATTTGTGTTTTGGGCTGCGTGTTCAAATCTCAATCAGTGGGCTGCGTGTTCACTTCAAATCTGGGCTGCGTGTTCAGTAAATTTGTGTTTTGGGCTGCGTGTTCAAATCTCAATCTGTGGGCTGCGTGTTCACTTCAAATCTGGGCTGCGTGTTCAGTAAATTTGTGTTTTGGGCTGCGTGTTCAAATCTCAATCAGTGGGCTGCGTGTTCACTTAAAATCTGGGCTGCGTGTTCAATAAATTTGTGTTTTGGGCTGCGTGTTCAAATCTCAATCAGTGGGCTGCGTGTTCACTTCAAATCTGGGCTGCGTGTTCAGTAAATTAGTGTTTTGGGCTGCGTGTTCAAATCATAATCAGTGGGCTGCGTGTTCACTTTAATTTATATCTGGGCTGCGTGTTCAGAAAATCAGTGTTTTGGGCTGCGTGTTCAAATCATAATCAGTGGGCTGCGTGTTCACTTTAATCAATATCTGGGCTGCGTGTTCAGAAAATCGGAGTTTGGGACTGCGTGTTCTACTCTCCATCAACTTGGACTGTGTGTTCAGAAAATCAGAGTTTGGGACTGCGTATTCTACTCTCAATCAGTATGGGCTGTGTGCTCACTATCAACTTGGACTGTGTGTTCAGAAAATCAGAGTCAGGGCTGTGTGTTCTACTCTCCATCTCAACTTGGGCTGTGTGTTCAGAAAATAAGAGTTTGGGACTGTGTGTTCTACTCTAGTGTGGGCTGTGTGTTCACCATCAACTTGGACTGTGTGTTCAGAAAATCAGAGTTTGGGACTGTGTGTTCTACTCTTAGTCAGTGTGTGTGTGTGTTCACCTTCAATTCGGGCTGTGTGTTCGACAAATCAGTGTGACGTGTGTCAATTCTTAACTAATGTGTACCGTGCGTTCACAATCAATCATGAGCCGTGTTCAGCAATTCAAGTGTTTAAGTCACATGTTCAGGATGCAAGCAAAGTACTATGTCATAAGCTAAAACTGTGTGTTCAAGCATGGCAAAGCTAAAATGCACGAAAATGCAGGAAATAAAGTAAAATACCTCTCGTGCTCGTGAGAGAGGTGCTGCTCCGGCTCTCGCAGAAGTAAATCCCCGGGTGCCCGATCATTGAAGTCAGTGAAACGACGAAAAACGGCCCGCGGAAGCACATGTACCGGTGGGGCGTACCTCCGGGAATAAAAGGACGGACTCTCGGGGGAGTGCCATGATATCAAAATCATCCCGGCACCTGGAGGACCTCCACCATGAGGGTATCACCCGCCATTTCAAGAAATCTGCAAAAAGGAGCAAAAATGAGCAAAAATGAGCCAAAATTGGAAAAAGTCAACAAAAGTCAACTCCCGGGAAATGAAAAAGTCAACAAAAGTCAACTCCCGAGAAAATCTTCCAAATATTGAGACAAACTTACCTCAAGTGGTGAAAATGAGAAAAGAAGCTCCGAAATCAAAATTTAATCGACTCAAAGTGCTTAAAACTGAAAGATTTCGCGAAAACAACTTGCAAAAAAGGCTGAAAAGCGCGTATAAAGTGCAGATCTGAAAGAAAAAATGGTTTGGGAGGCAAGAGGAGAAAATTTCACACCTGTGGGAGTGATTTCGGATTGAATGGGTGAGGATATATATAGAAATGAGGCAAAAGACAAAATTGCCCCTACTTTTGTGCAGGTGGCCGGCCGGCCACCTTTCCTAGCTGGCCGGCCATTTGCTTTTTGGTACTTGGCCGGCAGCTCCCCTAGGGCAACCCTGGCCGGCCATGTCCCCCACCCCCCCTCTAGCTCCCTGCAAATTTTGAGGAAGATTGGAGTTCCCGGGACCTGAAAAAGTTCAAGAAAAGTGCACTTCCGGTCGCGAAATTGCTCCGCCGGAACTTCAGCTGCAATTTCTGACATGTGTCTCATCATCACTCATCAAAATCAAGGTGTATCCTTTTTGAACATGTTGTAACCTCTCCGGGAGGTGAATCAGAGGCCGCGATCAAGTTGCCTTCACCGAAATGCGCGTTTTCTTACTCGTTATTTCGCAACAAACGGGCACCCTGATTCGTGCTCATTTTGCATTGTTGTGCACATAACTTGCATTCTCATCAACATTTTGCATTGTCATGCATGTTTTCTTGGTGTACCATACCTCTGTGCTTGAGCATGCGTTGTCACGCGCGTTCCTTTCTTGCATTGCGATGCATTCACTCGCCGACACTGTGTGTGTCAAACTTTCGGAACCACAGGAATCACATTGAATATATGTTGTTAGCATATTGTTCTTGTTGAATTTCTCTCTTTTGCAGGCACGATATTGTATGTACGGTTCATTTGAGGCTGGTGCGACCAGACGAATCGCGCAGGTATCGTATCTTTTCCGTGTGAGACGCGACGAGAATTGAATGATTCTCCGCATTCCTAACTGCATGAAATGTAGTTGTTGCTTTGCATTCTTGCTTAAAACTGTTGCATCTATTTGCGAATACTTGCCTCATTACAGCTTGCTGCATTTGCATGATCATTTGGCTCTGTGCATGTCGCTTTGCATTTTGCCCCCCTGCCTGCGGGCACGCCTGCGGGCATATCTCTGTTCATCTTGTATGATTGTCTAAGTCTTCGGCCTTGTCAAAAATGGGTCGTCTCTGGGCTTTGACATTCACTCCCGTCACTATGACTTCCGAGTTCTGTCAAAGAGGGGCAACTGTAGACACCCCATTTTTGACCGACCTTAAGACTCAGACGTCACCGATTGAGCGCTCGGTGATGTTGCATATTGTGCTCGTTCAGAAGTCTCAGAGTCGCGGCCGTGTGCCCTGCCTCCGGACTTCCGAACTCTCTTCTGTGCCTTGCCTCGGTTTGCGAACCGGACTCGGTTTTCTCTGTTTTCTTTCCTGAGGGGAGGGAGAGGTCCCGTAGACCATCTCTCAGTGGCCGTGGGCTACATTTCGTGGCCGTAGGCCATTTTGCCCATTTCGGAGCCCGGTTCCCGGTTTTCGGAGCCGTCAGGCCGTGTGCCTCGGTTCGGGACCACCCAACCATCTCCGATTCCTCCGGTTTTTGGCATGCATCTCATTTACTCCCTTTCAAGGGACACTGGGGTCTTAGATACCCACTTCGTGGCCGAATGCCACTTTCGGTGCTTAAGCCTATTTTCGGGACCCGAACTGCGTGTTTTGGTCCCCGAGCATTCGTTTTGCATCGGTTTTCGTCCATTTTTGGCAGGTACCTCTGTTTTATCACCAGGAAGATCACTGGAGGGTGGGAGGCCAGCAATTGTCTCAGCGACCAGTTATGCTCTTCCGGCGCCCTCCGACGCCCGTTTTTCTCACTTCCGGGCTAATGTTGAACACCCTAGGGCCATTTTCTTCGAGCCAAAACCACATATTTGTGTTGTACACACATGGGAGGATCCTAAAAACACATGGCCGGCCAGTAATTCTTTTGTTCATTTTGAACCCTCTTTGAAAAGTGGCTTGTTTTCTCCTGTTTTAGAGTTGTCAATTTGAACCATAGGGTCTTGTTCAGCACACATGGGAGGCCACCAACATGTGGTGGCCGGCCACTAATTCAGTGTTTCATTTTTGCCCCTTGGCCGGCCATAGGGGGTGGCCGGCCGGCCACCTGCAACAAAGTTAGCTGGCCGGCCATGCTCATTGGGAGGTGTGTCTTACAGCTGTGTAGCTGTTTCCCCCAGAAAAGATCTGTATTCGGGGGATATTTTGGAGGGGAACACTTGGGTGCATTTCCCTCCACCTTTGCCCTCCTCTTTTGGTCCATATAAGGAGCCTCCCAACTCTTAGGCTAGGGTTAGAAAAACTCTCTTAAGAGCTTAGATACACATCTCTCTCCATCTCTCTCAAATCTTCAAGTTTTGGTTCCATCTCTTCATCACCATCAAGCACCACCACCACTACTCTATTTCCAGCAGCTAGGAGAGCTTTCCAGCAGCTAGGAGGCATCCATTCTTCAAGCAAAAAGGCAGCCAAGACTTGTCTACAAGGGTAAGTACTCCACCCCTCTTTTCTAGCTCATTTTTGATTCATTTCTTGGCCCTATTTCTATACTGTTTTGAGCTCCGACCAATACTGAAAGTGGTCCTCTTTTGAGCTCATTTTCATCTTTGTTGAAGGGCTCAACCCTGTTTGAGCCCTCTACTTGCACTTGCTTCAATATCTCTTATATGTCAATATTTTGCATGCTTTTCTAGCCTATGAGTGATCTTTTTCGAGCATAATGTAAACTGTGAGGGCCTATTTTGAGCCCCTCTTCAACATTGAAGAAGGGCTCAACCCTGTTTGGCCTCTCTATCATGCACTTGCTTCATAATCTCTCATATTTACCGTAAATTTGCATGATCTGTTTGACCTACATGTAGTCTGTTTTGGAGCATGTCATGAACTGTGAATAAGCTTATTTTGTGTCCCTCTACAACATTGTAGAAGGGATCAACCTTGTTGGGGGTCTCCATGTTATACTTGTCATTATACCCCTCTTTGACCCCCATTTTTGCATGCTTTTTTAAGCTTATCTAGCTTCTGTTTTCGGCCATCATCAGAACTGGAAAGAGTCATATTTTGATCTTCTTGACATATTGGATTAAGGGTCTTTGCTGGTTTGATGAATGTTTGGGGTACCTCATGTTATAGCCTTATGTATCCTAGTTCTTCCATGACATTTTTAGCATGTTTGCATACTGAGTTGGGGGATGTCATCTACTGTAAATGTTCATATTTTTAGTCCCTCATCAGTGTTGTAGAAGGGTACTTTTCCATTTAGGCATCACATGTATCACTTGCTTCAATACCCCTCTTGCGGGGCCATTTTTGCATTCTTGCTTAATCCTATGTGTGCTTGCTGTTTAGCCTTTTTTATGACTGAAAAATGCTTTTCTTGGGGCTGTCTCGCTACTATATTTTCATTCCATGTCCATATTGTGCATGCATTGCATAGCTATAGGCCATTTCGGGCGCCTAATATCGCATTTCGGGATCATTCCATGCTTCGGTGTGCACTTTGGCCATGTTTCGGGACTGTTTTCCCCCACATTTCAGTTGAAATTCCATTTGCATGTTTGCATATCATTTCATGTCATTTCATGCCTTACGGCCATTCTCGGTTTGCGCGCCCGTGTGCACGCATTTCGAGGCGCTTCATTTTCATCCGACGGCCTCTTATGTGAGTGTGGCTGAGGCTCTCATGTTAGTGTAAGTCCATTTTGCATTCTGTATGTCATTTTAGTCTCATCATTGCGTATGCCATTGCCTCGGTTTGCGTGCCCGTGTGCACGCATTTCGAGGCATCTCATTTTCACCTCACGGCCTCTTATGTGAGTGTGGCTGAGGCTCACTCATGTTAGTGTAAGTCCATTTTGCATCTGTATGTCATTTTAGTCTCATCGCATTCCGTATGCCATTCTCGGTTTGCGTGCCCGTGTGCACGCATTTCGAGACATCTCATTTTCACCTCACGGCCTCCCGTGTGAGTGTAGCTGAGGCTCTCTCATGTTGGTGTAAGCCCATATTGCATCGCATATCTCATTTTAGTCCTGTTGCATTCCGTATGCCATTTTCTCGATTTGCGTGCCCGTGGACACGCATTTCGAGACATCTCATTTTAGTCTCATTGTATCATATTTAAGGCCGTTTCATGCCTTTATGTCATCGCCTCGGTTTGCGCGCCCGTGTGCACGCATTTTGAGGGACTTCATTTTCATCTGTCGGCCTCTTATGTGAGTGTGGCTGAGGTCCACTCGTGTTAGTGTAAGTCCTACTTGCATTGCGTATGCCATTTCATGCCTTAGGATCATCGCCTCGGTTTGCGCGCCCGTGTGCACGCATTTCGAGGCATCTCATTTTCATAGCATTGTGCATGCTAGGATTGTATTTTAGTTGCATTCATGCATATCATGCATATTGCATCATGTTCGGGATAGGAGTTAGCCCGGGCACGGGAAACGAGGCGTGTTTCGTACTCCGAGTGACGGAACGGGTCTCAATTCCCAAGTCACCGACACTCCGGATTACCCATGATGGAGTTAAGTTCTGTTGTAGTGTTCATATGCATTCATCCCATATTGAGTTGTGCAATTCGACTCCTCGGCCATCATGCATCGATATGCGTGATTGGTGGCACGAGGATCGAGGCATGCATATATTTGTGAAATACATTGCTATGCCCCTTTCCTGCTCTCTGTTGCAGCAATCAAGAATCAGCAACTTTTCGGAGTCGGGCGCATTTCGAGAACATTGCAAACAGAGGCTAATTAGGGCATCCCAGTGGATTTCCACGCAAGGCAGCCCAGCATACATCATTCATCAGAATCGAGGCAGCCCCTGGCTTGCATGCCAGTTTACAGCTTTCTTAGTTAAATCGTTAATTAATTAGAAATTTGTATATTATTCGGACTGTATATTTCAGACTGTAATATTCTTTTATTTCGGACTGTATATTTATTCGGACCCTCTGCGTGAGGGCATAATTGTAATAAGTGTAGGTGAGTGTGATGTATGTCTTCCAACCCCACGTCTTTCTTCCCTTTTATTTACCCGCTTATGATGGTTAGATATAGGGCATATTTCGATTAGCATACAGTATGACAGCATGTTTGCATCATTCATCTGTCTTGCACGCACCGGGCTTGGCGCATCATACAAACTGCATTTGTATTTCAATTCCAAATTGAATACTTGATAGCTGTAGCATTCCATATGCCATCTTTAGAATAGCCGAGCCTGCTATAGTTGCATTTTGCATGTGTTGCATTAGGCATTTCAGCATATTTAGGATCATGCATGATTTCTAATGAGCTTTTGTTTTGGCTTGGAGTACTCGGTGAGTTTTATGCTTTAGCATCCTTGCATGCGTGTGAGTGTTGCCATGAATAGCATGCTTGCCATGAGGCTATATGCTTATGTGATATGACTACCTTGAATGCCTGGGTGGAGGTTGAGTTACTTGAATTGGGACAATGCGTTGACTGTTTGTTTTAAGCCCACTAGATAGTGGCAAAATCATGTTTTCTAAGCCCACCTGAGGGTGGCAAATCCACGTCTTAGCCTACCTGCGGGTAGCACCATCAAACCATTTTCAAACAAACAAACATGAAATATTTTGTTCCAATTCAGGCGACTCAGTCTATACTTGTATGTTGTGCGCATCACATAGTAAATCTAGGCTAATAACCGGAATAAGAACTCACAATGTTTTCAAAAACAGATATCATGGTTAGTAGAGGCCGGTCTTTGACCGGGCGAGCGGAGGTGCTCACGAAGTGACCTTCCCCAATCGTACCCAAGTTCCCGAGCCGAGGCAACTTTGGTGATGACGGACACGTGGCCTTTGGCACCGAGTCAGGGTTTCCTAAATTTCCCATTAAAAAAACATTTAGGTGGCGACTCTATATCTGGCAAAGCAGTCCATGTTTGGCACTTCTTTCAAAAAATCTGTTTTCAAGACGATTTGCCGGATTTGGACTCTTTGGTTCAAGATTAAGAACCGTGACATTTTGAGTCCTTTGAACTGTGGTGACCCAATATCGAACCAGAACCGGGGGGGGGGGGACTCGCACTCCCTTTAGCCCGGGATGCGTTCGGGGACGTCTACATGCGTATATCAGATCTGGATTGTGATATTTTAAATCACTTTTTACACTCTCTTTCTCTCTTACTTTTCAAAACCTCCATTGGAGAGCTCCTCTCTCTAAAAACACAACTTGTCTCTAGGGTTTGATCTAGTATGAGTGATCTTCTATCCTTGGGCCTTTGTAAAAAGTGTGGAGATCGTTGATGGCTACATTTTGATCCGAAAAATATTGGGGTTTGGAGCATTTCGAACTTTTCATCTTCTTCCTTTGAGCTTTGAATTTGTGGCAGGGATAACTACTCATTTTTATGGTTTTTAACATAAACTTGTAGTCATTTTGATTAAATGTTGAGAGTTGGGAAGTTTGGGGTTGGGCTTTCAAAATGGGAAAAAGGGGTTTTGTTCTTTGGGCCAATACATGAGTATGTTGGGTCTTAACATGAGATTAGTGTTGTAAATTGTTGATATTTGGACCTTTGGGTCAATATTGAGAAATAGGGGAGAAAGTCTAATTTGTTGTATAAATTAATTGGTATAATTAATTTGAAAAATTGTGGAAATATGGAATTGAGTTGGAAATAATGAATTGGCTCATTATAAGAGGGATGGTGGAGTTGGATTTATTAATCGCTCACTTATGAGATTGTTGTCAAATTATCTGTTGATGCATTTATTATCTGTTTAGAAATAAATTGCTTTGGGCTATCGGTGGAGGATAATCTTGATTGTTGTTGACAATGCATGATGATTAGGTGAACTAGAACTAATCAGTTGATTATGTCATCGAATATGACGGTTGGAATAATACATCAAATCTATGTATTGATTGCTCATGTATATGATATGTGTTTATATACATTGTGTTGTGTGGGAGGAGATAGGGAATGCACTCCACGGTTTAGGAAAAGATAGGGGATGGACTCCTAAACCAGATATTATTTGAGAGGAGATAGGGGATGGACTCCATTGATACAGCAAATATGTGTATCTATTGAAGTATTGATACAGCGAATATGTGTATCTATTGTGAAGTATAGAAGTGTTATATGTGTTATTGATACAGCGAATTTGTGTATCTATTGTGAAGTATAGAAGTATTGCTGATATGAGATGTAATCTCACCCAAATTGTTTGGCCAGGTTCTGAGCCACGGTTATGAATTGAGAATTGGATAAGTAATGGAAAATGAAATGAAACATGGACATATTAGTCATGGAATTGAAATGTGTTATAAGTTGGCGTATATGAGTTAAACATTTATCGAATGCTAATGCTTTAGTTATTGCTCATATTATGTTTAGCATATCTCTACTGGGCATTGGCTTACCCTATATGGGACATCATTTTCAGGTTCAGGTATTATGCCGCCTCTGAGGTCTTAGCTTGGATGGTTGTGGGAGTTGAAGACTCTCTTGTTTATTTTTGGTGATCATTTTGTGTATTACATGTAAATCAAGCTAAGGGCTTATTTTGTATTTTGAGTTAGTACTCTCTTTTTTTGTCACCAAGTGTCGACTTGGAAAGTTGTAAGCCTGTGGGGCATTTACTTTTGATGTCAACATGTAATACTTTTGTAAAGAATACACTGATGAATGAAATTATGCTTTATTCTCTTATATCTAAGCATGTCAAGATTGTATGATTTATGGGTTTATTTTTGAGGGCGTTACAATATATATATATATATATATATATATATATATATATATTTTAGAACATCAGAAACAATATATTGATAAAACAACTTGAGTGTATAAATAAGACCCCAAAGGGTCATTCCAACAAAACACCAAAAGTAAAATCTGTTATCCTTGGTAAATTATTTGTCCATCTTTTGTGATTGCCTTATTAAATATGAAAGTTGGTGGTGAATCCACTAATACTTAATGTATAGACCCTGAATATTAGAAGAAAATCTGTTATCCTTGGTACATTATTTGTCCATCTTAGAAAATTAAACTCTTTCTAGGAACATTATTAAATACGTTCACATTATTAGTCAGTTGAATAAGCCATGTATCAAATTTAAAAAATAAAAATAAAAAAAATTTAAAAACTATAACTTCAACCACCCACACTATTGTGAGCAAGAGTCATAAATATGGGCATTTTCAACACTACCCTATGTTGATATGGAACTTGGAATTTGAATTAGTTTACGATTTCATTATCAGTTGACAAGGTTAAAGTTATTTTATCTATTTTTAATTTTTATAGATAGTTTTCAAAAATAAAACAACTATTATGGTGTTCGGCTTTTTTTTTTTTTTTGTCAAAAAAAAAAAAGAAAAGAAAATATTAGTGTTCAAGTAAGGATTGAAAAATTCTTACAAATTAAATTTCAAACAAATAGTCATGCGAATGTGTTGATGGTTCTTTTGACTCAACGGAAAAGACTATTGTTAAGTATAGCGAAAATTGAATACAAAAAGAAAAAGAGAAAGAAATAAAGAAAAATGATTGATTAAACAATCAAAATGATCCGTGGTGGGCCCCCACGCGCCCAACAACACTCTTCAATCTGATACCGGACTGGAGAGAAGCCTAGCCATTAAAAAAAATAAAAAACATAGCAAACTCTTCATACTTTTATATTAGTAGTAGATAGATAAATTAGGTGAGAAATTATGAGAAATAAATTACTTTTATTTTGAAACTTTGATTTCTCATTTAAAAGTGATGAGATTTAATGAAAATAACCTTATTTTATTTATATATATATAGTTTTTAGAACATGAGAAACAATATATTAATAAAACAACATGAGTATATAAAGAAGACCCCAAATGGTCATTCTGACCAAACAACAAAAGTAAAATCTGTTATCCTTGGTAAATTATTTGTCCATCTTTTGTGATTGCCTTATTAAATATGAAAGTTGGTGAATCCACTAATAAATAATGTATAGACCTTGAACATTAGAAGAAAATCTGTTATCTTTGGTACATTATTTGTCCATCTTAGAAAATTAAACTCTTTCTAGGAACATTATTAAATATGTTCACATTATTAGTCAGTTGAATGGCCCATATACGAAATTTAAAAAATAAAAATAAAAAATTTGAAAAACTATAACTTTGACCAACCACACTATTGTGAGCAAGAGTCATAAATATGGGTATTTTCAACACTGCCCTATGTTGATATGGAACTTGGAATTTGAATTAGTTGATGATTTCATTATCAGTTGACAAGGTTAAAGTTATTTTGTCTATTTTTAATTTTTATAGATAGTTTTCAAAAATAAAACAACTACTATGGTGTTTGGCTTTTTTTTTTCACAAAAAAAAAAAAAAGAAAATATTTGTGCACAATTAAGGATTGAAAAATTCTTACAAATTGAATTTCAAACAAATAGTCATGCGAATGTGTTGACGGTTCTTTTGTCTCAACGGAAAAGACTATTGTTTAGTATAGCGAAAAATGAATAGAAAAAGAAGAAGAGAAAGAAATAAAGAAAAATGACTGGGTAAACAATCAAAATGATCCGTGGTGGGCCCCCGCGGGCCCAACAACACGCTTCAATCTGATCTCGGACTGGATAGAAGCCTAGCCATTAAAAAAAGTAAAAAACATAACAAACTCTTCACACTTTTATAATAGTAGTAGATAGATAAATCAGGTGAGAAATTATGAGAAATAAATTACTTTTATTTTGAAACTTTGATTTCTCATTTAAAAGTGATGAGATTTAATGAAAATAACCTTATTATATATATATATATATATATATATATATATATTATATATATATATATATATTATATATTTTAGAACATGAGAAACAATATGTTAATAAAACAACAAGAGTATATAAATAAGACCCCAAAGGGTCATTCCAACCAAACAACAAAAGTAAAATTCCGTATCCTTGGTAAATTATTTGTCCATCTTTTGTGATTGCCTTATTAAATATGAAAGTTGGTGAATCCACTAATAATTACTGTATAGACCCTGAATATTATAAGAAAATCTGTTATCCTTGATACATTATTTGTCCATCTTAGAAAAATAAACTCTTTCTAGGAACATTAATAAATACGTTCACATTATTAGTCAATTGAATGGGCCATATATCAAATTTAAAAAATAAAAATAAAAAAATTTGAAAAACTATAACTTCGACCAACCACACTATTGTGAGCAAGAGTCATAAATATGCGTATTTTCAACACTGCCCTATGTTGATATGGAACTTGGAATTTGAATTAGTTGATGATTTCATTATCAGTTGGCGTAGTTAAAGTTATTTTACCTATTTTCAATTTTTATAGATAGTTTTCAAAAATAAAACAACTTCTATGGTTTTTTTTTTTTTTTGACAAAAAAAAAAAAAGAAAGAAAATATTAGTGTGCAATTAAGGATTGAAAAATTCTTATAAATTAAATTTCAAACAAATAGTCATGCGAACGTGTTGACGGTTCTTTTGTCTCAACGGAAAAGACTATTGTTAAGTATAGTGAAAAATGAATAGAAAAATAAGAAGAGAAAGAAATAAAGAAAAATGATTGGGTAAACAATCAAAATGATCCGTGGTTGGCCCTCGTGGGCCCAACAACACGCTTCAATCTGATCTCGGACTGGAGAGAAGCCTAACCGTTAAAAAAGTAAAAAACATAACAAACTCATCACACTTTTATAATAGTAGTAGTGTAGGCGTGCACGAACGTCCCGGCTCCGCGCGCGAATTGGCGCGAAATCCGTTCTGTTCATTAGGCTGTTACAGTTCGGACTCTATGTCACGGTTCTGAATCTAATCTCGCAAAGTGCAATGCAAGACCGATAGATCACCAAAGAGTCCAAATCCGGCAAAGCGTTTTGGAAAACTGATTTTTGTAAAGAAGTGCCAAACATGGACTGCTTTGCCAGATACAGAGTCGCCACCTAAATATTTTGTTTTGGTGGAATTTAGGAAACCCTGACTCGTGCCTAAGGCCACGTGTCCGTCATCACCAAAGTTGCCTCGGCTCGGGAACTTGGTACGAGAGGGGAAGGTCATGCAATGAGCACCCCCGCTCGCCCGATCAAAGATCGGCCTTTACTAACATGATATCTTGTTTTTGAAAACACATGTGTTCTTATTCCAGTTATTAACCTAGAATTTACTATGTGATGCGCACAATATTCAAGTATAGACTAGATCGCCTAAGTTAGAACAAAGCATTGCACATTTGTTTGTTTGAAAATGGTTTAAAGTTCGCTACTCGCAAGTAGGCTAAAACAGGGATTTGATGAATTATTCCAATTCAAGTAATCCAACATTCACCCACAGGCATTCAAACAGTTATATCACATAAGCAGTTAGCCTCATGGCAAGCATACTATCATGGCAACACTCACACTCATGTAAGATGTTAAAGCATAAAAGCTTACCTAGTACTCCGAGCCAAAACAATAGCTAGTTAGAAATCATGCATAATCCTAGCTATATTAAGATAGCTAATACAACACATGCAAAATGCAACTAGAAATAGGCTCAGCTATTCTAAAATGGCATGTGAATGCTACACATGGTACATGTATTCAAATTGGAATTGAAATACAATGTAGTTAGTATGATACGCCGAGCCCGGTGCATGCAAGACAAATGAATGGATGCGCGCATGCAAAGCATAAGGTATGCTAATTGAAAATGTCCTAAACTAACCATCGAAAGCGGTTAAGTGAAAGGGAGAAAGAAATGGGGTTGGAAGACATGCACATACACACGCACACTTATTACAAAATTCGCCCTCTCGACGGAAGGTCCGAATGAATGATGCAAACCGACTAATTAAATAAGTAACAAGCTAATTAATTATTACATAACCGAATGAATAACTAGCTACAACTAATTATTACAAAACTTAATTAATTAACAAATTAACTAATTAAATTACAAATCCAAATGCTAACCAACCAGTAAGCAATAAACAATGTTGTTCCAGCGCTAGTTGAAGGAGAAGAGGATGCATGCTCGGTCGCTGTCCCGAAAAGCTCTCCGGTTGCTCTCTTGAGGCTCTGTCTGTAGGGTGTCCTTGAGAACTTGCTGCTGGATCTTACCAAAACCATACTGAGGAGTGCACCAGTGGCCTGCCGGCCATGAGGAGCTTCTGCCGACCCCTCTGCCGGCCAAGAGTAGGCGCTGCCGGCCAAGATTGAAGGTCTGCCGGCCAACAATAAGAGGCTGCCTGCCACTGGTGTGCTGTGACACCAAGCTGCAGTAGAGCACAAAACAGAGGAAAGGGAGGGTCTTCCAAGGATATGTACGCACTATGCCATCCCATATTACCTCAAAACATCAAGGGAGAGGCATAATCAGATCCAAGACCATCAATCACGCATCTCGATTCATGATGGCCAAAGATCCAACTTGTGCAAATCAATGTAGAATGAATGCACAAAACACATAAATGCCTAGAACTCTATCATGCATCGTCAAGAGCGTCGGCGACCGAGAATTAAGGCACGTTTCATCACTTCAAGTATGAAACGTCCCTCGTTCCTCGTGTTTGGCTTAACACCCAAACCAAACACGATGCAGTGCGAGGTGTGTATGGAGGAGGGATGAGTGGAAACCAGCTAGCTCAAAAGATCTGGAGTGAAATCTGCTGAGACAAAGGGTTCTGCCGTCCATCAACTGTGGCCGGCAGTGCCTCATTGATGGCCGGCAGGCTTCTTCAATAGCAGGCAGGGACAAAAGTATGGCCGGCAGTGGCAGAGAGTGGCCGGCAGTGCACTGTGAGAAACATGCTAGAAGGACCAACACATGGTCCAAAAATGGGGCAGAAATGATATGGGGTTTGGAAAGCTCAAACCTGTGGCGTTCCGCCGCGAAAGTCGAGCACTCGACGAGCAATCGAACTTGTGGCTGGATGTACCTGCAAGCACAACCAAGTCTTGAGGAGGGTCAAAAATGGGGTGTCTACAGTTGTCCCTCTTTGACAGAACTCGAAAGCCACAAAGTGATGGAAGTGAATGTCAAAGCCCGGACACGACCCATTTTTGACAAGGTCGAAGACTCAGGCAAACATTCAGTATAACCATGCAGAAATGCACCCGCAGGCTGGGGCAAAATGAAAATGACATGCACGATGCAAGGGCATAACTTATTGTAGACACTCCATTATTGACCATCCTCAAGACTTGGACGTCACCGTTAGAACACTCGGTGATTATCCATGTTTGTGTTCGTTTGGAGTTCCCGGAGGTCTCGGCTACGCGCCTTGCCTCATGATCTCCGAACTCGACCGTTTTGTGTCTGGTTTTGCACCAAACACTTGTGTTTTGCCTTGGAGGGGCAGGGAATGCCTTGTGAGGCATCCCCACACATCATCGGCCATGGCTAGAGGCCACCGGCTGTTGTTTGTGTCCACCGGCAATGTATATTGCCGGCCGGCACTCTTTTTGGCCTACTGACCATCAATTTTGTCAAAATGACAATTTTGGCCAGCCGACTACTGTTCATCTGCTTTTAGCAGATATTTTGTGCCAGCTGTGATAGCTGGCACCCACCCCATTCCCCTCCATACATGTGTATGGAGGGATTTCCCTCTTGAATGGCTTGTTTTGGAAGCCTTACAAGAGGGAATTGCCTATATAGGAGAGCTTCTTCTCTTGAGAGAAGGGTTAGACATTTTAGACAGCTTTTGTAAAGTTTGAGCTCTAGGGTTAGGGTTTGATACATATTCTATCTCTATAAGTGTGTGTTTTGTCCCACTTTTGCTCACAAACACCCATAACACACCATCTCTTGGACTTGAGACCCTTGGAGGGTTGTTTTAGTGTTTTGCAGCTGGATTTAAGCCAAAGAAGACTGTTGGAGCATTGTTTGTGAAGGAGGGCTTCAAGGGTAAGAAACTTCCCTTTTATTCCCCATTTTCGCATTGCTTTTCTACCTATCTTAGAGCTGTTTTCGTGCTTAGTGTATATACAAAAAAGTTCTATTTTTTAGCCCTCTTGATTGTTTGTTAAGAGTGTTTTGTGGTTTGGGTTTGTTTGACCCCTCCTAGGCCTTGTAAGGCTCCATTTTGTGCCATTTTTGGTAAGCTCCGAGACTTTGGTGCTTGGGCCTCCTCACCACTGAGATCTTGAGGGATTTCAGTGGTGAAGATGGTGCCTTGAAGTCTCAAGAAGGAGAGGGCCACCCCCTCTCCTAGTTGTCCTTGAAAAGGGCACTTTTTGGCCTCTTGAGGGAGCATCATGCTTGAGTGTTTGTTGATCATGTCTAGGCTGTTTTCCATGCTCATTATGCCATGATATAACATTGTTGTGTGTTGGTTTTGGTACACCATGCATCTTAGCATACCTACCATGTGATGCCTTATTATTGCCTTAATATGCCTTAGGTTGTAGGCCTTTGTTCTAGCATGTTTTAGGCTTAGCCTTGTGAAGGTTTTGTGTTCATTTTGCCATGTTTAAGGTTTGTCCATGTTTGTTTGAGTCGATCTTGGCATGCATTACATAGCTCCTTTGTATTGTGGCTTGTTGGCTTCAAGTATGTGAATGTGTAGCATGCATTGCTTGCATTAATTTAGTGGTTTGGAACCACTTAGCACATCATTTCAGTGCCTTTGACATGCTCATATACTTGCCTTGGATGCCTCTTTGGAGCTTTGAAAGCTTGTCTTGCATGCTCCATGTTTTAGCATTTGTGCATGCCTTTGAATTCAAACCATTTAGATGCCATCTAGGTGGTCTTTTGGGCTTTGTTTTATGTGTTAAAACTCTGTTTTTGGTCGCTTAAGTCTTGCCATGTGTGGTTGTACTAAGTGTAGTCCATTGTCCCTTTAGCTTGCCTTAGTACTTGGGCCATTTTGCATGCTTTGCTTGCTTTGTTAGTTGGTTTGGCACCTCTTATAGCATGATTTTCAGAGCTTACGTTGCATGCCATTAGTCCATGTTTGCCCCTTTTAAATGTGTTTAAAAGTTGCTTCATTATGCTTAAGTCTTGAACCATGTATCTATGCATGTTTGCATGAGCATTCGCCTTCATGAACTTAGCATTTTGGCCACTGTTTTGGGCCTATTTAGAGCTGCCTAAATCATGTTTAAGTCCATCTTTTCATTAGTTGGCATTGCCTCATGTTTGCTTGTATGCTTGCATAAGTGCCTTGCCATGCCATGTTGCATCCTTAGCTTGCATGCCTAGGTTGCATTGCATCTTGCATGTATGCTTTGTCCCTTGATTAGTGATAGGGATTGGGCTTTAGTTTGTTTGCTTGCATTGCATTTCATTTGACATGAAAGTGCATGCTTGATTCTTTGGGCCATCATGCATGGAAATACGTGATTGGTGGTCCGAGAATCGAGGCACATGTTCCTTTGAGTCGCAAACATGATAAGGGGCATGATTGATGCAAACATTGCTTGAATTGTATTGTCATGCTATGCCTTGCCCTCTGCTGCTATCAATTGCAGGTTCTGCAGGCATTCTTGGCCGACCGGCAATCTTTAGTGCCAACCGGCAATGTATTGGTGGCCGATAGCCTCATTTCCAGCCGATGGCCATATCTAGCTGTTGGTGGCTATTCTACTCAGCTGGTGGTGTCCCCCAATGTCCAGAGAGGCATCCCTGAGGCTTTGGCAGTCTTTGGAGGGGTAGAGCAGGGAAAACAGAGGCAGACTATGCATGGCAGTGCAATTCCGAGCAGGACCCGAGCATGCGTTGCATCAGGCTCTCCTCCCGAGGCAGTTTACTGTTTTTCCTAGTTTAGTTAGTTGTTAACTAATTAGGCAATTTGTAATATTTAATTAGCTTGCGTAGTTAATTAATTTGTATTATTCTTGTGGTCCCTCCGTGTGAGGGCACATTTGTAATAAGTGTGTGTGAGTGGTGTGTATGTCTTCCAACCTCCACTTCTTTCTCCCTTTTATTTACCTGCTTATGATGGTAGATTAGGGCATATTTAAATTAGCATACCTCATGCAATGCATGCGTGCATCCGTGCATTTGTCTAGCATGCACCGGGCTCGGTACATCATACAAATTGCATCGTATTTTCAATTCCAAATTGAATACGTGATAATTGTAGCATTTCACATGCCATTTTAGGGTTAGCCGAGCCTACTCTAACTGCATCCTTGCATGTGTTGCATTAGCCACTTAACATGAACTAGGACATGCATATTTGCTAACTAGTTTATTGTTTTGGCATGGAGTACAATGTAAGTATTTATGCTTTAGCATCTCGCATGCGTGTGAATGTTAACATGACAGCATGACTACCATGTGGCTAAATGCTTATATGAGATAAACTGCCTGATTGCCTGTGGGTGAAGGTTGGATTGTTTGAGTTGGAAAAACTCGTTGAAATCCGTGTTTTAGTCTACTTGCGAGTAGCAAATTCCAAAGTGTTTTTTTTTAAGACACACGGATATGCAATGCTTGTTTCCAAATTAGGCAATCTAGTCTATACTTGTTTGCTGTGCGCATAATATAGTAATTCTAGGCTAATAACCGGAATAAGAACATATAATGTTTTCAAAACAAGATATCACGGTTAGTAGAGGCCGATCTTTGATCGGGCGAGAGGGGGTGCTCATAGCTGACCTTCCCCAATCGTACCCAAGTTCCCGAGCCGAGGCAACTTTGGTGATGACGGACACGTGGCCTTTGGCACCGAGTCAGGGTTTCCTAAATTTCCCCATTAAAAAATATTTAGGTGGCGACTCTGTATCTGGCAAAGCAGTCCATGTTTGGCACTTCTTTTCAAAAATCTGTTTTCTCAAAATGATTTGCCGGATTTGGACTCTTTGGTTCAAATTTAGAACCGTGACACAAATTGAGTCCGAACTGTAACCCGTGAGTTCCCTCGCGGACTTGTTACACTTATGATTATGCAAAGAAAGCTGTAAAGAAGCCTTTATGCACAATAAACGCGACAGTTTAAGCAAGCGAATTCAAACCAAACTACATTACATGCAGAAAGGATGTAAGAGAATTATACAATTCTCGCCACGTCTCACGCGGAGTACATACAATACCGTCTGGTTCGCCTGGTCGTGCCAGCTTCAAATGAACCATACATACAATATCGTGCCTGCAAAAGAAAGAAACTCAACATGTACAATATCGTTAGAAACATGCATAGCAATGCAAGTGAAAAGTGCGTGACAACGCAAGTGGAGGGGTGCATGACAATGCAACCTAAGGGTGCGAGACAACGCGGGAGGGATGCAAGACATTGCAACCTCAGGGTGCGAGACAACGCGGAAGGGATGCAAGAGAATGCAACCTAAGTGTGACGCATAACAATGTAGAAGGGATACAAGACAATGCAACCTAAGTGTGACGTGGGGATGGAAGACAATGCAACCTAAGTGTGACACATAACAATGCAGTGGGGATGGAAGACAATGCAACCTAAGTGTGACGCATAACAATGCGGTGGGGATGCAAGACAATGCAACCTAAGTGTGATGCATAACAATGCGGTGGGGATGCAAGACAATGCGGAAGGGATGCAAGACAATGCAACCTAAGTGTGATGCATAACAATGGGGTGAAAACAAGCATAGCAATGCAAGTGAAGTGTACATAACAATGCAATGCACTAACAAGTGTAGGTAAGGTGCGCAAGATAGCACGAACAATGCAATGCACTAGCGAGTGCAGGTGAAATGTGCAAGATAGCGCGAATGATGCAATGCACAAAACTGTGCGATGAGGCGTGCAAGATAGCGCGATGCAATGCATTAACAGGTGCAGGAAAGGTGCGCAAAAATAGCACGAGTGATGCAATGCACAAAACAGTGCGATGTGCAAAACAGCGCGATGTGCAAAATAGCGCAAATGAAATGCAATGCACAAAACAGTACGATGTGCAAGACAGCGCGATGAGGCAATGCACAAAACAGTACGATGCTTAAAACATCGTGATGCGCAAAATAGCGCGAATGAAATGAAATGCACAAAACAATGTGATGCGCAAAATAGCGCGAATGAGGCAATGCACAAAACAGTGCGATGAGGAGCGCAAGATAGCGCAATGCAATGCACTAACAGGTGTAGGAAAGGTGCGCAAAATAGCGCGAGTGATGCAATGCATAAAACAGTGCGATGCGTAAAATAGCGCGAATGAAATGCAATGCACAAAATAGTGCGATGCGCAAAATAGCGCGAATGAGGCAATGCACAAACAGTGCGATGCGATGATAGTAGAGCAGATGCAAAAGGGGCAACAAACTCCAACCATGCTGGAATCATGAGAAGAGGAAAAACAAACAATCAGGCGCGTACACAACGCATCCTGAGATAAATTCCAAACATGCCAAAATCATGTGGGGAAAGGGACACTCAAACCACGCTGAAATCGTGAGAGGAGGTCCAAAAACAAACAATCAAGAGCGTGCACGACACAACCTAAGATAAATTCCAAACACGCTGAAATCGTGTAAGGAATGGGACACTCAAACCACGCTGAAATCGTGAGAGGAGGTCCAAAACAACCCGCCCAGGCGCGTACACGACGCAACCTGAGATAAATTCCAAACACGCTGAAATCGTGTGAGGAAGGAACAAACTCTAACCACGCTGAAATCGTGAGAAGAGATAAACAAATTCCAAACACGCTGAAATCGTGTGAGGAAGGAACAAACTCTAACCACGCTAAAATCGTGAGAAGAGGTCCGAAAACAACCAATCAAGAGCGTGTTCCACGCAACCTGAGAAACCCCCGGGGGACAACGATCCTAAACACTGCTCAACGTAAATGGATAAATGATTCAAGATAACACAAGATGCAAATAAATGCAATAAGTGTGATGATATGATACAAGCTACAACATGTTACAAGCAATTTAGTGCATGATGTTTAGGGAATGCAATAAACAAACAAAGCGGCGCTTTAGAAAGCACCTCACGAGGTGTGTGGCGATGAACCACTCTACTTGGACGAGGATCTCCCCTTGTGTTCTTCAAACTCTTACCTTCAACTTACAGTACAAAGGTCATGAAATGCTGACAATGAGCAACGTTTGCTGGGGAAGCCATGGATGCCGCTTTTCTTCCTGGTCATACTCATAACTTTCTCTATTCTCCAACGGGGTGACAGACTAGGTTGATTTAGTATCCAGAACCGAGGCACATACCCGCTATCTCAACCTATGGGGCTTCCACATGGATTTCAAGCCGGGGATACACCTTTGGGTATTTAAACCAGACTTTAGTCTTGGAAATTCCAAACCTTTGCGTTCTAGGCATCAGCCATTCGAACTCTAGTTTCCATCGTCGCAGTTGATCTCCTAAGAACTCATTGCAAGCACAGCCAGGATGCCTCTGGCAGGAATTGGTTCTTCGGGAGAGCACTTCTAATCGCCATTCTGGCATTGAAACAACTGGCACAATATTCTGTTCACTTTGAACACACAGCTCGTACAGCACACTGCTCATTCTGAACATGTAGCTCATAACACAGTACCTAGTTTATTCTGCACACGGCGCATTCTGAACACACTGCCCACTCTGAACACACAGCTCATAACACAGTACTCAGCTTATTCTGCACACGGTGCATTCTAAACACACTGCTCACTCTGAACACACAGTTCATAACACAGTACTCAGTTTATTCTGCACACGGCGCATTTTGAACAAACAGTTCAATCTGAACAGACGGGATGCGAAAACGGAACATGCAAAAGTTGAAACAAACTCGGATGCTCCAAATTTTCCCTCTTTTCTTTTGCTTCGCAGCCCGGAACCTGCATAGCTTCAGATAGGTCCTGGTTTTACTGTTCTTACATGACCTGGGTTGAACCCTGTGGTTTTATGGAAAAACAAATCCTGTTTTGCATAAATGTGGAGAACGTCACAGCACTCCTAGCACAAAACGATTTATTTTGAAATTAAGACATGAGTTCTTAACCGGGTATTGAGCCTACGACTGAACACAGTGCAAAATGACTCAATAAAGAAAGACAAAAGGTAAACAACCTAAAGACATTGAGAAACGACTCAAAACAAGAATCGAGACAAAACAAAAGACACGACACTTAGATGTGTTACAAAGGCGAGAGACCTCTTAGTTCACGAGGAGCCAGTTTCTTTGGGTATTGCTTCCCACCCTTTCTCATTTGTGATTCTCACATCACTCGGCACTCAATCTCTAGTTTTCTGAAAAAGCCCTTTTCTCACTTTTTTGCTCAGCGCACATCTCTCTATTCTTCAATCTCTCATTTTTTTATCCCTTCCCTAGGTGGTTGATGGATAAACAGGAAGTTGTGGGCTTTTGCCCCTAGCACTCTGCTAGATTCTCATTCTTCTGCTCACAACAGTGAACTTCCCCCACAGAGGGGTTGCGCTACAACTGGGTGTGTAGCCAATCTGCAGCTGACATCGGTTGACGATGCTCTGCTGGGGAGTTTGGACGTGATCAGATGTGTCCAGACGAGGGAGTGGAATATCTAGATCCATTCCAGTTCGTGCTTCGCACTTGGCTTGATACCTCGTTGCTCGGAGGATGAGATAACTTTCGGCATTTTGCTGTTAGCTTCAATTGTGCCCTTTTCTGGCAGGTAGAGTGCCCTTTCTGGCAAGTAGAGTGACAATGGGGAAAAGACAGAACACTTGACTTAACTATGCCCCTAGTTCATCATTTTGACCATTTTTTGTTTTGCCTTTCTACTAAAACAATTTTGATCAATATAAGAGTTAGATTAACATACTTGTTCGATTTTCTGATTTAAAATCATGCGAGTTAAGTTATGAGCACTGAAAATTTTCCTTTTTGGGTCCAAGAAAATGGTCCAGTTTTGGAAAAAATGGAATAATTTTTGAGAAAATTAGTCAACCTCAGTAAAAAATCTCAAAAACTGTTTTTGCAAATGGCCACTGCTCAGCCAACACAGAACTTACTCTTGAGATGCACAACCTCAGATAAAAAACAATGGAAAATTGCCCCTTATCTAAACGGCACTGCACAGCAACGAAAAGTTGCCCCTTGTTTGAATGGCACCACAACGCACTGTAATCAGTCCTCGAAGTGACGATCACAATCGAATTCTCAGATACAGAGAAGGCAAAGATGATCAGAACCATTACATGGACACAATCGATTTGGAAGTGTTTACGGCTGGACTTCATAATGAAGTTGCCTACGTATCCCAAACATGGGAATCAAGCCTCACGTAGTTCCGGCTTAAGGTACACTCGGGTATTGACCTCTCCTTTTACGCTCTAACTTTTGCCAAGGCCGCCCTTCCAGGTTTTCAGCCTTGCGAGCTATGCTTTTCTTTTCAATTCTTTTCATTTCTTTTCACCTCTTTTCATCTTCTTTTTTTTTCTTTTCTTTTCTTCTTCATTCTTTGCGCTTTTTGTTTTTTGTTCTTTTTCTTCTTTTTCTTGCTCTAACTGTTGCCTGGGTCGCCCTTCTAGGTTTTCGGCCCAACGAGCCTCTCAAAGGTAAAAGTGTAGCTTTGTCCATGTCAAATTTTAGGATCTCGAGGCCATCTAAATCCAGGAGAATGGCTGCTGTTTACTAATGATGTTGGAGTCCATCCTATAGGGGTTGAATTTGCCCCTGGTATTGTGGATAGGAACTTGGTTATCCTTTAACAATACTTTCTTCTTTCCTCCCTTCTGGGATTTGGCATTCTTGCCGATCTTCATTGATTTGCAGAATGATCTATCTTCAGCTATTCGAGCGCATTGGACATTTTTGCCCCTAGTTCAAGGGGTGCTCCTGATCCAGCTTTACAAGCTTTCGTTTGATCACATCTGATATTCTCGCCCCTAATTCATGGGCTGCTTCTGATCCGGCCACACAGGCCTTACATTGTAGTTGACGGTTGAACATTCTGAATCCAAGTTCAAGGTTTGAAAGTAAGGGGGTCGAGTCTCGAGGATGAGAGCGATCCTAGGCTGCACAATCTCAAGAGCGATTCCACACAGGTCTTTGCAGGACCGCGCAAAACATTTTTTGAAATCTTTTAAGAAAGCGACTAATCGCTCGCGTTGAAGACAGTGTAGAACCAATCCAGACCAAGCCACAATCCTTCTCAGTACTCACGTTAACAAACATGATCTCATCCATTAAGGACTTAGCACGCCTTTCTTTCTCTCAATTGATCAAATTTTGCAAAACCTGAGGAATTCCGTCCTCTTTGTTTTCAATACATTTGTTCAAAAAGTTTTGAAAAACTTAGGTCAATGCAATGATTTCAAGACACAGAAAAGACATAGTTTTTAGTCAAATACTGCCATCTTATCAGAACTTCTGGCACAACTGGCACAAGGCAGAAGCAAACACGAGAGTGTGAAAATCACTGCTGTTCCATTCAAAATCTGTTGGCACAACTAGCTCCAAGGCAGAAACAGACTCAAAAGGAAGCGAAAAGACAAACACAAAACAAGCAAGTGATGTCCAAGGTAACACCCTCGAAATCACCCGACTCTAACAAAACAGGACTGACTCGATACAACAAGACAGACCCGACTGACTTAGTACAAAAAGACTAACTCTATACAAGACAACAAAACTGACTGAATACCCAAGTCAGAAAGTACAAAAACTAGCATTCGCAAATGCTCAAAATAGTGCGTGCCATACGCCACATCTGAAGTAAGCTGAGCGTTGACCGCAGGTGGTTCGTCCCTTGAGCACATCACATTATCCTCCAGGTTCACTAATCCAGTGAGGATAGACTTTGTTGAGCTTGGTGGGAGGACGACCCCGTTGTCAAACAAATCCTATACTTCGTGGCGAAGACGGAAACAATTGTCAGTGTTATGACCAGTTTGTTCATGGTACGCACAGTACTGGGTAGCATTCATGACTAGGTAGAAGACGACTAAGGAGAGGCCGAGGCTCGAGGGGTTTGAGATGCCCTTTTTCAGCAAGGATTTGAAGAGCCTTGGACAAAGGCATATAGAGGGTATGGAAGACCCTGCGATCGCGAGGTAAATACTTTGAGGTTTGTGGATTTTTGCCGGATGCACTGGCAAAGGGGTCAACAGGTGCTGGCTTGGTCTGTTGATCTTTCCCGAGTGTAGAATTAGGATTGGGAGGAACAGTTCTGGTACGACGGCCCTTCTCCCGATTTTCCCCTTGGCTCGAACTGCCCTCGTTCTGAGTAACGAAAGTGTCATCCACAGTTTTTGCAGCAACTGCGAGCACTTGCTGTTTGTTCAGTCCTCTGGCTTTCAAAGCCTCAATAGCCTGCAGAAGTTGTTCATAGGGATCAGTGTCCGCCTCCACCTTATTCTTACCACTCGCCTCAGCTTGGTCGAAGGTTTGGGTTGCTACATCAGTGCGAAGTCCTGTTGTTGTCGACATGTCATTGCCGGAACTTGGGATGGTTTTGGGTTGACTGAGTTCAATTACAATTCGCCCCCCAATAGTGGAGGCTCTTCCGGCATGAAGTTCCCGGCATGTAATATGATCGATGGCGAAGCCGACATTCTGAAGGCTAGATCAGCCACAGACCTCTGAAGGCCACCGATCATTCCCATCAGCTCAAAAGTGGTGGGCTCACTGCTTTGGAATAATTGGGGTTCCCAGATTGGATGTGCAGTAGGTGACCTGGGCGGGCGTTGCATTTCAACATCGGTCTCACCCTGCATGGCGATTCCCTAGTTTAATGCTGCTGCCATGACTACAATTTCTTCTGAATTTTGAGTCATCACGAGTCTGCTGAACTGAACAGAGGTGATGTGACTGGTGACTAACGGATCAGATGAACCAGTGAGCCTTGATTGGCCTTTCTCTGCCTTGCCTCAGCGAAGGAAAGTACCAGCTACTCTTGACCTGAATCTTTGACCTGACAAAGTCTATCAGCACAATCTAATGAACCTCGGGGGATATTGAAGCCTTCTGAAGCTACGGTTCCAAGACTACCTTACAAAAGAGAAAACCGGCAGTATCTCAGCCCAATTTCACCAATATAGACATGAACATAGCTAAATGATTGTACTCATTACTGAATTCTGCCCAAAATTCTGCCTGTAAACTGATACCCTCTAGTAAAACTGATTCCCCCAAAATACTGATGCCCTCAGGCCTGATATCCATACTTGCAAACTGATACGCGCATTCCTGTAGAGGCACACTCTAAAAGCACATAGCAAGTAAATGAGAGCCAAAACACCCCTATGTTGGGGTAGGGTTTCCCTGTCCTATCTTGTGAGGAGCTAGGGTTTCACTATGCACGCAGCGGTTTCAAACAACCTACAATCGGGTAAGCAACCTGTCCTAGTTTGGAATGGTCACTATGAATTCCGATATGCACTAGGTCGAATGGTCAAAAGGGTGCCTCGATAAAAACCAAGGTTTGTGTTCCCGTCGTGGCAGAGCCCGCAACCAATCAGCCTTATGGCATGCTTCTCAAAGCAAGCCTCCGGCAAACTGTTAAGGAATAGCATACGGCAAACACGATGTCCTAGGCACACCAATGCAAATGCAATGCAAAGAGACACATAAGTGTAAACAAAACAAGATATCATGAGTTCGAGTCAAGTTTTCTACCTCCCCAGCAGAGCCGCCAGAAACAGTAGACGTGCCCGAACGTCCCGGCTCCGCGCGCGAATTGGCATAAAATCTGTTCTGTTCATTAGGCTGCTATAGTTCGGACTCTATGTCACGGTTCTGAATCTAATCTTGCAAAGTGCAATGCAAGACCAATAGATCACCAAAGAGTCCAAATCCGGCAAATTGTTTTGGAAAACTAATTTTTGTAAAGAAGTGCCAAACATGGACTGCTTTGCTAGATACAAAGTCGCCACCTAAATATTTTGTTTTGGAGGAATTTAGGAAACCCTGACTTGTGCCTAAGGCCACGTGTCTGTCATTACCAAAGTTGCCTCGGCTCGGGAACTTGGTACGGGAGGGGAAGGTCATGCAATGAGCACCCCCGCTCGCCCGATCAAAGATCGGCCTTTACTAACATGATATCTTGTTTTTGAAAACACATGTGTTCTTATTCGGTTATTAACCTAGAATTTACTATGTGATGCGCACAGCATTCAAGTATAGACTAGATCGCCTAAGTTGGAACAAAGCATTGCACATTTGTTTGTTTGAAAATGGTTTAAAGTTTGCTACTCGCAAGTAGGCTAAAACAGGGATTTGATGAATTGTTCCAATTCAAGTAATCCAACCTTCACCCACAGGCATTCAAGCAGTTATATCACATAAGCAGTTAGCCTCATGGCAAGCATACTATCATGGTAACACTCACACTTATGCAAGATGCTAAAGCATAAAAGCTTACCTAGTACTCCGAGCCAAAACAATAGCTAGTTAGAAATCATGCATGATCCTAGCTATATTAAGATGGCTACTGCAACACCTGCAAAATGCAACTAGAAATAGGCTCGACTATTCGAAAATGCCATGTGAATGCTACACTTGGTACATGTTTTCAAGTTGGAATTGAAATACAATGCAGTTAGTATGATACGCCGAGCCCAGTGCATGCAAGACAGATGAATGGATGTGCGCATGCAAAGCATAAGGTATGCTAATTGAAAATGCCCTAAACTAACCATCGAAAGCGGTTAAGTAAAAGGGAGAAAGAAATGGGGTTGGAAGACATGCACACGCGCACGCACACTTATTACAAAATTCGCCCTCTCGACGGAGGGTCCGAATGAATGATGCAAACCGACAAATTAACTAACTAACAAGCTAATTAATTATTACATAACTGAATAAATAACTAGCTACAACTAATTATTACAAAACTTAATTAATTAACAAATTAACTAATTAAATTACAAATCCAAATGCTAACCAACCAGTAAGCAATAAACAATGATGTTCCAGTGCTAGTTGAAGGAGAAGAGGATGCATGCTCGGTTGCCGTCCCGAAAAGCTCTTCGGTTGCTCTCTTGAGGCTCTGTCTCCAGGGTGTCCTTAAGAACTTGCTGCTGGATCTTACCAAAACCATGCTGAGGAGTGCACCAGTGGCCTGCCGGCCATGAGCAGCTTCTGCTGACCCCTCTGCTAGCCAAGAGTAGGCGCTACCGGCCAAGAATGAAGGTCTGCCGGCCAACAAAAAGAGGCTGCCGGCCACTGGTGTGCTGTGACACCAAGCTGCAGTAGAGCACAAAATAGAGGAAATGGAGGGTCTTCCAAGGCTATGTACGCACTATGCCATCCCATATTACCTCAAAACATCAAGGGAGAGGCATAATCGGATCCAAGACCATCAATCACGCATCTCGATGCATGATGGCCAAAGATCCAACTTGTGCAAATCAATGTAGAATGAATGCACAAAAACACATAAATGCCTAGAACTCTACATTGCATCGTCAAGAGCGTCGGCGACCGAGAATTGAGGCACGTTTCATCACTTCAAGTATGAAACGTCCCTCGTTCCTCGTGTTTGGCTTAACACCCAAACCAAACACAATGCTAATGCAATATGAGCATGCAAGTATGCAATGTAACTCAAGCATGCGACAAAAATGCAATGAAGCAAGCATGCAACAACATGCTATATGTCAAGCATGCAACAACATGCCACCACATACACTGTACCAAGCAATGCAACAAGCATGCAAATGTCATGCAACTCAAGCATGCGAGCATGATGCAATGTAACAACATTTGAGCAACATGGTAAATGGACTTAAACTAAAAATGGGTAGACCTCAGTCATGCCCATATCAGTGGCCAAAATACCAAAAGAAAGGCACCAAAAGACAAGGCATGCATGCACAATGCATTGGCCAATCAACTAGGCCTAAGAGCACAACTCTCAAGAGTGCTCAAGGAGTGATAAACATGGAAGTGTGACAACACTAAATGCACTGAAATAAGGTATGAAATGATGCCAAATCATTCAAACAACACAAGCATAGCATACAAAGGCCCTTAAAGCATGAAGCTAGTAAAGAGGACTACAAAGGGGCCATGCGATATATAGCACAAGTGCATGAACCAAACATGGACAGAGCTGAAATAGGTCAAAACAATGACCGGAACATGCTAAGATGGAGGCTCAAAGACCTAGGCATGCAAGCATACATGCTAGGCCACAAACTAGGCAATAATGCACAACACTCAAAGGCACTTAAAGAGTGAATGAAGAAGGAACATAGCCATGCTATAAGCTCTTAAATGTCATGTTAAGTGATGCCAAATCATGTACACAACACAAATAAAGCATGCTACGGTGCTCAAAGCTTGAAGCAAGCAAGAGCACTTGTACTATAGCTATTCAAAACATGAAGCATATGGCTAAGGCAACCCAAAACAGTCCTAGAACATATTAAAATGAGTCTAAAAATATGCATGGAAGGAAGCCAAAACATGCTAGCATGAAGGGCATAAGGCATGATGCATACAAGGCAAATATGGTGGATTACACTACACCTATTAAGACCAAGCATGGGATAACTTAACCAACAAAAATCAGAGTTATATTATGGCAAAATAACCCCAAATAAACATTGAAATGGTAGCTCGCAAGCTTAGGCATGAGGGCATGCGCAATGGCTCATTTTACGGCATGAAACACAAACTATCCAAAGCATGGAATAGGTGAAGGATGCAAGTGTGTGACCATGAAACATGGACTGAAATCACATTTCACGTGATGCCAAATCATGAAAATACTTCAAGTAATACATGCTAATGGACTCAATGCACAAGGCTAACAAGCTAGATTGAACCATAGCTATACAAGGCAAGGCATGCATGACCAAAACAACCAAAATCAGAGCTAAAGCATGTTAAAACATAGACAAAAGCTTCATGAAGTTAAGCTAAAAACATGCTAGAATGACATGTCAAAGCATGATGCATGTTAGGCTAATTCATGGAAATGCACTACAAGTGCAAGGAACATGCAAAGGCCAACCAAACCAAACCCTAACAGAGGTATGACATGGTAAAACAAGCCCAAGAACATGCTGAAATGGACACAACATAGGCTAGAAAGACATGCTACTTCATGAAGCATACAAAGCTAGTTTGTGTGACTTATACCACACGTGTATAAACCATGCATGGAGTGACCAAAGCAAGCAAAAATAGCGGCAAGCCTCAGCAAAATAACCACAAATACATGCTAAGAACAAGCTAACATAAGCTTAGTAAACATGCTCAAACATGAGGCATATGAAACAAGTAAACAAGACGCAAGGAGAGGGGATGACCCTCTCCTATTTAAGACTCCAAAACCACATTTCCACCACTGAAAATCCTCTGGATTTCAATGGTAGAAAGGTCATGCAAAGGTTGCAACAAGAGCCTAAAGGAATGGCTCAAAACAAGGCCTAAGAGGGGGGTAGATCACCCTAAACGAAAAAGTGACCTTAAACAAACTTTCTAAGCATGCAAAAATAGAACTTTTTCCAGTAGAAAGCTAAGCTTAAAACAACATAGAAGAAGGGCTAAAAGCTTAAGCAAGAATGGGGGTTTTAAGGGGTAGAAACTCACCCTTGAAGGCCTTCTTTAAAACTGCAGCTCCAGCAAGTTTTTCAAGCTCAAATCAACCCAAGAACACCAAAAACAACTTCAAGAAGCCTCAGCAATACAAGCAAGGTGTTTGAGTGTGTGTTTATGTGTTAAACTAAGACAAAACTACACTTTTGAAGCACAAAACAAGAACAAAGAGAGATATAGATACAAAGCTATATCTATAGCTCTCAGCCCATTTTTCTGAACCGCTGAAATGAAGGAGAAGCCTCTCCTTATATAGAAGAGAGGCAATGCAAAGCTTGTTGAACAAGCTTGAAAAGGCCTTCATCCCTCTATACACGTGTATGGAGGAGGGATGAGTGGAAACCGACTGGCTCAAAAGATCTGGAGTGAAATCTGCTGAGACAAAGGGTTCTGCCGGCCATCAGCTGTGGCCGGCAGTGCCTCGTTGATGGCTGGCAGGCTTTATCAATAGCAAGCAGGGACAAAAGCATGGCCAGCAGTGGCAGAGAGTGGCCGGCAGTGCACTGTGAGAAACATGCTAAAAGGACCAACACATGGTCCAAAAATGGAACAGAAAGGATATAGGGTTTGGAAAGCTCAAACCTGTGACGTTCCGTCGCGAAAGTCGAGCACTCGACGAGCAATCGAACTTGTGGCTGGATGTACTTGCAAGCACAACCAAGTCTTGAGGACAGTAAAAAATGGGGTGTCTACAAGTAGATAGATAAATCAGGTGAGAAATTATGAGAAATAAATTACTTTTATTTTGAAACTTTGATTTCTCATTTAAAAGTGATGAGATTTAATGAAAATAACCTTATTATATATATATATATATATATATATATATATTAGAACATGAGAAACAATATATTAATAAAACAACAAGAGTATATAAATAAGACCCTATAGGGTCATTCCAACCAAACAACAAAAGTAAAATCTGTTATCCTTGGTAAATTATTTGTCCATCTTTTGTGATTGCCTTATTAAATATGAAAGTTGGTGAAAACACTAATAAATAATGTATAGACCCTGAATATTAGAAGAAAATCTGTTATCCTTGGTACATTATTTGTCCATCTTAGAAAACTAAACTCTTTCTAGGAACATTATTAAATACGTTCACATTATTAGTCAATTGAATGGGCCATATATCAAATTTAAAAAATAAAAATAAAAAAAAATTGAAAAACTATAACTTCGACCACCCACACTATTGTGAGCAAGAGCCATAATGTCACGCCCCAACCCGCCCCTAAAATTTCGGGCATGATTACTTTAGAAACGGACATCAAATCTGATATGTATAACATATGGGGCCTGAACGGAAGCATTTAACAACGCAAAATAATATCCATTGAGCTAATACTAACATGCCAGGGTCATACACTTAATATCAGGTAATTTAGCGCATAATAAGCACACATGTTGTTACATATATATTTATATACAAATATACAGACCCATCGCCGAGTCTGAGGATGCAACAAAACTAAGTTAAGGGAAGTCAATCATATTTTACAACATCCGACAAAAGGTTCAGTGCACGAAGCTGAAAGCTCTGCAAGGACTCCACAAAATGAATAAGCTTCGTCTAGGTGTTTGGTCGAGGTGTAATGGGCAAAAGACAAGTGGTCCAAGCTGGACTAGGATTGACCTCTAGACTGAGTACCTACAGAGACAGACATAACACAGAGTGAGCGAAGCTCAGTGAATAATAGTACTTAAACAATGTAACGATTAACTTAAAACATAATTAATATGAATACAGAGAACACATGATTAATCTTATTCTGTGCTATTTCAAGAATGGCCTTGGGCCCAGTCTTTAAACATAGTGGCTTTAAGCCCAGTAACATATAGAACGGCCTTAGGCCTAACAGATTTTATAGATTGGCCTTAGGCCAACAGAGTTTACAGATTGGCCTTAGGCCCAACAGATTTCACAGATTAGCCTTAGGCCTGGATATCAACAGAGCAGAGTAATTCCAGAGTCGTACCAATGTACGCAAATTTTCAAATCATTTATAAATGTTAACATAATTAACTCGCGAAGAATAGAGCGTTAATAATAATAATTATTAACGGTACGTAAAGGTATAACTGCAGTACTAGTACTTACTGTGCTGTAGTGGAGCGTTAGTTCCTCCCAGATTGTGCCCTACACACATGCACAATTTACAAATTAGTTCCTTTCCTTTTTAAATCATTTTCTGATTCGTTTTTTTTAAAATGAATTTAAAACATTTTAAAGGCATCAAACATAGATTCCAATAACATTAGAGGGTCAAATAGATAAAACAGCAGATAAAATTTCTCAGCATGGGCCGCACGTGCGGCAGTGAAGCCCCGCACGTGCCTTTTTTCCAGTAGCCAAAGACCCAAAATCCCCTGTTTTCCGCATATGCATCCATGACCTCCGCACGTGTAGCAGTGCTCCCGTACGTGCGGCGATTTGCCCTGTTTTGTGCAGTCTGAAATATAACACATCCCTACCAAGGCCAATACAATATAAAGTCTAAATTGGAGGAATTTGGGACATTATGAAGGCATAACATTACTTTTAACATGAATCAAACACAACCAATTCTTTTCTCCTTCAAAGTCACAATTGACATACAACATTATATATATAAAACTATGTGGGTTTAATCATGAAAAACCAAGCAATAGGATGTAATTCCTTTATATAACACTAAATTAGTTCCAAACACCAAAGTGATAAACCATGTTCCAAGTTAAGCAATGATCAAACATTAAATTTCCATTCCAAACCCTAAGTCACTTGATTGTGAGGAAATCTCACTCCAATTCAAAAGAAGAGTTGTAGGAGATGAATAATTTTACCTTATGCTTAAGTCTCCCAAGTTCCCTCCAAGTTTTCCAGCCCTCTTCCTTGCTAAACTTCTCCTCCTCCTCTCTAACCCTCTTCTCCCCTAATTCTCTCTCTCTCAAGATATATGTTTTTAGTATGAAGACTTCTATGTCAAATGTTCAAAAAAGGCACACATAAATATCTAAAGTTGAATAGGACAAAATTCAATCAGTTTAATGATTCCGAATCAGATTTTTACAGAAAATCATATTATGCTCTAAAAATTATGCTGATCTCAAATATAAAATCAGTTTCAGATAATTAAGCCTCTATGGCTTCCAATTTCTGATCCAAACATTATAGTTGTAACAGATATTTCTCTTATTAAACAGATATGAATCTATAATCATAAGATTCACCTAATTAAACTTAATTTCACATAAAATTTCACAATAAGCATTTAAATGCACAGAATAAGGGACTGAAGGTATACCAGAAACATGTACGAGGGTCGGGTTATTATACTTTCCCCCCTAAATAAGTTTGGTCCCTCAAACTTGTTTTGCCTTAGGGTAGGAACGAGTACGGATACTGGTGTTGCATTTCCTCTTCTTTTTCCCAAGTAGCTTCGGTCCCATAATGTTCCTGCCATTGAATTTTCACCATCGAAATCTCTCGATTCCATAACTATTTTGCTTGCTGGTCCAGAATGCGAATTGGTTTTTCTTCATAAGTTAACTTGTCATCCAACACAATTTGGTGGTAATCTATGACATGAGATGGATCTGGAAGATATCCTCGAAGCATAGAGACATGGAACACATTATGTACTTGGCTCATACTTGGTGGAAGAGCAACTCGGTAAGCTACCGGACCCACTCTCTTCAAAATTTGAAATGGACCAGCATATCAGGGTGTTAACTTACCACTTTTCCCGAATCTTGGATGTCCTTTCATCAGGGTGACTTTGACAAAGACATGACTATCCGCCTCAAATTCCAAATTTCTTCGTCGGTTATCCGCATAACTCTTCTGCCTACTTTGAGCAGTTTTCAATCTTTCCCAAATAGTTTTAATCTTTTCAGTTGTCAACTGGACAATTTCAGGCCCTAATAACGATTTATCTCCAACTTCGGCCCAACACACGGGGGAACGACATGGTCTTCCATATAGAGCCTCATAAGGCGCCATCCCAATACTCGAATGGTAGCTGTTATTATATGCAAACTCTACCAACGATAGATAAGTTTCCCAACTTCCTTGAAAATCCAAAATACACATTCGGAACATATCCTCTAATGTCTGTATCGTTCTCTCGGATTGTCCGTCTGTCTGAGGGTGGAAAGCTATGCTAAACTTTACTTCTGTACCCATAGCTTCCTGTAGACTCTGCCAGAATCTAGATACAAACTTTGGGTCTCTATCTGACACTATTGAAACTGGAACACCATGGAGTCTCAGAATTTCATTCACATAGATTACAGCAAGTTTGTCTGCATTGTACTCAGTTTTCACAGGTAGAAAATGGGCAGACTTGGTTAACCGGTCTACAATGACCCATACAGAATTCATACCCCGAGGAGTCCGTGGTAACCCTACAACAAAATCCATGGTCAGATGTTCCCACTTCCATTCCGGGATTGGAAGGGGTTGCAACATCCTGCTGGTCTCTGATGCTCTGTCTTTACTTGCTGGCACTGCAAACATTTGGAGACGAAATCCGTGATTTCCTTGTTCATACTTGGCCACCAGAAATTTTGTTTTAAATCCCGATACATCTTAGTACTCTCAAGATGCAGTGAAAATCTTGAGGCATGTGCTTCTTCCATCAATTTCCGCTTAACTTCTGACACATTGGGAACACATAATCTGTCTTGAAATTTGAGTACTGAATTCACCAAATTGAATCCCGGTCTCAGTTTTGTCTCTAACTCATCACATATCCTTTTTAAGGTTCCATCTTCCATCTGACGTAGTTTGATTTCTTCAATTAGTGTTGGTTGGGCCATCACTGCTGCTACTATGGTTTCCCTTCCGTGCATCCCAAGGTCTACATTCATTTTATCCAATTCAACCAATAACTCTCCTTCTTTCGTAAGCAAATTCGCCAAATTTCTCATACTCTTCCGACTAAGTGCGTCTGCAACCGTATTGGCTTTACCAGGATGGTAATGGATCTGCAAATCATAATCTTTAATAAGCTCTAACCACCAACGCTGTCGCATATTTAACTCTTTCTGGGAGAAAAGGTACTTGAGGCTCTTATGATCGGTATATACCTCGCAAGTAGTGCCATACAGATAATGCCGCCATATCTTCAAAGCAAAAATTATTGCGGCTAACTCAAGGTCATGTGTGGGATAATTCTTTTCATGGGGTTTAAGCTATCGTGAAGCATAAGCGATAACCCTTCAATTCTGCATAAGCACACAACCAAATCCCTTATGGGAAGCATCACTGTAGATCACAAATCCTTCGGTACCAAATGGTAAGGCAAGAACCGGAGCTGTAGTCAACTTCATTTTTAATTCCCAGAAAGCAGATTCCCGCTGTTCTGACTATTCAAACACAACTCCCTTTTGAGTCAGTTGTGTAAGCGGTACAGCGATTTTGGAGAAGTCTTGAACAAACCTCCTATAATACCCGGCTAATCCCATAAAACTACGCACCTCAGTCACATTGGTAGGAGTTGGCCAATTCACGATCGCCTCAATTTTGTGTGGATCAACAGAGACTCCCTCCTTTGTTATTACATGCCCCAAAAATGCCACCTCATGTAGCCAAAATTCACATTTCTTCAACTTTGCATACAGTTTCTTTTCTCGAAGTGTTTGAAGAATTAAACAAAGATGATTCTCATGAGTTTCTACATACTTCGAGTAAATGAGGATGTCATCAATAAATACCACCACAAACTCATCCAAATAAGGCTTAAAGACACGGTTCATAAAATCCATAAATGCTGCTAGTGCATTAGTAACTCCAAAGGGCATAACCAGAAATTCATAATGACAGTACCGGGTTCGAAAAGCTATCTTCTCAACATCATCAGCTTTGACCTTCAGTTGGTGGTATCCAGACCGTAAGTCGATTTTCGAAAAGACTTGTGCCCCTTGTAACTAGTCAAACAAATCATCAAATTGAGGCAATGGGCACTTATTCTTGATCGTTACCTTATTAAGTTCCTTGTAATTTATACATAATCAGAGTGTTCCATCCTTCTTTTTCACAAACAGAACTGGTACACCCCATGGAGAGACACTCGGGCGAATGAACCCCTTATCCAATAAATCTTGCAATTGAGTCTTTAATTCCTTCATTTCAACTGGTGACATCTGATACGGGGTTTTAGAAATGGGTTGGGTTCCTGGTATCACTTCAATTGTAAATTCGATTTCACGGTCCACTAACTCCCCTGGTAACTCCTCCAGGAAAACATCCAGAAATTCACGGACAACTGGAATCATATCAGTATACCCATTCATCGCTTGCCCCTCCAGAACACTGCATAAATAACCCTGTCACCCTTTCTGAATTAATTTGCAAGCCTTTACTGGAGAAATCAAATAAGGTGGAGAAGTCACTCCGCGTCCCTGAAAGGTAAATTCTGATTGTCCCGGAGGATGGAAAACTGATTTGCTTAGTCAAACAGGCAATAGTTGCACAATATTCACTCAGCCAGTCCATACCCAGAATCATATCGAAGTGAGTCATGTCAAGAGGCAATAAGTTGGCATATACCCGGATATCCCCAATTAGGAGTTCACAAGCAAAATATACAGAAGTACAGATCATAGAATCCCCCAACGGTGAGGACACACATAGCTTATAGGATAATACTTCTTCAGGTCTATCTAAATTTTGAGCAAATAGTTTTGACACAAAGGAATGGGTAGAGCCAGAATCAAACAATACATGAGCAGAGTGACCATGAACAATGAATGTACCTGACACCACTGTTGCAGCATTTTGCACGTCTCTCGGAACCAATGCAAACACCCTCCCTTGTCTCGCGGTGTCTTTATTGTTAACGGGTTTGGCAGCTGACCTGGTGTTGGGAGCTGGTGTAGACCCTGCTGAACTTGTAGCAGCCTTATTGCCATTTTGTTGATTCCCTTGCGGACAATCCTTTACCAGATGACCCGTCTTGCCACACCTAAAACATGCCCCAGACAACTGATAGCAAGTCCCATGATGCTTCTTTCCACATTTTGAACAAATAGGAGTTGAGTCTGGAGTAAGGGTGGAAATACTAGAAGTCCCTGAGTTTTGTTTCTTGCTAGGTGGAGTGGTTGACCCCCTTGACAATTGTGTATTCTACCTCTTTCCTTTCCATTCAGAAATTCGATTCTGAGCCGCAATGTTTCCCTCTGCTATAACAGCCCTCTCCAACACATTAACATAGGTGGGTAACTTCAACATGTTGACTCGGTCAAGGATAGCAGTCCGTAGTCCCCCCTCAAATTTTCGTGCTTTCTTATAATCCGTGTCCACCAGATGAGGTGCAAATCGAGCTAATTCTGCAAATTGGGCTTCATACTCTGCAACGGTCTTGTTCCCTTGTCGGAGAGTTTCAAATTCTGTCGCCTTCCTATCCCGCATACTTTGGGGAAAGTACTTGTCATAAAATAGTTCCAAAAATCTGTCCCACGTTAATCCTTGGTGCATAGTTCTCGTAAGCATCCACCACCTCCGTGCTTCATCTTCAAGAGTGAAGGCAGCAAGTTGCACTTTTTGGGCTTCGGTACAAGGAAAAACTTCAAACAACTTTTCTATTCCCAATACCCACGCTTCAGCTTTCATTGGCTCTATTCCTCCTTTGAATGATGGCGCCTTCATCTTTTTAAATTCCCTCGTGAGAGTGATCGTTCGGTCCTCAACATGAAACTCTTGTACCATAGGCGGAGGTACCGGTGGCGGTGGCGGTGGCTGTTGCTGTTGTTGTCGTAAAGTCTCCGCCATTTCCATGATCATTCTTTCCATTCTATCCAATCGTGCAGAAGTAACATCATCCAGATCTTCCATTCTTCTTCTCACCATATTCTACATGACAATCAATTACAATATACACAACAGAATATACAATAGACATGGATCATAATCTTTAACATTAGTACATTACATTTAACGTTGCCACCAATCTTTTTATATGCATTCAGAATAATATGCATGATGCCTAAGTCTTTTCTAGACATCCTAAGGCTCAATGGATTCGTGTGTGAGATAGCAACTCATGCTCTGATACCACTTGTCACGCCCCAACCCACCCCTAAAAGTTTGGGCATGATTACTTTAGAAATGGACATCAAATCTAATAAGTATAACATATGGGGCATGAACGGAAGAATTTAACAGGACAAAATAATATCCATTGAGCTAATACTAAGATGCCAGGATCATATACTTAATATCAGGTAATTTAGCGCATAATAAGCACACATGTAGTTACGTATATATTTATATACAACTATACAGACCCATCCCCGAGTCTGAGGATGTAACAAAACTAAGTTAAGGGAAGTCAATCATATTTTACAACATCCGACAAAAGGTTCAGTGCACGAAGCTGAAAGCTCTGCAAGGACTCCACAAAATGAATAAGCTTCGTCTAGGTGTTTGGTCGGGGTGTAATGGGCAAAAGACAAGTGGTCCAAGCTGGACTACGACTGACCTATAGACTGAGTACCTACAGAGACAGACATAACACAGAGTGAGTGAAGCTCAGTGAATAATAGTACTTAAACAATGTAACGATTAACTTAAAACATAATGAATATGAATGCAGAGAACACATGATTAGTTTTATTCTGTGCTATTTCCAGAACGGCCTTGGCCCAGCCTTTAAACACAGTGGCTTTAAGCCCAATAACATATAGAAGGACCTTAGGCCTAACAGATTTTACAGATTGGCCTTAGGCCAACGGAGTTTACAGATTGGCCTTAGGCCCGGATATCAACAGAGCAGAGTAATTCCAGAGTCGTACCAATGTATGCAGATTTTCAAATCATTTATAAATATTAACGTAATTAACTCGCGAAGAACAGAGCGTTAATAATAATAATTATTAATGGTAGGTAAAGGTACAACTGCAGTACTAGTACTCATTGTGCTGTAGTGAAGCGTTAGTTCCTCCCGGATTATGCCCTACACACATGCACAATTTACAAATTAGTTCCTTTTCTTTTTAAATCATTTTCCGATTCATTTTGTTTTAAATTACAACATTTTAAAGGCATCAAACACAGATTCCAATAACATTAGAGGGTCAAATAGATAAAACAGCAGATAAAATTTCTCAGCATGGGCCGCACGTGCGGCAGTGGCTCCCGCACGTACGACAGTGAAGCCCCGCACGTGCCTTTTTTCCAATAGCCAAAGACCCAAAATCCCCTGTTTTCTGCACGCGCGGCCATGACCTCCGCACGTGTGGCAGTGCTCCCGCACGTGCGGCCATGACCCCCGCACGTGCGGCGATTTGCCCTATTTTGTGCAGTACGAAATATAACACATCCCTACCAAGGCCAATGCAATATAAAGTCTAAATTGAAGGAATTTGGGACATTATGAAGGCATAACATTACTTTTAACATGAATCAAATACAACCAACTCTTTCCTCCTTCAAAGTCACAATTGACATACAACATTATATATATAAAACTATGTGGGTTTAATGATGAAAAACCAAGCAATAGGATGTAATTCCTTTATATAACACTAAATTAGTTCCAACCACCAAAGTGATAAACCATGTTCCAAGTTAAGCAATGATCAAACACTAAATTTCCATTCCAAACCCTAAGTCACATGATTGTGAGGAAATCTCACTCCAATTCAAAAGAAGAGGTGTAGGAGATGAATAATTTTACCTTAAGCTTAAGTCTCTCAAGTTCCCTCCAAGTTTTCCAACCCTCTTCCTTGCTAAACTTCTCCTCATCCTCTCTAACCCTCTTCTCCTCTAATTCTCTCTCTCTCAAGAGATATATTTTTAGTATGAAGACTTCTATGTCAAATGTTCAAAGAGGCACACATATATATCTAAAGTTAAATAGGACAAAATTCAATCTGCTTAATGATTCCGAATCAGATTTTTACAGAAAATCATATTATGATCTAAAAATTATGCTGATCTCAAATATAAAATCAGTCTCAGATAATTAAGCCTCTATGACTTCCAATTTCTGATCCAAACATTATAGTTGTAACAGATATTTCTCTTATTAAACAGATATGAATCTATAATCATAAGATTCACCTAATTAAACTTAATTTCACATAAAATTTCACAATAAGCATTTAAATGCACAGAATAAGGGACTGAAGGTATACCAGAAACATGTACGAGGGTCGGGTTATTTCACATAAATATGGGCATTTTCAACACTGCCCTATGCTGATATGGAACTTAGAATTTGAATTAGTTTACGATTTTATTATCAGTTGACAAGGTTAAAGTTATTTTATCTATTTTTAATTTTTATAGATAGCTTTCAAAAATAAAACTACTACTATGGTTTTTGGATTTTTTTTTTTGGTCAAAAAAAAAATTAGAAAATATTAGTGTACAAGTAAGGATTGAAAAATTCTTACAAATTAAATTTCAAACAAATAGTCTGCGAATGTGTTGACAGTTTTTTTTTTGTCTCAACGGAAAAGACTATTGTTAAGTATAGCGAAAAATGAATAGAAAAAGAAGAAGAGAAAGAAATAAAGAAAAATGATTGAGTAAAGAATAAAAATGATCTGTGGTGGGCCCCCATGAAGCCAACAACACTCTTCAATTTGATCTCGGACTGGGGAGAAGCCTAGCCATTAAAAAAAGCAAAAAACATAGCAAACTCTTCACACTTTTATAATAGTAGTAGATAGATAAATTAGGTTAGAAATTATGAGAAATAAATTACTTTTATTTTGAAACTTTGATTTCTCACTTAAAAGTGATGAGATTTAATGAAAATAACCTTATTTTATTTATATATATATATATATATATAATTTTTTTTAGAACATGATAAACAATATATTATTACAACAAGAGTATATAAAAAAGACCCGAAAGGGTCATTCCAACCAACCAACAAAAGTAAAATCTGTTATCCTTGGTAAATTATTTGTCCATCTTTTGTGATTGCTTTATTATATATGAAAGTTGGTGAATCTACTAATAATTAATGTATAGACCCTGAATATTAGAAGAAAATCGGTTATCCTTGGTAAATTATTTGTCCATCTTAGAAAATTAAACTCTTTCCAGGAACGTTATTAAATACGTTCCCATTATTAGTCAATTGAATCAGCCAAATATCAAATTTAAAAAATAAAAAATTGAAAAACTATAACTTCGACAACCCACACTATTGTGAGCAAGAGCCATAAATATGGGCATTTTCAACACTACCTTATGTTGATATGGAACTTGGAATTTCAATTAGTTTATAATTTCATTATCAGTTGACAAGCTTAAAGTTATTTTATCTATTTTTAATTTTTATAGATAGCTTTTAATTTTTTTTTTTTTTTTTTGTCAAAAAAAAAATTTCAAAAAATTTTACTATACAAGTATGGATTGAAAAATTCTTACAAATTAAATTTCAAACAAATAGTCATGTGAATGTGTTGACACTTCTTTTGTCTCATCGGAAAAGACTATTATTAAGTATAGCGAAAAATGAATAGAAAAAGAAGAAGAGAAAGAAATGTAGAAAAATGATTTAGTAAACAATCAAAATGATCCGTGGTTGGCCCCACGAGCCCAACAACATGCTTCAATCTGATCTCGGACTGGAGAGAAGCCTAGCCATTAAAAAAAGTAAAAAACATTGCAAACTCTTCACACTTTTATAATAGTAGTAGATAGATAAATTAGGTGAGAAATTATGAGAAATAAAATACTTTTATTTTGAAACTTTGACTTCTCATTTAAAAGTGTTGAGATTTAGTGAAAATAACTTTATTCTATATTTATATATATATTAGGACATGAGAAACAATATTTTAATAAACCAACAGGAGTACATAAATAAGTCCCCAAAGGGTCATTTCAACCAAACAACAAAAGTAAAAAAATAACAACAAAAAACAAATCCTCCAAAAACAGTTACGATCCAGGAAAAACCACTGATGTGCTCAAAGATGTGGTCTGGAAAATAAGATCTGCTTGAAAGCCCACCGTCCCTGTCAACAACGTCCCCATCGCCACAGCCACTGTCGACAGAGAAAGAAGAACACCCACAATGGCATGGGAGAAGGGTTTAGAGAGGAGGAAACCATTTATATCACATACTTTACTTTTTTATTCATCTAAGTATGATAATAAAAAAGTAAAATCATTTATTTTCTTTTCTCAAAGGACAAAGATACCACAAACATTTATTTTATTTTCATAAATCTGTCACAAATATATCAAATATTTGTCTGGAATCCAAATATATCAAAGATAGACATGAAAATAGATAACTAGATATATGTAGTTATCTATGAGTATCAAATACATTGTAAAAGCAAAAAAGGTCGGGAACGATTTTTATTTAGATTGTTTCATTTCTCACAACCTTAACCAATCATGGGGAATAGTAGAAACATCATTGTCATTTATTTCAGTGTTTTCCACTTGCTCTTCTTCTTGTGCGTGCTTGGAAGAACCCTCCGAATTCAATTCATCAACTCTCTGAGCCACGTTTTTCATAAGCTCTACCATAGACCTTTTTAATTGTTCAAGCTGTTGCAAGTCAAGCTGATTAACATATGCATCAAACCTACAACTTAGCAAGCCATAGTTGTTGTTATTCATGTTTTGAAAAATTTTCTGTTTCTTTTTCTCAGCTTTCAATCGCTTGCTCAGCTCATGGAATTGTTGGTTAAGTTGGTGCACTGTAATGCCCTCAAAATAACACATAAAACCCAACAATCTTGACATGCATAGATATAAAAGAAATAAACATCTTTCCATTCATCAGAGTAGTTAAGTATAAAAGTATTACATATTGACAACAAAAGTAAATGCCCTATGGGCTTACAACTTTCCAAGCCAACACTTGGTCACAAAAGAGAGTACTAACTCAATTACAAAGTAAGCCCTGTTATAAAAGTAGTACCAAATTATATGGAAAATATAATTTAAAATTATGCAACGATGTTCGGGCAAAACCAAGACTGAAATAAAACGACATAACAATGTGATAAAAACTTACAGTTCATAAATAGATAAAACCTGATCGAGTCGAGTGTGTGACACTCTTTCCTTAAGACAGATTCGTCCTCCCACCGGTACTTAGGATTCAATGGACGTCTATCTCCCAGGATACAACGATCAATGTCTTGCACTAGCAGCACTACTATTGCAAGCCTAGCGAACTTCGCTATGCATGTACTCTCTTTATAGGAAAAAATTAGACTCAAGAAATATGAATAATAAATGCAAAGTGAAGAAGAATGACAATTCACCATCCAAAATGAAATGAGGGACATGGAATAAATAGACTTCTATGAGACTCTTTGGAAAGGTTGTGATCCTTCAAAAGGACACATCCTTCCATCTCAAGAGACATAACCAATGGAGTAAATTTAAATTCAAATTTTCCAACAATCCCCCACATGAATGAAATTTACGGAAAGGACATGCAACAACATGCAGACAAAGAGAGAGTACATTAAGAAAATACCCTGCATCGGGATAGGTAGCTTTCGACTTTGAACCTTCCCTAGTGAAAATCTATCGGACTTACTAGCTAATCAGTGGACGTGATGCCTTGAACTGTTCAGCCGTTTGTGTAAGCCAAGACAATAGAATTCACACAGAATATTTCCAAACACAGCTTAGTTCTCACGGTTGTGCCCGTTTTGGCCTTGGGCAACCCCTGGTATTTCATGAGTACTTTAGAAAATTTAGCCTTATCAATTTTCATAGAAGCGGCCCCTTCACACTCATATAGGTGATCCTTATTTCGAGTCTCTTAAATACTCCTCTTGAAAAATACCCTTCTAGGTTTTTCAAGATATAAGTAATCATTAAAAGCATAGCTTACCCTAAGTTCTCTGCATACGACACATGTTGCAGATATCACTCTTATCATAGGAATGGATAGGAGTTAGACTCCTTTAGTGATTTCTGGCGAGCCACACATAACTTAGTTGTCCCTTTGAACTTAGTTCTTGGGATCTCCAGTCATCTAAGTAGGGTTACCATTATGATGACTCTGATGTAATAGGCTTTAATCACATTCCCCTCGATAAACTTTCCCTCATTTGCTCTCTAGTCAAACTTTTTGTTTAGCGGCCGCTATTTTTCCGTTTGACCTTCTCAGTTAGATATCATTGAGTAGTTAGCGAATCCATTATATTGTCCTTAGACAATATTCACAAGTAAAAGCAAATGTCATACAGTGTTAAGTCTTTGATTACATCGAGACTTATCGTTACTCTATGTCACTCCCATTTAAATAATAAACATAGAGTTGTTCCTTAGGAGTTAATGAAATCCTCCAAGCACCCCCACATTTTAAGCATTCCAAGGAAACTTAATTCTTTCTTGGTGATGTAAAGTATACAAAATATTAATACACCCCCACAATTCTGAGATAAATCAGAATATATCATTAACTGGTGTGCTTGAACTAAATAACAAGATGTAAACTGTTTTGTGAATATAATCACAATACTAATTTGTCTAAAAACAATTAGACTTCAAACTAATCACAATACTAATTTGTCTAAAAACAATTAGACTTCAAACTTGCTTTTGCAGTACAAAGAAGAAATGGCTAATACCGGTTGTGGCCACAACACTTTGTCAAATAATATTTCTTTAGCCATGATTAATTTCTTTTTGTTTACTGCAACCCTTAATTCCAATCTCAACATGGAATATAAATATCACTGTATAAATACATTTACATCTTATTTGTCTTATCCAGTATTGGTGACTACGTCGACAATTACCAAAGTGTCTTTCACTCATGAAATGTTATATGAGTTAAAATATTTCATTAACAATTCATTACGGAGTTATCAGTCACCACACCAATTTCAATCTTTTATTCCCCAAAGAATAATTAGAATTCCTCTTATGTCAAAACACATAAGTTCACATTTTTATCAATGCTTTGATAAATAATTGACACACCAATTGTATAATACATCGCATACCAAAATGATATTAATGACATCATAAATTGATTGTCAACAACATATGTAGACATACACCACATACCAAATTGATATTAATGACATCATAATTTGATTGTCAACTCTACAACATATGTAGACAGGAACAAGATTAACAAGTCAATGTTACTATAAAACATTTTATTTTCTCTGTATACAATTCAGACAACATCAGTTGAAAATGAAAAAGAAATACAATAAGGTAGTAACTAGATATGACATTTCAACAAATGAAATCCAAAACTAGCCAGATTCAATGAGTTCAGATATTATACTTACTGTTTATCCCTCTTCTCCATTCTGCCTGATATTATTGATGAACATTTATCAAGCAAGAAATGGTGGAATGCAACTCATTACATCACCCTCAGAATCTTGTGTTAGAAACATGCCCTCATCCAAGTCATGTCATGTGGTACAATTCCCATGCCAGGTGCCAAAAGAATAGGACACTTCAGGCAATAATCTAACCCATTAGAAATGCACTCATATTTTAGAGACAACTTCAGCTCTTTGTTACAAAGACCATTCTGTTAGCCTGAAGTACACATGCCAACATGACATGAGAGGGACAAGGACAGAAGAATTGTGTCAAATGCATACATTAGAAATGTATCCAAATCAGACACTCTGGACCCTTTGTACACGCTGGTGAAGAACAAAAGGCTTAAACTAAGTAGCAAGTGACAATTTTCTGAACTCTCACCTGAGAAAACAGATAAGAGGCAAGCACCCTCAAAGCAAAATTGTGATGGAAGTCTTTCCAGAAACTCTAAATATGCCACCAAGAAACCTTAAATTTTGGACCCCAACTCTCTGCCGAAGTCCACTAACGAATCACCCAACTTAAAGTTCCAAACAGTTTGGGTCGAACCATTACGTAATTAAATGACACGTCACCTTTGTACGAAACATTATCATGCCGATTGGTTTCTCCGTTTCTAACGACGGATGGCATCACAGGCCAAACAATGCATTGTGCTCATTAAGTACATTGACCCGTCATGAACAAAAACTGAACCAATGATAGCATGCAAAAAGTAATGAAGAAAGACAAAAAAAAAAAAAAAAACAACGGTGGACTCAATCTCCGAGTCGGTGTTTCCAAACTCGTAGTTGTACTTCCGTCGAGTCCGAGTGATTACGTCGGCCTCTCATCCACAACCCGGAAAAATAATCGATGAAGAACTTCACCCTTCTTATGTGTTTGGCCTGTTCAATCAGAACATGAAAGAAAGGTGTTGCGGATACTTTCTTTAAGGTGATAAATGCCCCCACTCAAAAAGAGTTTGCTATAGGACACATCCTTCCATCTCAAGAGACATAACCAATGGAGTAAATTTAAATTCAAATTTTCCAACAATCCCCCACATGAATGAAATTTACGGAAAGGACATGCAACAACATGCAGACAAAGAGAGAGTACATTAAGAAAATACCCTGCATCGGGATAGGTAGCTTTCGACTTTGAACCTTCCCTAGTGAAAATCTATCGGACTTACTAGCTAATCAGTGGACGTGATGCCTTGAACTGTTCAGCCGTTTGTGTAAGCCAAGACAATAGAATTCACACAGAATATTTCCAAACACAGCTTAGTTCTCACAGTTGTGCCCGTTTTGGCCTTGGGCAACCCCTGGTATTTCATGAGTACTTTAGAAAATTTAGCCTTATCAATTTTCATAGAAGCGGCCCCTTCACACTCATATAGGTGATCCTTATTTCGAGTCTCTTAAATACTCCTCTTGAAAAATACCCTTCTAGGTTTTTCAAGATATAAGTAATCATTAAAAGCATAGCTTACCCTAAGTTCTCTGCATACGACACATGTTGCAGATATCACTCTTATCATAGGAATGGATAGGAGTTAGACTCCTTTAGTGATTTCTGGCGAGCCACACATAACTTAGTTGTCCCTTTGAACTTAGTTCTTGGGATCTCCAGTCATCTAAGTAGGGTTACCATTATGATGACTCTGATGTAATAGGCTTTAATCACATTCCCCTCGATAAACTTTCCCTCATTTGCTCTCTAGTCAAACTTTTTGTTTAGCGGCCGCTATTTTTCCGTTTGACCTTCTCAGTTAGATATCATTGAGTAGTTAGCGAATCCATTATATTGTCCTTAGACAATATTCACAAGTAAAAGCAAATGTCATACGGTGTTAAGTCTTTGATTACATCGAGACTTATCGTTACTCTATGTCACTCCCATTAAATAATAAACATAGAGTTGTTCCTTAGGAGTTAATGAAATCCTCCAAGCACCCCCACATTTTAAGCATTCCAAGGAAACTTAATTCTCTCTGGTGATGTAAAGTATACAAAATATTAATACACCCCCACAATTCTGAGATAAATCAGAATATATCATTAATTGGTGTGCTTGAACTAAATAACAAGATGTAAACTGTTTTGTGAATATAATCACAATACTAATTTGTCTAAAAACAATTAGACTTCAAACTAATCACAATACTAATTTGTCAAAACAATTAGACTTCAAACTTGCTTTTGCAGTACAAAGAAGAAATGGCTAATACCGGTTGTGGCCACAACACTTTGTCAAATAATATTTCTTTAGCCATGATTAATTTCTTTTTGTTTACTGCAACCCTTAATTCCAATCTCAACATGGAATATAAATATCACTGTATAAATACATTTACATCTTATTTGTCTTATCCAGTATTGGTGACTACGTCGACAATTACCAAAGTGTCTTTCACTCATGAAATGTTATATGAGTTAAAATATTTCATTAACAATTCATTACGGAGTTATCAGTCACCACACCAATTTCAATCTTTTATTCCCCAAAGAATAATTAGAATTCCTCTTATGTCAAAACACATAAGTTCACATTTTTATCAATGCTTTGATAAATAATTGACACACCAATTGTATAATACATCGCATACCAAAATGATATTAATGACATCATAAATTGATTGTCAACAACATATGTAGACATACACCACATACCAAATTGATATTAATGACATCATAATTTGATTGTCAACTCTACAACATATGTAGACAGGAACAAGATTAACAAGTCAATGTTACTATAAAACATTTTATTTTCTCTGTATACAATTCAGACAACATCAGTTGAAAATGAAAAAGAAATACAATAAGGTAGTAACTAGATATGACATTTCAACAAATGAAATCCAAAACTAGCCAGATTCAATGAGTTCAGATATTATACTTACTTTATCCCTCTTCTCCATTCTGCCTGATATTATTGATGAACATTTATCAAGCAAGAAATGGTGGAATGCAACTCATTACATCACCCTCAGAATCTTGTGTTAGAAACATGCCCTCATCCAAGTCATGTCATGTGGTACAATTCCCATGCCAGGTGCCAAAAGAATAGGACACTTCAGGCAATAATCTAACCCATTAGAAATGCACTCATATTTTAGAGACAACTTCAGCTCTTTGTTACAAAGACCATTCTGTTAGCCTGAAGTACACATGCCAACATGACATGAGAGGGACAAGGACAGAAGAATTGTGTCAAATGCATACATTAGAAATGTATCCAAATCAGACACTCTGGACCCTTTGTACACGCTGGTGAAGAACAAAAGGCTTAAACTAAGTAGCAAGTGACAATTTTCTAAACTCTCACCTGAGAAAACAGATAAGAGGCAAGCACCCTCAAAGCAAAATTGTGATGAAAGTCTTTCCAGAAACTCTAAATATGCCACCAAGAAACCTTAAATTTTGGACCCCAACTCTCTGCCGAAGTCCACTAACGAATCACCCAACTTAAAGTTCCAAACAGTTTGGGTCGAACCATTACGTAATTAAATGACACGTCACCTTTGTACGAAACATTATCATGCCGATTGGTTTCTCCGTTTCTAACGACGGATGGCATCACAGGCCAAACAATGCATTGTGCTCATTAAGTACATTGACCCGTCATGAACAAAAACTGAACCAATGATAGCATGCAAAAAGTAATGAAGAAAGACAAAAAAAAAAAAAAAAAACAACGGTGGACTCAATCTCCGAGTCGGTGTTTCCAAACTCGTAGTTGTACTTCCGTCGAGTCCGAGTGATTACGTCGGCCTCTCATCCACAACCCGGAAAAATAATCGATGAAGAACTTCACCCTTCTTATGTGTTTGGCCTGTTCAATCAGAACATGAAAGAAAGGTGTTGCGGATACTTTCTTTAAGGTGATAAATGCCCCCACTCAAAAAGAGTTTGCTATAGGAGAGAACACAACCCTTGGTGAATTTCCAGAATTTTCAAATTTTGAAAACTTGTCTTTCAACTTGAAAGGTGCCTTTAAAAATTTGAATGTTTAAAAGTAACTGCCTACAAACTAATTCAACATCAGACATCTTATTCCTTTCCAATTTCTGCACAAGGAAAATCTATATCTGCAAAGGGTATGCTGTTAAAAAATACTTCTCAATAGCAGTTAAAAGGAATAGAAACAAAGAGTTACTGTAGTACAGGCCCAAGCAGGTTGAGAATTCAACTAAGTCAGGCATGAAACAAAGCTTGGCTGTGTTCAATTTCAAAAGTGAGCACTCTTTATACACGAAGTTAGAGACATCCATTGTTTAGTAGATTCAAAGCAACCCAACAACAATACCAATTTTTTTTTTTTTTTTTCCCCTGGTTTGTTGTGGAATCGAAGACATCCACGAAAATTCATAAATTATTATGAAACGGCAAAAGAAAATTCTGTGTATAATCAGAATTAACAGCAACCCGAAATAAATATATAAAAACCAAAAAAGAAACAAACAGTTTCTGAATATGTAAACCAAGAAAATTATATAAAACTGATTCACAACAATTCTTTTAAAACCATACAAATGTTTATGCTATACATGGTTTATGTGATCCAAGAAATAAAATAACTGAATCGTTCTAATTTCGAAAAAGTATCGATCCAAATCTAATATTTATAATATAAAAGAAGATTGATTTACGAAATCCCAATATTGTTTAATTAAAAAATATGTTCTTCATACTACATCATCATCATCATCATCATGACATACATGATACACCACTAAGTGCTGTTGTGTGAAAATCAAAGCATTGATAAAAATAATTGAACACATCAATGAACAATAAATACATATAAAAATTGATAACTCAATTTTCTGTAAAACTCTGAAAACAATCAATCAATACCAACTATGAAAATCAATTCAAACTCTCTTACCAGTATTCATAGAACTTAGATATGTCTTATCATAATATTTTCTATAACTGAAACTGTTTAACAATGATAAATCTGTTTAACAACAGTTCTGAAACACAAAACAATATTTGCCCAAAAATTATATACATGGAAGAATCTGTCTTAAGATTGTTATAAAAGTAGTACCAAATTATATGGAAAATATAATTTAAAATTATGCCAACGATGTTCGGGCAAAACCAAGACTGAAATAAAACGACATAACAATGTGATAAAAACTTACAGTTCATAAATAGATAAAACCTGATCGAGTCGAGTGTGTGACACTCTTTCCTTAAGACAGATTCGTCCTCCCACCGGTACTTAGGATTCAATGGACGTCTATCTCCCAGGATACAACGATCAATGTCTTGCACTAGCAGCACTACTATTGCAAGCCTAGCGAACTTCGCTATGCATGTACTCTCTTTATAGAAAAAAATTAGACTCAAGAAATATGAATAATAAATGCAAAGTGAAGAAGAATGACAATTCACCATCCAAAATGAAATGAGGGACATGGAATAAATAGACTTCTATGAGACTCTTTGGAAAGTTGTGATCCTTCAAAAGGACACATCCTTCCATCTCAAGAGACATAACCAATGGAGTAAATTTAAATTCAAATTTTCCAACAAGCCCTTGGCTTGATTTACATGTAATACACAAAAAGTCTGTCAGCCTTTAGCCTCCCAAGCTACGTCCTTGGAGGTGGCATACAATCTGTACCTAAAAATGTTGTCCCATATAGGGTGAGCCAAAGCCCAGTAGAGATATACTAAACCAAATATAAGCAATGACTAAAACAATAGCATTTGGTAGATGGTTAACACTTATAAACCATTTTATATCACAATATAATTCCATGACAATCATGTCCATGTTACAATCCATTTTCTTTTACTTATCAACTCGTTGCATAAATGTGGCTCAGAACCTGGCCAGATAATTTAAATGAGATTACCTCTCATGTCACTAGTACTTCCATTTCAATTGGGATAACAACTCATATTAATCACTTCATACTTCACAATAGATACACATAATTGTTGTATCACTTTCAAATAAAACACTTCCATACTTCATATATGATATACACATTTGCTATATCAATACTTCAATAGATACACATAGTTGCTGTATCAATGGAGTACATCCCCTATCTCCTCCCAAACAATGTCCGGTTTAGGAGTCCATCCCCTATCTTCCCTTAAACCGTGGAGTACATCCCCTATCTCCTCCCACACAACACAATGTCTATAAACACATATCATATACAAGGTCAATCAATACATAAATTTGATGTATTATCCAACCGCCATATTCGATGGCGTATTCAATTGATTAGTTTTAGTTCGCTTAATCATCATGCATTATCTACAACAATCAAAATATCCTCCACCGATAGTCCAAAACAGTTATTTCTAAACAAAAAATAAATGCATCAAATGGATATAATATCAACATTTTCATAGGTGAGTGATAAATTAATCCAACTACACCATTCAATCCCATAATTTCCCAATTTCAATATTCTCAACTCAATTTCAACTTCCCAAAATTAATTATACAAATTAATTTGTCATGATAATAATTAGGGCATTTTCCATATTTCACAATCAACCCTAAGGTTTGGTTTCACCAATGTACAACATTAATTCCATTTTCAACAACTTACATACACATAGGCTTTAATAATTTGAAAACCCTCTTTCTTAAATTACACAACAAACCCTAACTTTCCCAAAATTACCCAACATCACCAACTATTCAAAATGACCAAAATTAAAGACAAAACCCATAGAATGGAGTAGGGTATCCCTACCGCGAAATTAGAAGTCCAAAGGAGAAGATGACCAAAATCCAAAGTGCTCCAAATCCAAGATTTTTCAGATTAAAATGAGGCCCTCAAAACCCTCTATCTTTCTTACAAAGGACTAAGGGTAGAAACACACTAAAAGGAGATGAACCCTAGAGAGAAGGTGTGTAGAGAGAGAGAGAGCTCGGATCTAGGGTTCGTATAAAGAAAAGAGATGAAAAAGTGAAGTGTTTCCTGCTGCTGCGATCTGATATAACACAGGCTCGCTCGAGCGAAGGATTGGTCGCTCGAGCGACCAGACACAAAGAGCACTCGCTCGAGCGAAGGAAGTCTCGCTCGAGCCAACAATTCAAAGCTTCAGGTCTGCAACCCAGAAGCACGCTCGAGCGACAGAATGCTCGCTCGAGCCAAGAAATGCAACCCTTAGGTCCAGAACTAGATGCAGACGCAAGCTCGAGTGAAGGACTTCTCGCTCGAGCCACCAGATACAAAACTCAACTCTCGCTCGAGCGAACAAACCCTGGCTCGCTCGAGCGAAGACACCAAAATCTAGGCAGCAACCATTTGCTCCCAATCACACCCAACCTGTAACAAACCTGCCCAACACATCCTATAACTCATAAATAAGGAATTAAAGGATAACAATAAGATATAACAACAGCCCAATACTACGGAACATGAGTCCGGAACACTGTACATAAAGGGGCACAACCCGGGATCGCTATATGCACAGTGGCATCATCGTGCTGCGAGGCATGGCTAGAGACGCCTTCACTTGGCTGCGCATTTTGGTTCAGAAAGTGGTCTACAACCGAGACAACATTAGGTTTTCCAAAAGAGAAAGCCTTGCCTCCCATGGAGAAGAGGACAATGGCCATATCTACCCCACATTTTTTTTTTATCAGCAAAAGAAGAACTTTATTGATGAAGATAACATACAGAATGTGGAAAAACATCAATAAAGAAGAGGCACAAGAAAAGTAATGAGAAGAAAAGAACACTCCAAATCCCAGTTAGGTTGGCAGAAGGAGCGAGACCCTAACAAGAGCAAGCTTAAGCGCAAAGTTGGTGAGAGACCAACACAAGCAAAGTGCAGAACAGATGGGAAAACAAACAAGGCACCAAGGTGCAAAAACAACAAAATGCAGCTAGGCATTAGGATCGATACACTTTACCATGACAGCAGAAACTAGGGCAAAGCAGCAAACAAAAAATGATGCAAAGCATAGCAAAGTTGAAGCACAGCAGAGCAGCAACCAGAATTCAAACCAGAAACATTGAGCGTGGCCACCACGAAGATCTGCTAATACCAGGTATACACCCACTTCCCCTTGCTTCCAACAGCATACCAGCACTTAGCATCAGCCCATGTAGCATCAGACCAATACACCAGCGAACCAGCAATGAGCATGCTTGACAGCAAAAACTAAGGCAGAGCAACAACCCAAAAATAAGGCAAAGCATAGCAAAATTAAAGCACAGTAGAGCAAAATTGGCCACCAAGAAGATCTGCTAATACCAGGTATACACCCATTTCCCCTTGCTTCCATTAGCATACCACAGATTGACCAAAATCCTGCACCCTTACAGCAAAACACCAAGGCACTGAGCTCGCTTGCTTTGTTGAAAATCCCATGATTACGCTTCGAGAAGGTAATCCTTCTTGCGTTTTCATTGGCTATCATCTTCATTTAAATCTTCTTTCGACCTTGGGTTTGCTTCCTCTCCACATTTAAAGAAAAAGCAAGAAAATCTTTTTTGAAAAAACTTCTCAGTAAGAAACATGAGATATATGCAAGTACACGCAAAGGGGGTTTATATCCTGTTAGTTCTGATATTTTTACATTAATATTCTTTTGGCTTCAGAATCTGCACTTCTTCTTTGTGATTGCCTTATTAAATATGAAAGTTGGTGAATCTACTAATAATTAATGTATAGACCCGAAATATTAGAAGAAAATCACTTACCCCTGGTAAATTATTGTAACGACCCGCATTTTATGGCTTAGTCATGTTCATGTGCATTTGCATAACCATGCTTTGTTAAGTTAACATTCATGAATCTTGCCTTGCTATGCTTAAGTGTTGCTTGCATTTTCTGTTCCTTCTTTGCTGTTCCCAAGCCTAGGTCATGCCAAGCCTAGGTCATGTTAAGCCTAGGTCATGCCAAGCCTAAGTCATTCCAAGCCGAGGTCATCTTAAGCCTAGGACCATCTTGGAACCACCTTGGTTGACCTCCACCATCACCTAGGCATATTGTCCGAGATGTCACTATCTGGGCCGAGGTGTTCATCACCAAGGCCGAGATGTGTATTATCTAGGCCGAGATGTTATCTTTGTACCTAAGTGATCTCGTCCTGGAGTGGTATGACCTAGACTGAGGTGTGGCACATCTAGGCCAAGGTGTGGCACAGCTTAGTCAAGTGTTGTCCTTCCTAGCCGAGGTCATTGTCATCTTAGTCGCCGAAGCTTTGTCCTTAACCGAGATCATTACTTGCCGGAGTGCCTTGCCGTGTAGCTTGTTAGATACGCTTTGTCTTACACAAGTCTTGTCAATCTATCACCTTTTTTAGCAGAACCAACCAGCCGTTGCCACGTGTCCGAGCTGAGTGTTAAATCAGCCGGCAGAGAGAGAAACCTATCATTTGTTATATCTTGTTTTGAAGAGGAGAGAGAAGCTCTAGAGGAGAGAGAGGAGTTCTTGAAGGAGATTAGATTTCCAAGCTTGATCCCTAGAGATCGAACCGTTAGATCCATGTTCTAAGGTTAGATTCTTGATCTGCTCATGTTGTTCCTTATGTTTATGTTATTGCATTGCATGATTGAATATGATTTGTAAGCCATGCATTGCTTTGAAGTTCGGTTTTGAAAAGAGGAAATAGTATTCATGTGTTCTTCAAGAAAGGCCATGTTTTGATCCAAGAGTTTGCACCAAGATGCATGTTTTCATGTTTGTTTTCCTATGATCTTCAAGTATGGGTACCCAGGTCCACGTTTTTGAACTCATAGCATGAAAACCCAGATTTTTGTATAAACAAGTTATGATTTTGGCATTCATCTCATTCATGTTCTTCATGTTCTTCACGGGTGGAAACCCAGATCTCCAGACCACACTTCCCGAAGTGTAGTCACCGAGATCACTCCTGCCTGGACCTTACACTTAGGCCAAGCATCGTATCTCACCTTGGCCTACCTTGCATGATCACTTACACCTGAACCTCGGCATGCAGCCGCACGCCGAAGCCTAGGTAACCACACCTCGGCCAGGTGGTGTGGGACCTCGGCAAAGACCTGGTTGGTGCCCAGCATGTCTTCCTGACATGTAAAACAGTGTTTTGATTTCCAGCATGTTTTCCCGAGATCATTTGCATGCATGTAAGATTTGTTTTGAGAAGTACATTCAGTAGACTTTGCCATGTGTTTGTAGGACTTGGACCTTTGCCTTGATCCCGACGTCCCAAGAGCTAAGTGAGTGATATTTTTAATAAAGTTATGTTATAAAGATTTGTTAAAGCTTACCTCGTTTTAGAAAAGTATTTGATCAAGCATGCATGATTATCCCTATTTTGTATGTCAAGTTTAAGTTTTATGCATCAAGTATAAGCTTTGTTTTGATGTCATCATGTTAAGTCCTTACGTGCCAGAGGACTATAAGCTTTTGTGGCACATTCAAGTTAAGTCTCAAGGTGAAAAAGGGCTACGGGCCTAAGTCACACAATACGGTGAAAAAGGGCTACGGGCCTAAGTCACACAATACGGTGAAAAAGGGCTATGGGCCTAAGTCACACAAGTATGTAAGTATTGTAAGATCAAGATTGATGAATACGGTTCATCCCATGTTTTGATACAAGTTATGTTATGGTATTGTTTTGACAAGAACCTCGGGAAATCATTCATTTAAAAACCTTTATTACTTGTACATTCACTGAGTTTCCGAACTCACCCTCTCTATATATATGTAGGTTTCAAGCAAGAAGTCGGCTACGCCGAGATGTGTGTTTTGTGCCCGATGTTTTGTATGCATGTTAGGTCGGCATTGAGGATGTCGGCAACCATGAAGATCATGTTCTTGACTTGTATTTTATGCACTTTGTTTATGTCGGCTTGAGGAGCCTTTTGTTAAGATGTAATATGCATGTTATTTTGTTTGTATTCAAGTTGTAAGACTTTAATTAAGATGTATGCCATTTCATTGGATCTATGCACAGCTCTTATGGACTAATTAGATTTGATGTATTGCTTCCGCACATGTTAGCCCCATATGTATACTCTGATTGTGTGTGATCTTTGTAAGTTGGCCTTCGGTAATCTCGGATTGCTGGCCATCACGGCACCATTCTACTAGGGGCAGTTTGGGGTCGTGACAATTATTTGTCCATCTTTTGTGATTGCCTTATTAAATATGAAAGTTGGTGAATCTACTAATAATTAATGCATACACCCTGAATATTAAAAGAAAATCCGTTATCCTTGGAAAATTATTTGTCCACCTTAGAAAATTAAACTCTTTTAAGGAACATTAGTAAATACGTTCACATTATTAGTCAATTGAATGGGCCATATATCAAATTTAAAAAATAAAAATAAAAAAAATGAAAAACTATAACTTCGACCACCCACACTATTGTGAGCAAGAGTCAGAAATATGGGCATTTTCAACACTACCCCATGTTGATATGGAACTTGGAGTTTGAATTAGTTTATGATTTCATTATCAGATGACAATGTTAAAGTTATTTTATCTATTTTTAATTTTTATAGATAGCTTTCAAAAATATAACAACTATGGTGTTTGGCTTTTTTTTTTTTTTTTTGTCAAAAAAAAAAAAAAATCAGAAAACCATATTGTAGAAGTAAGGATTGAAAAATTCATACAAATTAAATTTCAAACAAATAGTCGTGCGAATGTATTGACGGTTCTTTTGTCTCAACGGAAAAGACTATTGTTAAGTATAGCAAAAAATGATTAGAAAAAGAAGAAGAGAAAGAAATAAAGAAAAATGATTGAGCAAACAATCAAAATGATCCGTGGTGGGTCCCCACGGGGCCAACAACACGCTTCAATCTGATCTCGGACTGGAGAGAAGCCTAGCCATTAAAAAAAGTAAAACACATAGCAAACTCTTCACACTTTTATAATAGTAGTAGATAGATAAATTAGGTGAGAAATTATGAGAAATAAATTACTTTTATTTTGAAACTTTGATTTCTCATTTAAAAGTGATAAGATTTAATGAAAATAACCTTATTTTATTAATATATATATATATTATTTTTAGAAAATGAGAAACAATATATTAATAAAACAACAAGAGTATATAAATAAGACCCCAAAGGGTCATTCCAACCAAACAACAAAAGTAAAATCTGTTATCCTTGGTAAATTATTTGTCCATCTTTTGTGATTGCCTTATTAAATATGAAAGTTGGTGAATATACTAATAATTAATGTATACACCCTAAATATTAGAAGAAAATCTTTTACCCTTGGTAAATTATTTGTCCATGTTAGAAAATTAAACTCGTTCCACAAACATTATTAAATACGTTCACATTATTAGTCGGTTGAATGGGCCATATATCAAATTAAAAAATAAAAATAAAAAAAAAATTGAAAAACTAAAACTTCGACCACCCACACTATTGTGAGTAAGAGTCATAAATATGGGTATTTTCAAAACTGCCCTATGTTGATATGGAACTTGGAATTTGAATTGGTTTATGATTTCATTATCAGTTGACAGGGTTAAAGTTATTTTATCTATTTTTAATTTTTAGAGATAGTTTTCAAAAATAAAACAACTACTATGGTGTTTGGCTTCTTTTTTTTTCTGTCAAAAAAAAAAAAATCAGAAAATATTAGTGTACAAGTAAGGATTGAAAAATTCTTACAAATTAAATTTCAAACAAATAGTCATGCCAATGTGTTGACGGTTCTTTTGTCTGAACGGAAAAGACTATTGTTAAGTATAGCGAAAAATGAATAGAAAAAGAAGAAGAGAAAGAAATAAAGAAAAATGATTGAGCAAACAATCAAAATGATCCATGGTGGGCCCCCACAGGCCCAACAACACCCTTCAATCTGATCTCGGACTGGAGAGAAGCCTAGCCATTAAAAAAAGTAAAAAACATAGCAACTTTTCACACTTTTATAATAGTAGTAGATAGATAAATTAGGTGAGAAATTATGAGAAATAAATTACTTTTATTTTGAAACTTTGATTTTCATTTAAAAGTGATAAGATTTAATGAAAATAACCATATTTTATATATATATATATTTTAGAACATGAGAAACAATATATTAATGAAACAACAAGAGTGTATAAATAAGACCCCAAAGGGTCATTCCAACCAAACAACAAAAGTAAAATCTATTATCCTTGGTAAATTATATTGCCTTATTAAATATGAAAGTTGGTGAATCTACAAATAATTAATGTATAGACCCTAAATATTCGAAGAAAATCTGTTATCCTCGGTAAATTATTTTTCTATCTTAGAAAATTAAACTCTTTCTAGGAACGTTATTAAATACGTTCACATTATTAGTCAATTGAATGGGCCATATATCAAATTTAAAAAATAATAATAAAAAAAAATTGAAAAACTATAACTTCAACCAGCCACACTATTGTGAGCAAGAGTCATAAATACGGGCATTTTCAAAACTACCCTATGTTGATTTGGAACTTGGAATTTGAATTAGTTTATGATTTCATTATCAGTTGACAGGGTTAAAGTTATTTTATCTATTTTTAATTTTTATAGATAGTTTTCAAAAATAAAACAACTACTATGGTGTTTGGCTTTTTTTTTTTTTTTGGTGAAATTTTTTTTTTTCAGAAAATATTAGTGTACAAGTATGGATTGAAAAATTCTTACAAATTAAATTTCAAACAAATAGTCATGCAAATGTGTTGACACTTCTTTTGTCTCAATGGAAAAGACTATTATTAAGTATAGCGAAAAATGAATAGAAAAAGAAGAAGAGAACGAAATAAGAAAAATGATTGAGTAAACAATCAAAATGATCTGTGGTGGGCCCCACGAGCCCAACAACATGCTTCAATCTGATCTCGGACTGGAGAGAAGCCTAGCCATTAAAAAAAGTAAAAAACATTGCAAACTCTTCACACTTTTATAATAGTAGTAGATAGATAAATTAGGTGAGAAATTATGAGAAATAAATTACTTTTATTTTGAAACTTTGATTTCTCATTTAAAAGTGATGAGATTTAATGAAAATAACCCTATTATATATATATATATATATTAGGACCTGAGAAACAATATATTAGTAAAACAACAGGAGTACATAAATAAGACCCTTTAGGGTCATTCCAACTAAACAACAAAAGTAAAATAATAACAACAAAAAACAAATCCTCCAAAAAAATGGTTACGATCCAGGAAAAACTACTGATGTGCTCAAAGATGTGGTCTGCAAAATAAGATCTGCTTGAAAGCCCACCGTCCCTGTCACCAACGTCCCCATCGCCGCAGCCACTGTCGCCAGAGAAACAAGAACACCCACAATGGCATGGGAAAGGTTTAGAGAGGAGGAAACCATTTATATCACATACTTTACTTTTTTATTCATCTAAGTATGATAATAAAAAAATAAAATCATTTATTTTCTTTTCTCAAAGGATAAAGATACCACAAACATTTATTTTATTTTCATAAATCTGTCACAAATATATCAAATATTTGTCTGGAATCCAAATATATCAAAGACAGACATGAAAATAGATAACTAGATATATGTAGTTATCTATGAGTATCGAATATATTGTAAAAGCAAAAAAGGTCAGAAACGATTTTTATTCAGATTGTTTCATTTCTCACAACCTTAACCAATCATGGGGAATAGAAGAAACATCATTGTCATTTATTTCAGTGTTTTCCACTTGCTCTTCTTCTTGTGCATGCTTGGAAGAACCCTTCGAATTCAATTCATCAACTCTCTGAGCGACGTTTTTCTTAAGCTCCACGATAGACCTTTTTAATTGTTCAAGCTGTTCCAAGTCAAGCTGATTAACATATGCATCAAACCTACAACTTAGCAAGCCATAGTTGCTGTTACTCATGTTTTGAGAAAATTTCTCTTTTTCTAGGCTTTCAATCGCTTGCTCAGCTCATGGAATTGTTGGTTGAGTTGGTGCACAGTGGCATCATCGTGCCGCGAGGCATGGCTGGAGACGCCGTCACTTGGCTGCGCATTTTGGTTCAGAAAACGGACTACAACCGAGTCAACATTAGGTTTTCCAAAAGAGAAAGCCTTGCCTCCCATGGAGAAGAGAACAATGGCCATATCTACCCAACATTTTTTTTTTGATCAGCAAAAGAAGAACTTTATTGATGAAGATAACATACAGAATACGGAAAAACATCAATAAAGAAGAGGCACAAGAAAAGCAACGAAGAGAACACTCCAAATCCCAGTTAGGATGGCAGAAGGAGCGAGACCCTAACAAGAGCAAGCTGAAGCCAAAGTCGGTGAGAGACCAACAAAGCAAAATGCAGAACAGATGGGAAAACAAGCAAGGCACCAAGGTACAAAAACAGCAAAATGCAGCTAGGCACAAGATGCATACACTTTACCATGACAGTAGAAACTAGGGCAGAGCAGCTAACAAAAAATCATGCAAAGCATAACAAAGTTGAAGCACAGCAGAGTAGCAACCAGAAATCAAACCAGAAAAATTGAGCATGGCCACCACGAAGATCTGCTAATACCAGGTATACACCTACTTCCCCTTGCTTCCAACAGCATACCAGCACTTAGCATCAGCCCATGTAGCATCAGACCAATACACCAGCGAACCAGCAATGAGCATGCTTGACAGCAGAAACTAAGGCAAAGCAACAACCCAAAAATAAGGCAAAGCATAGCAAAATTGAAGCACAGTAGAGCAAAATTGGCCACCAAGAAGATCTGCTAATACCAGGTATACACCCACTTCCCCTTGCTTCCATCAGCATACCACAGATTGACAAAAATCCTGCACCCTTACAGCAAAACACCAAGGCACTGAGCTCGCTTGCTTTGTTGAAAATCCCATGTTTACGCTTTGAGAAGGTAATCCTTCTTGCGTTTTCATTGGCTATCATCTTCATTTAAATCTTCTTTCGGCCTTGGGTTTGCTTCCTCTCCACGTTTAAAGAAAAAGCAAGAAATTTTTTTTGAAAAAACTTCTTAGTAAGAAGCATGAGATATATGCAAGTACACGCAAAGGGGGTTTATATACTGTTAGTTCTGATATTTTTACATTGATATTCTTTTGGCTCCAGAATCTGCGCTTCTCCTTTTGTGATTGCCTTATTAAATATGAAAGTTGGTGAATCTACTAATAATTAATGTATAGACCCTGAATATTAGAAGAAAATCTGTTACCCTTGGTAAATTATTTGTCCATCTTTTGTGATTGCCTTACTAAATATCAAAGTTGGTGAATCAACTAATAATTAATGTATAGACCCTGAATATTAGAAGAAAATCTGTTATCCTTGGTAAATTATTTGTCCATCTTAGAAAATTAAACTCTTTTAAGGAACATTATTAAATACGTTCACATTATTAGTCAATTGAATGAGCCATATATCAAATTTTAAAAATAACAATAAAAATAAAAATAAATGAAAAACTATAACTTCAACCACCGACACTATTGTGAGCAGGAGTCATAAATATGGGCATTTTCAACACTACCCTATGTTGATATGGAACTTGGAATTGGAATTAGTTTATGATTTCATTATCAGTTGACAATGTTAAAGTTATTTTATCTATTTTTAATTTTTTTTAGGTAGTTTTCAAAAATAAAACAACTACTATGGTGTTTTTTTTTTTTTTTTTTTTGTCAAAAAAAAAAATCCGAAAACCTTACTGTAGAAGTAAGGATTGAAAAATTCTTACAAATTAAATTTCAAACAAATAGTAATGCGAATGTATTGACGGTTCTTTTGTCTCAACGGAAAAGACTGTTGTTAAGTATAGCAAAAAATGATTAGAAAAAGAAGAAGAGAAAGAAATAAAGAAAAATGATTGAGCAAACAATCAAAATGATCCGTGGTGGGTCCCCACGAGGCCAACAACACGCTTCAATCTGATCTCGGACTAGAGAGAAGCCTAGCCATTAAAAAAGTAAAAAACATAGCAAACTCTTCACCCTTTTATAATAGTAGTAGATAGATAAATTAGGTGAGAAATTATGAGAAATAAATTACTTTTATTTTGAAACTTTGATTTCTCATTTAAAAGTGATGAGATTTAATGAAAATAAACTTATTTTATATATATATATATATATATTTTAGAAAATGAGAAACAGTATATTAATAAAACAACAAGAATATAAATAAGACCCCAAAGGGTCATTCCAACCAAACAACAAAAGTAAAATCTGTTATCCTTGGTAAATTATTTTTCCATCTTTTGTGATTGCCTTATTAAATATGAAAGTTGGTGAATATACTAATAATTAATGTATAGACCTTGAATATTAGAAGAAATTCTTTTACCCTTGGTAAATTATTTGTCCATCTTAGAAAATTAAACTCTTTCTACGAACATTATTAAATATGTTCACATTATTAGTCAGTTGAATGGGCCATATATCAAATTTAAAAAATAAAAATAAAAAAAATTGAAAAACTAAAACTTCGACCACCCACACTATTGTGAGTAAGAGTAAAAAATATGGGCATTTTCAAAACTGCCCTATGTTGGTATGGAACTTGGAATTTTAATTGGTTTATGATTTCATTATCAATTGACAAGGTTAAAGTTATTTTATCTATTTTAAATTTTTATAGATAGTTTTCAAAATAAAACAACTACTATGGTGTTTGGCTTCTTCTTTTTTTCTGTCAAAAAAAAAAAAAAAAAATCAGAAAATATTAGTGTACAAGTAAGGATTGAAAAATTCTTACAAATTAAATTTCAAACAAATAGTCATGCGAATGTGTTGACGGTTCTTCTGTTTGAATTGGTTTATGATTTCATTATCAGTTGACAAGGTTAAAGTTATTTTATCTATTTTTAATTTTATAGACAGTTTTCAAAAATAAAACTGTTGGAACAATCTTCTGTGTAAATAAAATAACTTGAAATAAAATCAAACAAAATAAATAAATAACATACCAGATTTATTTATCGAACCGAATAAAAATTAAGACCAAGTCGAGTGTGTGACACTCTGTCCTTAAGACAGATTCGCCTCGCTATGGTACTTACGGTTGAGTGGCGTCTATCTCCCAGGATACAATGATCTTCACAAATTGTAGTAGTACTCCAAACAATTTGTTCGGCGAACCAAACCTGTGTTCTAACTCTCTGAATATTTATTCTAAAGCTAGAATGAAGAAATAATACAAAAGGAAAAATTTGGACTGCAAAGAGACAAAAATCAAACAGATTTTTCGGATGGAAAATTCGGATTTTCAAGACTCAATTTTCCGGGGGTCAGATTTTTCCGAGACACAGACACATTGCTAGTAAGATGGTATTTATAGGCAACAAGAGCACCCGAACAGATGCAATACCAAAGTCAAACAGGTGCACAACTATTCAATATTTGAATTCATGAATTAACCGTTGGTCAAAGCACTAATATTCAAACAATGAAAAAATGAACTGTTGGTGGACCAAAGCAAACTTGTTGCTACTTTATTAAATAAACTATTTTGAATATATATATATATATTAAACTATTGAACATATATATAAATAAATTGAATAGTTTAATAAATAAAGTAAGAGGTACAAATTTTAGGAAACCACTTAGGAATCCAAAATTAGAATTTAGAATTAAATTAAATTCTCACAATTACAAATTTTAGAAAACCACTCAAGAACCCTAAAATTTGAATTTAGAATTAAATAAATTCCCACAATAATTTTTATTGAAAAAATTCAAATGAATTTTATCTAAAAAATTAATGTTAGACTTGAAACACGACGTCAACTTCCCATTCACTCATAAATGGTTTTGACGTTCTGTGTACACCGTGTGGCTTGCCACGCAGCAAGGAACATGTCACCTCTTCGGACCCACCCCAAAAGACGTTTGGGGCCCACCCAAATTTGGGCTAAAAAATATGCCTATATTAAACCATTTTTTCCCAACAATCCCCCACATGAATGGAATTTGACGGAGAGAAAATGCAACAACATGATCTAATTACAGAGAGTACAGAAATTAGAAATATTCTGCAAAAGATAGGTAGCTTTTGGCTTTGAACCTTCCCTTGTGAGACACTATCAGATTTACTAGCTAAACAGTGAACATGATGTCTTGAACTGTTCAGCCGTTTGTGTAAACCAAGACAATAGAACTCACACAGTATATTCCCAGACACAGTTTAGTTCTCACTATTGTGTTCATTTTGGCCCTGAACAACCTGGTCTTTCATGAGTGCTCTAAAGACTTGTAGCCCTTCACAAATCTTATAGAACCGGCCCAGTTCACACTCATATAGGTGATTCTTATGAAGAGTATCCTGCCATACTCCACTAGGTTTTCCTAGATATAAGAATCATTAAAAGTATTACTTAACCTAAAACGCTGCAAATATCACTATTTCATATAGAAATGGGTAGGAGTTAGACTCTCCAGTGATCCTTCTGAGTCAATCACAACTCGGTTGTCCCTTTGAACCTAGATCTTGGGATCTCCAGTCAACTAGGTTGGGTTGCCGTTGTGGTAACTCTTATTTAATAGGCTTAAGTCCCATTCCCCTCGATGAATTCTCAACTAACTCTCTTGCTAACCCTTTGGTTAGTGGATCCGCTATGTTGTCTTTAGACTTAACATATTCTATGGAAATAATTCCATTAGAGAGTAGTTGTCTTACGGTGTTATGTCGACGACGAATGTGTCGTGACTTACCGTTATACATATGACTCTGTGCTCTACCAATTCCTGATTGACTATCGCAATGTATGCATATAGCAGGCACCGGTTTTGGCCAAATTGGAATATCTTCAAGGAAGTGGCAAAGCCATTCTGCTTCTTCCCCTGCTTTGTCTAAAGCTATGAATTCAGATTCCATAGTAGACCTAGCAATACAAGTCTGTTTGGAAGATTTCCAAGATACAGCCGCCCCACCAAGAGTAAAGACATACCCACTGGTGGACTTCGAGTCTCTAGTATCCGATATCCAATTTGCATCACAGTATCCTTCAAGTACTGCTGGATATCTAGTATAATGAAGCCCAATGTTACGAGTAAATCAGAGATATCTTAGAACCCTTATCATTGCTTTCCAGTGTTCTACTCCCGGATTACTCGTATATCTACTTAATTTACTTACTGCATAAGCTATATCTGGGCGAGTGCAATTCATCAAGTACATTAAGCTTTCAATAATTTGGGCATACTCTAATTGAGAAATACTTTCCTGTATATTCTTAGAAAGATACAAATTAACATCTACAGGAGTTCTAGCAAGATGATCATCATCTTTGCTGAATTTGTCAAGTATTTTCTCAATGTAATGAGATTGTGACAAAGTATAACCTTCTGATGTTTTGATAATTTTCATACCAAGAATTACATCAGCAATGCCCATGTCCTTCATGTCAAAATGTTTATTCAACATTTTCTTGGTAGTTTTAATCATGTCATTATTACTACCAATGATGGCATATCATCTACATAAAGACATACAATGACATAACCCTTATCTGTGTTTTTAATATAAACACATTTGTCACACTCATTAATTTTAAATCCATTTGACATCATTGCCTTGTCAAATTTCTCATGCCATTGCTTTGGCGCTTGTTTTAAACCATATAATGATTTAACCAATTTACACACTTTCTTTTCTTTCCCTGGAATAGAAAACCCTTATGGTTGTTCCATGTAAATTTCTTCATTTAACTCACCATTTAAGAAAGCGGTTTTAACATCCATTTGATGAATTTCTAGATTGTATAGAGATGCAATGGCAATTAGCATTCTAATGGATGTTATTCTAGTAACCGGTGAGTATGTGTCAAAGTAATCTAGACCTTCTTTTTGTCTAAAACCTTTAACTACAAGTCTTGCCTTGTATTTGTCGATTGATCCATCTGCTTTCAATTTTCTTTTGAAAATTCACTTGTACCCAAGAGGTTTACAACCTGGTGACAAATCCACCAATTCCCAAGTGTGATTTTCCAAGATGGATTCAATTTCACTGTTGACAGCTTCTTTCCATAAAGGAGCTTCAGGACTGGACATAGCCTCTTTAAAGGTTAAAGGCTCATTTTCTAACAAATATGTTAGAAAATCTGGACCAAATGATTTTGAGGTTCTAGCACGTTTACTACGCCTAGGTTCCTCTTTCTCATTTTGATCTAACTCTTGTTCTTGATCATGTTCTTGATCCTGACTAGTAATGGCATCATGAGATCTTTTATTATTACTAGTCTCTTGTCCAGTCTTCTTTGGAAATACATGTTCAAAGAATGATGCATTCCTTGACTCAATAATAGTATTTACATGCATTTCGGTATGTTCTGACTTATGAATCAAAAACCGATATGCACTACTATTCTTGGCATAACCAATGAAAATGCAATCAATGGTCTTAGGACCTATCTTAGTCTTTTTAGGACTAGGAATAGCCACTTTAGCCAAACACCCCACACTTTAAGTATTTGTAGGATGGTACTCTTCCATGCCACAATTCATAAGGTGTTTGATTCACTTTCTTTCGGGGTATTTTATTTAAAATATAATTAGCAGAAGTATTGCTTCCCCCCACAAGTTCTGAGGTAATCCAAAACTGATCAACATGGCATTCATCATTTCTTTTAAAGTCCTATTCTTCCTTTCAGCAATTCCATTTTGCTGAGGTGAGTAAGGAGCGGTGGTTTGATGAATTATTCCATGTTCTTTACAAAATTCACCAAAAGGTGATTCATATTCACCACCTCTATCACTTCTAAGTTTCTTGATTTTCTTACCAAGTTGATTTTCAACTTCATTCTTATATTGAATGAAAGTTCGAAAGCTTCATCCTTGGTTCGAATTAAATAAATATAACTATATCTAGTATAGTCATCTATAAAAGTGATTACATACTTTTTTCCACCTCTTGTTTGAATTGATTTAAAATCACAAATGTCACTATGAATTAATTCAAGTGGTTCCGTACTTCTTTCAATTGAGAGGAGGAAACCATTTATATCACATACTTTACTTTTTTATTCATCAAAGTATGATAATAAAAAAATAAAATCATTTATTTTCTTTTCTCAAAGGATAAACATACCACAAACATTTATTTTATTTTCATAAATCTGTCACAAACATATCAAATATTTGTCTGGAATCCAAATATATCAAAGATAGACATGAAAATAAATAACTAGATATATGTAGTTATCTATGAGTATCGAATACATTGTAAGAGAAAAAAAGGTCAGAAACAATTTTTATTCAGATTGTTTCATTTCTCACAACCTTAACCAATCATGGGGAATAGTAGAAACATCATTGTCATTTATTTCAGTGTTTTCCACTTGCTCTTCTTCTCGTGCATGCTTGAAAAAACCCTCCGCATTCAATTCATCAACTCTCTGAGCGACGTTTTTCTAAGCTCCACCATAGACCTTTTTAATTGTTCAAGCTATTGCAAGTCAAGCTGATTAACATATGCATCAAACCTACAACTTAGCAAGCCATAGTTGTTGTCACTCATGTTTTGAAAAATTTTCTCTTTCTTTTTCTCGGTTTTCAATCGCTTGCTCAGCTCATGGAATTGTTGGTTGAGTTGGTGCACAGTGGCTTCATCGTGCCGCGAGGCATGGCTGGAGACACCTTCACTTGGCTACGCATTTTGGTTCAGAAAGCGGTCTACAACCGAGTCAACATTAGGTTTTCCAAAAGAGAAAGCCTTGCCTTCCATGGAGAAGAGGACAATGGCCATATCTACCCCATATTTTTTTTTTTTGATCAGCAAAAGAAGAACTTTATTGATGAAGATAACTTACAGAATATGGAAAAACATCAATAAAGAAGAGGCACAAGAAAAGCAACGAAGAGAACACTCCAAATCCCAGTTAGGATGGCAGAAGGAGCGAAACCCTAACAACAGCAAGCTGAAGCCAAAGTTGGTGAGAGACCAACAAAGCAAACTGTAGAACAGATGGGAAAACAAACAAAGCACCAAGGTGCGAAAAGAACAAAATGCAGCTAGGCATCAGGATGCATACAGTTTACCATGACAGCAGAAACTAGGGCAGAGCTGCAAACAAAAATGATGCAAAGCATAGCAAAGTTGAAGCACAGTAGAGCAGCAACCAGAAATCAAACCAGAAACATTGCTTCCAACAGCATACCAGCACTTAGCATCAGCCCATGTAGCATCAGACCAATACACCAGCGAACCAGCAATGAGCATGCTTGACAGCAGAAACTAAGGCAAAGCAACAACCCAAAAATAAGGCAAAGCATAGCAAAATTGAAGCACAGTAGAGCAAAATTGGCCACCAAGAAGATCTGCTAATACCAGGTATACACCCACTTCCCCTTGCTTCGATCAGCATACCACAGATTGACCAAAATCCTACACCCTTACAGCAAAACACCAAGGCACTGAACTCGCTTGCTTTGTTGGAAATCCCATGTTTACGCTTTGAGAGGGTAATCCTTCTTGCCTTTTCATTGGCTATCATCTTCATTTAAATCTTCTTTTGGCCTTGGGTTTGCTTCCTCTCCACGTTTAAAGAAAAAGCAAGAAAATCTTTTTTGAAAAAACTTCTCAGTAAGAAGCATGAGATATATGCAAGTACACACAAAGGGGGTTTATATACTGTTAGTACTGATATTTTTACATTGATATTCTTTTGGCTCTAGAATCTGCGCTTCTCCTTTTGTGATTGCCTTATTAAATATGAAAGTTGGTGAATCTACTAATAATTAATGCATAGACCCTGAATATTAGAAGAAAATATGTTACCCTTGGTAAATTATTTGTCCATCTTTTGTGATTGCCTTACTAAATATCAAAGTTGGTGAATCTACTAATAATTAATGTATAGACCCTGAATATTAGAAGAAAATCTGTTATCCTTGGTAAATTATTTGTCCATCTTAGAAAATTAAACTCTTTTATGGAACATTATTAAATACGTTCACATTATTAGTCAATTGAATGGGCCATATATCAAATTTAAAAAATAACAATAAAAATAAAAATAAATGAAAAACTATAACTTCAACCATCGACACTATTGTGAGCAGGAGTCATAAATATGGGCATTTTCAACACTACCCTATGTTGATATGGAACTTGGAATTTGAATTAGTTTATGATTTCATTATCAGTTGACAATGTTAAAGTTATTTTATCTATTTTTAATTTTTATAGATAGTTTTCAAAAATAAAACAACTACAATGGTGTTTGGTTTTTTTTTTTTTTTTTTTGATTTTTTTTGTTTTTGTTTGTCAAAAAAAAAAATCCGAAAACCTTACTGTAGAAGTAAGGATTGAAAAATTCTTACAAATTAAATTTCAAACAAATAGTCATGCGAATGTATTGACGGTTGTTTTGTCTCAACAGAAAAGACTATTGTTAAGTGTAGCAAAAAATGATTAGAAAAAGAAGAAGAGAAAGAAATAAAGAAAAATGATTGAGCAAACAATCAAAATGATCCGTGGTGGGTCCCCACGGGGCCAACAACACGCTTCAATCTGATCTTGGACTGGAGAGAAGCCTAGCCATTAAAAAAAGTAAAAAACATAGCAAACTCTTCACCCTTTTATAATAGTAGTAGATAGATAAATTAGGTGAGAAATTCTGAGAAATAAATTACTTTTATTTTGAAACTTTGATTTCTCATTTAAAAGTGATGAGATTTAATGAAAATGACCTTATTTTGTTATATATATATAATATATATATATATATATATTATTTTTAGAAAATGAGAAACAGTATATTAATAAAACAACAAGAGTATATAAATAAGACCCCAAAGGGTCATTCCAACCAACAACAAAAGTAAAATCTGTTATCCCTGGTAAATTATTTGTCCATCTTTTGTGATTGCCTTATTAAATATGAAAGTTGGTGAATATACTAATAATTAATGTATAGACCCTGAATATTAGAAGAAAATCTTTTACGCTTGGTAAATTATTTGTCCATCTTAGAAAATTAAAGTCAGAAAAATCTGGAAATCCCCTAGATGTTGATTTGTGATTATGTATCAATTTTAAGCAGTATATAACAATCCCAATCAAACAATGAAGACAAATCGACACAACAATTTTACATGGAAAGACCACAATTGGACACCTCCAATTGTGAGAAAAAAATCACAGGCAAAAGCCACAAAACAATCCACTAAAAAGACATAAAGGAATTACACAGGTATACTCTTAATTACCTAGCGAATCCACGCCCGAATTGAACCAACCCCTATGTGCCTCTTCCAACCCCGTCTTCACCTCGGAATTGTCTTGACGATGAGCCACCCCAGAATCCACCAAAGCTTCAGGCTCGAATTCTTCAGAATCCACTGAAGAACAACTCTTTGTTTTGTGTAGAACAAACAAATAATCCTTTGATGTATACTCTTTAAACCATGAGTTGAATACTCAATCAAAACATCAAAGAAAACTAGCAAAATATCCCCAGATATAAACCCTAGAACCCAAGAAGAAGATCTGGAGGAAGTAATCCTAGATTTGGACTGAAACACGTATTTATAGAAAACTGTCCCGTGATCTCCTCTCGAGCGCCAGATTGGCTGCTCGAGCGGACCTACGCTCGAGCGCGGAAAGTTCCGCTCGAGCGGGCAAAAACAACATCCAGTATTTTGCAGGCGAACTAAACTTTGGAACTCAGCATTCTCCGCTTAAGAGTCATAAATATGGGCATTTTCAAAACTGCCCTATGTTGATATGGAACTTGGAATTTGAATTGGTTTATGATTTCATTATCAGTTGACAGGGTTAAAGTTATTTTATCTATTTTTAATTTTTAGAGATAGTTTTCAGAAATAAAACAACTACTATGGTGTTTGGCTTCTTTTTTTTTTCTCTAAAAAAAAAAAAAAATTCAGAAAATATTAGTGTACAAGTAAGGATTGAAAAATTCTTACAAATTAAATTTCAAACAAATAGTCATGCCAATGTGTTGGGTTCTTTTGTCTGAACGGAAAAGACTATTGTTAAGTATAGTGAAAAATGAATAGAAAAAGAAGAAGAGAAAGAAATAAAGAAATAAAGAAAAATGATTGAGTAAACAATCAAAATGGTCCGTGGTGGGCTCCCACGGGCCCAACAACAAGCTTCAATCTGATCTCGGACTGGAGAGAAGCCTAGCCATTAAAAAAAGTAAAAAAATAGCAACTCTTCACACTTTTATAATAGTAGTAGATAGATAAATTAGGTGAGAAATTATGAGAAATAAATTACTTTTATTTTGAAACTTTGATTTCTCATTTAAAAGTGATGAGATTTAATGAAAATAACCTTATTATATATATATCTATATTAGAACATGAGAACAATATATTAATGAACACCAAGTATATAATAAGACCCCAAGGGTCATTCCAACCAAACAACAAAAGTAAAATCTGTTATCCTTGGTAAATTATGGGCAATGGGAGGGCCATAATTTTTATGGCTCAAATGGCTCAAAACTGCCAAAACGACGTCGTTTGGCACAAAACATGCCAAACGACGTCGTTTTAGCAGTTTTGAGCCATTTGAGCCACAAAAATTGTGCCCTCAAACATTATTCGTAAATTATGTGTCATCTTTGTGATTGCCTTATTAAATATGAAAGTTAGTGAATCTACTAATAATTATGTATAGACCCTGAATTAGAAGAAAATCTGTTATCCTCAGTAAATTATTTGTCCATCTTAGAAAATTAAACTCTTTCTAGGAACATTATTAAATACGTTCACGTTATTAGTCAATTGAATGGGCCATATATCAAATTTAAAAAAAAAAATAAAAAAAAAATGAAAAACTATAACTTCGACCACCCACACCATTGTGAGCCAGAGTCATAAATATGGGCATTTTCAACACTGCCCTATGTTGATATGGAACTTGGAATTTGAATTAGTTTATGATTTCATTATCAGTTGATAAGGTAAAGTTGTTTTATCTATTTTTAATTTTTATAGATAGTTTTCAAAATAAAACAACTACTATGGTGTTTGGGTTTTTTTTTTTTTTTTTTGTCAAAAAAAAAAAAGGGTTATTTACCAATAAGTCCTGTTTACATATTTGGTGGTAGCATAGGTCCTGTCAAAAAGTTTTTGAACCAATAAGTCCCATTTATGGGTAAAAAGACATTTTGCCCATTAATCCCAAAACTGAAAATGTTCTCAATTTTCAAAATAGAGAATGATTTCAATATATAATTATCAAAACTAAGAAATTTCTCAATTTTTTTCCTAGTATGAACTGAGAATATTATCAGTTTTGAGAAATCTGTCAATTTTTTTTGTGCTTTTGGTGCGGTGCTTCTAGTATTAATTGAGAATATTATCAGTTCTGAGAAATTTCTCAATTTCTTTCATGATTAATTGGAAGCTGACAAATCAGAATTAAAATGAAGAAGTTTACATATATTTATAATATTATCAAGTATCAATGGACCAGATCATCCTCCAAATTTAAAAAAATAAATCAAAGTTCATGAGCGTGTTTCATTCGGTAAACAATAACGAAACGCAGTGAAATGGATGAAGATTTGTACAGTCCGATTTGTCGGAGGAAGCAACGGAGAGACTCTAACGGTTCCGAAAAAGAGATCAAAGTTCTCGTCACCGGTGAGGCTGAGACCACGTCGATGCTGCGTTCTCGTCTGAATATTCCTTTTGGCGGCCTGAGATTCCTTCAAAGTCTGATTCATTTCTAGGAATGAAGGACCAAAACCATCTCCAAAGCAAAATATGTGAAGAAGAGTATGAGAAAGAATCAATTATTAGAGCGAGAGAGAGATGCAGTAGATGCAAAGGCACACACGGAGCTTGTTGGTGTGGGCGTTCGGGTACGGGCATTGAATGGCATCGGGTCAGTTAGTGTGACACATACTTTCCAGATCTGGAAATCTCCTAATCTAGTTCTAGATCTGGTTTGAGATCTAAGAGAGAGAGAGAGAGAGAGAGAGAGAGAGAGTAAGAGTAAGAGTAAGAGAGAGGGAATGAAGTACAGCAATGGATGTTTGGCAGCTATGGAGGAGGTCTTGGAAGGGTAAATTAGTCTATTAAAAATTAATGAGACTTGAAGGAGCAAATAATTTTATCTAGGACTTAATGGATTATAAGTTCACAAAATGGGACTTGTATGTGAATGCCCCAAAAAAAAAAAATCAGAAAATATTAGTGTACAAGTAAGGATTGAAAAATTCTTACAAATTAAATTTCAAACAAATAGTCATGCGAATGTGTTGACGCTTCTTTTGCCTCAACGGAAAAGACTATTATTAAGTATAGCGAAAAATGAATAGAAAAAGAAGAAGAGAAAGAAATAAAGAAAAGTGATTGAGTAAACAATCAAAATGATCCGTGGTGGGCCCCCACGGGCCCAACAACACGCTTCAATTTGATCTCAAACTGGAGAGAAGCCTAGCCATTAAAAAAAAGAAAAAAAACATAGCAAACTCTTCACTGGGAGAGATTTTGGATTAATCAGGTTATGAGAAATGTTTTAATTTAAGTAATTTGGGGGCGTTACAACCCAAGTCTTAGGGTCGGTCAAAATGGGGTGTCTACAAAAAGGAGCACAACTTTGCTATGAATAAAATTGAAGAAGTGTCCAAACTAGCATACAAGTGGTTGAAGGACTTCACATCTTAACTTTGGGCTAGGTATGCCTTTGACGCCACAGCGAAAAGTGACCATGTTACCAATAACATGGTTGAATCTTTTAACAATTGGATTGGGAATGTAAGGGGAAAGCCTATTCTGACAATACTAGAAGACATTAGGACCAAGTTAATGAGAATGTTTCAAAAAAAAATAAAAAATTAGAAAGCTTCTACATGGGAAAATTTGTAGTGTCCTTTCATTATAAAGAAGTTGGATGAGGCTATCTACACACTACAACAAAAGTATATTTAATAGCATTAATTTATAGCATTTTCTAAAAAATGTCATAAATAAGAGACATTAATAGCATTTTCCAATGAAATGCTATAAAAAGCGTTTTAGACCATAACATTTTATTTTTCATAGCCATTTTTTCAATGTTTAATAGCAATTTTAAAATGTATTAATAAGTCATTATTCGGAAGAATAGTCATAGTTATTATTTCATTAGAGGAATGCTATATACGCCTAAAAAAATTTCCCTCCCAATAGCTCACTCAATTTTTTTGGAGTCAGTATCTTGCTTTCCCACGATTTGATAACCTCTCCATCCATTCTCTTTCTATCTCCTATTTCTATTGTAGTTTTCAAGATTACTGAGGGCATGAGCAGATTTGTGTAGGACAGTTCATCTATCAAGGTATTTCTCTTCTTTCAATTTCTTTTGTGCTGGACAGATTTGTAGCGGCTAAGTTCTAACCTTGTTATTGTGAATTTCGATCTTACTGGGAAATTCTTGTTGGAAACTTGTATAGGGAAATCAGGATTTGTGTTATGTAAACCAAACCAAACCAAATCAAACCAAGCCTTAAGTCCCATCAAATGGGGTTGGCTACATGAATCTTTCTTCTCCACGCGGCCCTATCAAAGGCCATTTCGTTAGTCAAATTAAGTAGATCCATATCTCTATTTACAACACTAGCCAACGTTAATCTAGGCCTATCTCGTCCCCTAGCACTCCCATCTATCATTACAACATCGCATCTCTTCATTATTGTCTCTGTTGGTCTCCGTTGAATGTGATCAAACCATCTCAATCGATTCTGTCTTAATTTATCTTCTATCGGTGCTACTCCTACCCATTCCTGAATACACTCATTCCTAATTTTGTCTTGTCTAGTCTTGCCACACATCCACCTTGGCATCCTCATCTCAGCCACACTCATCTTATCTACATGTTGTTTCTTGGTTGCCCAACACTCCGTCCCATATAACATCGCTGGTCCAATAGCCATTCTATAGAACTTACCTTTTAGTCTAGTGGGTATTCATATATCGCATAGTACCCCAGACGCATTTCTCCACTTACACCATCCCGCCTTAATCCTATAGGCCACATCTGCATCAATCTCCCCCATTGTTGTGATAATCAACCCTAAATAACGAAAATGTTCATTCTTAGGTAGTTCTTGGTTCTCAATCTTCACTTCTCCTCTACTTTCATTGTTACTATTACTAAATTTACAATCCATGTACTCTGTCTTAGTTCTACTTACTAGGAATCCTTTAGATTCAAGAGCTTTTCTCAAAATCTCTAACTTTGTGTTAATTCCTTCTCTAGTCTTATCCACTAGCGCAATATCGTCTACAAAAAGCATACACCATGGCACGTCATCCTGAATATTTCTCGTCAACTCATCCATAACTAAAGCAAAAAGATAAGGACTTAAGGTAGATCCTTGGTATAACCCTACAGTGATAGGAAATTCATTTGTGTCTCCAGCAAGCGATCTAATAGTGGTCACCACCCCTTTATATATGTCCCTAATCACATCAATGTAACATTTTGTCACCCTTTTCTCCTCTAACACCCACCATATTATATCCCGGGGCACTCTATCATATGCTTTCTGAAGGTTGATAAACATCATATGAATGTCTCTTTTCTTTTCTCTATACTTTTCTATTACTCTCCTCAAAAGATAAATCGCCTCCGTTGTTAACCTGCCATGCATAAACCCAAATTGATTCTCTGACACCTCTATTATATCTCGCAATCGGTGTTCCATCACCCTCTCCTACATTTTCATATATGACACATTAGCTTGATTCCTCTATAGTTGTTGCAATTCTAGACATCTCATTTATTCTTATAGATTGGCACTAAAATACTCTTCCTCTACTCATTTTGCATGTTCCTAGTCAACAAAATTTTGCTAAACAACCTAGTCCACCAAGCAACCCCCTGTTTACCCAAACATTTCCAAGCTTCAATAGGGATATTATCGGGTCCTAAAGCCTTATTTGATTTCATCTTCGTAAGTGCAATCTCCACTTCAAAGTTCCTAATCCTACGATAGAACCTATAGTCTTGGTTTATCGTATTACTGGCTATTTCTTCCCCTATTGTCGTAGTTCCATGTTCATCATTTAATAGTTTCTTAAAATAGTTCTTCCATCTTTTCTTAATCTCTTCATCCTTAATACCATAGAATCCTCACTCTTGATGCATTTAACTTGATTAAAATCTCTTGTTTTTCTCTCCCGTATCTTAGCAAGTTTGTATACCCTCTTCTCTCCCTCCTTACTATCTAGTCTAGTGGATAGGTCATCATAAGCTTTCAACTTAGCCTCTTTCACTACTTTTTTGACCTCCTTATTAGCCAATCTATAGCTCTTAAGGTTTTCCTCAGTTCTATCTTTCTGCCACTTTTTAAAGCACTCTTTTTTTGCCTTAAAAATTGGAAACATTAGAGAATATATTAGTCATGACCCGAACCCGCCTCTATAGGTTTAGCGTCGTAATCGGCCAACAATCCTCGGATTACCAAAGACCTCTGACTTGAATATCATAAAGTGTAAGGGGCTACGGAAGCAAATATAGAAAATATATAGTCCATTGAGCTGTGTAGACATACATGAGACAGTAATTCAAAAAGAAAAACTTAATATACGTAGGCATGATGCCATATATACAATATCCATGCTACATTCATTACAGATATACAAATAAACATAAAACTTGTTCAGCTTCCAAAAGAAAACAAAGTCTCAAACAAGTGTGAGCTACAAAAGGGAACCTCCTTGGGAGGCACAACAGTTGGTTGACACGACAGAGACTCTAGATCCTCAACTCTAAGCCTGGTCATGCGCCTGGTCACCTATATACATATATAAAACAGTGAACTGGAGCCCAGTGAATAATAACAAAGTAAAGGGATTTAATGAATGATGTCCATCACAGATATAACTTTCAAATTTCTTATTAAACAGAAACATAAGCATATTTGTGTCAAAACAGAGTCATAAGCATATTCATATCATATGTAATGTATCCGTTAGCATTAAACATGTCTCTTTGGTTAAGCATATTGAGTTCCATATTGGAACCTCTAGTACCGGGTAACATATCTCATAGATAGGCCACTGTATTGTTTCCTCCGGGCGAGGGCCTGGGCCATTGTATTGTTTCTTTCGGGCGAGGCCCTTATGACCATAAGCCACAATATTATTTCCCCTGGGCAAGGGCCTCTGCTATGGGTACCACATAAACATTTCAAAGAAGTGGATCATTATTCATGTAATCATAATGCATTCTTTTCTATTATTCAAAAACAATTCATATCATATCATAATGTTCCAAAAGTACTTCATATCGAACATAGCTTTACTAAGTTATTACTCACAGATAGCTTGATAGCAAACTAATGGATTAACAACTCACGGTGTGTGACCTATACAAACATAACAGATACATATACTGAAATACATGCTTGGATCATACATAACTTATTTCATTTCGTTCTTAGTGTGTTTCTAGCCTTTATCCTTATTCTTATGTCTTAATCTTGGCCTAGGAATGCCTAGGATGCAATGAGGATGCCAAAACATGTTATTTAACACTTAGTCAAATTTGTTCAAAATAGAGGCCTCGCTCGAGCGTAACTTCCTTCGCTCAAGCGGAGGCTCAAAAATGTGAGTGGTTGCTCGAGTGCAACTTTGGTCGCTTGAGTGGTTTGCAAACCTTGCAAAAGTACTGGTTGCTTAATTTTTCTTCTCGACGGTTGCTCGAGCGTGAGACTGAGGTCTTCGCTCGAGCGCAACTCTTGTCGCTCGAGCGGTCTGCAAAACATGAAAACTTCTGGGAGTATGCAATTTACGCTCGAGCCAACTTTAGGTCGCTCGAGCAGAGGTGCAAAAACAAAGGTGGTCGCTTGAGCACAAGATCAGTTGCTCGAGCAGTGAGGTCGAATTCTAGAATTTCTAGATTCACCTCCAAGCTTCAAAACCCAAATTTAACCTTTCAAAACACATCTTTTTTGAGCCTAAAGTTGAGAAAACACATATATAACTTATAAAACTTCTTGAAATGAAAGTAATTTCGTAAAATCAAGGCCCAAAAGCATGTGAATTGCTCAAACTCAAACTTGAAATGTTGAAAACATGACATGCATAGAAGTTCTTGACTTCAAAGCTTCCAAATCATGATCAAATGATTCAAATTGATGGAAAACAAGGTGAATTCTCAAAACTAAGGTAAAATGACAACATGCATAAGGGAATTCTTTGAAAACTTCCTTAAGATGGCATGATATATACATGCATGCGTAGTATGACGTATATTTCCTTAATTCTAGCTCAATTCTCTTACTTAGTCACCAAAACTTCTTGAATTCTTTTCATTAACAACTTAAATACAAAGATTAGGAATCAATTACTCACCTAAGATCCTCAATTGAGTTCTAGATTGCTATGTCTTTGAGCTTCCAAGTCAATTTCCTAAATTTCTCTAGATTGCTAGCAATTCCCTTGTTGAATTCAAGTCTCTCCCTTTCCTTCCTCACTTTCACGTTTTTGTTCTAGAATCATGTGGGCCTTATATAGGCTTGTTTAGTGGTCTTTATTTAAATTTGGCTTAAGCTAATCAAAGTGGCATTAATTAATCTAATTTAATTCGTCCTAAATCAAATTTCAATTAAACCTACCACAAGGTTCTATAAATTTCAAATAATATGGAAACCAAGTCAATTTCGTGATCGGACACCGATAAGGCCTTCAATTCACATAATCAAACAGAAACATGAACAGATATTCCTACGATAGATAGATATAAATACAAATAATGCAACACACATGCAATTAATTCAGGATTTCATCTTAATTACTTATTAGGCATCTTTAATTGTGGTTTAGCAGTTAATCATAGGTCGGGGTTGTTACAATCTTCCCTCCTTAAAGAGTTTGGTCTTCCAAACTCGAATTACCTTTATTCTGGAAGAATGCCGAGTTCAACGGAAACAAGCCAGGGTATCTTTTTATCATATCTTCTTCTGTCTCCCAAGTTGCATAGGTCCATCAGTGATTCTGCCAATCAACTTTTACTAATGGTATTTCTTTATTTCTTAATCTCTTAATTCTACGATTTACAATCTGAATTGGTCTCTCTTTGTATGTATAGTCATCTTTCAGAAGCACATGAGTTGGCTCAATCACGTGGAATGGATCTCGTAAATATTCCTGAAGCATTGAGACATGAAAGACATTATGCATATATTCCATGACCGGCAGCAAGGCTACCCGATACGTCACTGGGTTGATCTTTTCAAGGATTTCATATGTCCAACATATCTCAGTGCTAGCTTGCCCTTCGCACCAAACTGAGTTTGCCCTCTCATTGGAGTCACTTTGATAAACACGTGATCCCTCCCGACTTCATACTCTCTGTCTCTTCTTCGGACATTCGCATAACTCTTTTGGCGACTTTGTGCAGTCTTTAATCTTTGTTGAATCAATTTCACATTTTCCATCATTTCTTTCACAAGTTCCGATCCCAACAAAGGTCTATCACCTACCTCGGCGCAACAAATCGGAGAACGACATTTCCTTCCATACAGAGCTTCGTAAGGAGCCATCCCAATACTTGAGTGACAGCTATTATTATACACAAATTTGACCAATGGTAAGTAGGTCCCTCAATTGCCTTGGGAACCTAGGACACACATTCTGAGCATATCCTTCAAAGTTTGTATTGGTCTTTCTGATTGGCCATCTGTCTGTGGGTGATAAGCACTACTTTGTCTTAGTTCGGTCCCTAAAGCTTGTTGCAAACTCTGCCAGAATCTTGAAGTGAACTTAGGATCTCTGTCAGATACAATAGACACTGGCACACCATGTAATCTCACAATCTCATTTATATATAGGTTAGCTAGCTTATCTGTATTTAAAAAGCTTTTACAGGTAAGAAAGGAGCAGATTTAGTCAATCGATCAACTATGACCTAGATAGAATCCATACCTCGAGAGGAGCGAGGTAGTCCAACAATGAAGTCCATGGTAATATGCTCTTATTTCTATTCTGGTATTGAAAGCGGCTTTAGCAATCTAGCAAGTCGTTGATGTTCGGCTTTCACTTGTTGGCAATGCAAGTATCTAGCCACATAGTTAGCAATACTTTTCTTCATTCCCGACCACCAGAAGTTTTGCTTCAAATCTTTGTACATTTTTGTATTACCCGGATGCATAGCAAATTTAGAATTGTGAGCTTCAGTCATAACACGTTTCCTCAAATCTGAACAATCCGGTACATAAAGTCTATTCTGGAACTTTAACACATTATTCTCAAATACAAACCTAGGCCTTGGTCTTGAATCCATTTCATTGGCAATCTTCCGCAAAAATTCATGTAGCTGTTTCTCTTTCACCTCTTCAATTATTGCAGGCTGGGCAGAAATAGCAACTAGAATTCCACCTTGTGAACGCAAAACTATCTCAATTTCATTCCTCTCCAGGTCACATAACAATTCTTTCTGGCCAATGAGCAAACATGACAAATTTCTCATTGACTTTTGACTCAAAGCATCTGCCATTATATTAGCTTTCCTTGGTTGATACAAAATCTGCAAATCATAGTCTTTAATCAACTCTAACCATCTTCTCTGTCTCATGTTTAGTTCTTTTTGGGTAAAGAAATATTTCAGGCTTTTATGGTTAGTATACACTTCACAAGTCATGCCATATAGATAGTGGCGCCAAATCTTTAGTGCAAAACCACAGTTGCGAGTTCCAGGTCATGGGTCAGATAGTTCTTTTCATGTGGACGGAGTTGCCGAGAGGCATAAGCAATTACCTTCCCATTTTGCATTAACATACACCCCAAACCTTTATAAGAAACATCACTGTAAATCTGAAACCCATCGGTTCTGTGTCAACTGTGTTAGTGGCATAGCAAGTTTCGAAAAGTCTTTCACAAATCTACAATAGTAACCTACAAGTCCCAAAAAACTTCTAATTTCTGACACATTGGTTGGTTTTGGCCAATCTACAATGACCTTAATTTTCTGTGGGTCCACTAATATGCCATCTTTGTTGATTACATGTCCCAGAAATGCTACACTATCAAGCCAAAACTCATATTAGGAAAGTTTTGCATACAACTTCTTCTCTCTCAGAATCTGTAAGACAGTTCTCAGATAACTTTCATGTTCTTCCCTGCTTTTGGAGTAAATCAGTATATCATCAATAAATACAACAATAAATTCATCAAAAAATTGTTTGAAAACTTGATTCATTAGATCCATAAACACTGAAGGTGCATTTGTTACTCCAAATGGCATTACCAAAAACTCGTAGTGCCTATATCGCGTTCTGAAAATGGTTTTCTCTATGTCTTTTGCCTTAACTTTTAGCTGGAGATATCCGAATCTAAGGTCTATCTTCGAGAACACTTGTGCTCTTTGAAGTTGATCAAAGAGATCATCTGTTAAGGGTAGTGGGTATTTGTTCTTGATAGTCACTTTATTCAATTCTCGATAGTCTATACACTACCTCAAAGACCCATATTTCTTTTTGACAAACAAAACTGGAGCACCCCATGGTGATGTGCTCGGACGTAAACTTCTTGTCTAACAGTTGATGAAGTTGAGTTTTCAATTCTTTCAATTCAGAAGTCAACATTCTATATGGAGTTTTCGAAATCGGTTATGTTCCGGGTACAACATCAATAGTAAACTCAATTTTCCTATCAATTAAATCTCTGGGCAAATCATTTGGAAATACATTAGGAAATTCATTTACTATAGAGATGTTCTCTACAGTAGGACTATCAGAAGTCACAGTCAAAACATAACACATATACCCGCTACATCCCTTCCTAAGCAGTTTAACAGCTTTCATAGCAGAAATCAAGTATGGAGAAGGGACTACCCCATTCCCAGTAAACACAAACTCAAGTAAACCAGGTGGATGAAATACAACAGATTTATTCACACAGTTAATAGTCACACAGTACTTCGTTGACTAGTCCATACCCAATATGCAGTCAAAATGATCTCCCAAAGGCAACAAGTCAACATACAACGTCACATCACCAATCACAATATCACATGTTGGATACACATATGCACATACCATAGAACCCCCAGATGGCGTAGATACAGACAATAAATAATTCATGGATTCTAAGGGTCTAGTTAATTTTCGAGAAAAGGCATGCGACACAAATGAGTGTGTAGAACCAGAATCTATCAAGACATATGCATTTTGTGCACAAATGGAAATTATACTTGACACCATAGACTCGGTGTTCTATATATCTCCGAGCACTAGTGCAAACACTCTCCCTTGTCTTAACGTTTCATTTCCAGTGTTACCCATGGCATTAGTTCTTGCATTTGACCTTGCCACTGAAGCGGACCCGGCTGAACTTGTTGTGGGGCGATTGGCATTCTCAGACCCAAGTGGACAATCTTTCATCATATGGCCAACTTTGCCACACCGGTAACAGGCACCAGATGCACGGTAACACACCCCTCTATGCTTTCTTCTACAATCAGGACAGTTTGGAATAAAGCCACTACTCTGACTAGAGCTAGTGGAGGATCCCGTGTTTTGCTTCTTTGAAAATGACTGACCCTTCTTGAAATTGAATTCGGATCTTTTACCCCTCCATTCAGTTGTTGGAGTTGTAGCTTGTTTCTTTGCCGCCAAAATGGCCTCTGCCATCAATGCTCTATCAAGTACTTCCACATACGTAGGCAACTTTAGAATGCCTACTGGATCAAACACGTCCAGATCTAATCCCCATTCAAATTTTTGAGCCTTTTTGTAATCTGTGTCAACCATATGAGGAGCAAATTTGGCCAACTCGGTGAACTTAGCCTCATACTTGGCTACGGACATCTTCCCTTACTTAAGTTCTTGGATTTCAAAAACCTTTCGGTCCCGAAAGCACTGAGGAAAGTATTTATTGTAGAAAATCTCATTGAATTGTGCCTACGTCATGGTCCCATTGTTATTTCAAATTAGTAACCATCATATTCGGGCTTCATCTTTTTAGGTATATGTGGCCAGTAGCACTTTCTGAGTCTCGGAATAGGGAAGCAATTCAAATAGTTTCTCCATTTCAAGCAACCATGTCTCTGCCTTTAAGGGTTCAATACCACCCACGTTGGTGGTTTCATCTTTATAAACTTCTGAGTCAGGTTGATTATCTCAGTATTATCCAGCTCATTTTATACTGGCGGATGTGGAGGAGGTAAGGGTCGCTGTCTTTGTTGTTGTGTCATCGCTTGAGTTAAGGCTGCAAGCATTTGTTCCATTTAGCTCATGTAAGTCTCTGAGGATTCCACTGTACTGTCACTTCTTGTATTTTCCATTTGCTATAGGTAAACAGAGCACTTATAAACATAAGTAGATAGTCCTTTTCACAATGTTTAGATCATTCAATCTCAGTTCATTTATTTCAATTTCATGTGTTCATGGTCAGGTTCAGTTTTCATCTTTACAGAAATTAACACACTCACACATGCAGATGAAATGCCCCTAATTCTTTTCCAGGGCATCCTATAGCTCATATGGACTCGTGTGTGCGGTATAACTCGTGCTCTGATACCACTCTGTCACGACCCAAACCTGCCCCTATAGGTTTAGCGTCGTAACCGACCAGTAATCCTTGGATTGCCAAAGGCCTCTGACTTGAATATCATAAAGTGTAAGGAGCTGCGGAAGCAAATATAGAAAATATATAGTCCATTGAGCTATATAGACATACATGAGACAGTAATTGCAAAAAAAAACTTTATATACATAGGCATGATGCCATACATACAGTAGTCCATGCCATATTCATTACAGATATACACATAAATATAAAACTTGTTTAACTTCCAAAAGAAAACAAAGTCTCAAACACGTGTGAGCTACAAAAGGGAACCTTCTCGGGAGGCATAACAGTTGGTTGACACGACAGAGACTCCAGGTCCTCAATTCTAAGCCTGGTCACGCGTCTAGTCACCTACATACATATATAAAACAGTGAGCTGGAGCCTAGTGAATAATAACAGAGTAAAGGGGTTTAATGAATGATGTATGCCATAGATATAACTTTCAAATCTCTTATTGAACAGAAGCATAAGCATATTCGTGTCAGAACAGAGTCATAAGCATATTCATATCATACGTGGTGTATCCGTTAGCATTAAACATGTCTCTTTGGTCAAGCATATTAAGTTCCATATTGGAACCTCCGGTACTGGGTAACATATCTCATACATGGGCCACGGTATTGTTTCCCCTGGGCGAGGCCTGGGCCACGGTATTGCCACACAAATAATGCAAATAAATTAATTCAGAATTCCATCTTAATTACTTATTAGGCATCTTTAATCGTGGTTTAGCAGTTAATCATAGGTCCGGGTTGTTACAATATTAGCAAATAAATATAAGGTTTATCTAAGGTTACAAGAGTAGGAAACGTCACTAATGAGTCCTTTGGTTAATAACCGAGTAAGATCCTAAGAAGGTCGGAGGAGTCAATATAGCCTCCCTTCAAAGTTCAACCACCTTAAATAGCAAAGCTACCATTTTGATAGATCTTAACAAGGTATTATTAGAAGGACCACATGAGTCGACAAGAAAATAAGAATAAGTAATACAAAAGATATGTTAGATATATAATAATTACAAAATCATGTCTTAAATACAACAAAGGATTCATCACTTACAATCTCAAAATACATTTACAAAAGTTGTTTCTAATTCCCCTAGGGTAGCCATACGTCCTCAATTGCTTCAGCCTTGCCTCTAACTGGTCTAATAGTCTTCCATACCTGGCATTAAATGTCATGAGCTTTGAATGCCTAGTAAATATACACACACCCCGTCCATTTTTTCCAATCCAATACACCATATAACAAGAAAGTAATGAAGCATGATATTCATGTCAATAACAAAGGGTTACAAGGTTAGATGTTAGTAATCTAGAAATCTCCCAAAGAGATTTCATCCTCCTAACCACAAGAATTGGATACCGGACTATTCAGAACTCCCCATTTTGCTGCTTTGCAGGACTTACCATAGATACTTGCAATGATTATATACCGCACAACGGCATCTATGGTAAGCTTATTTGTATGGATGGCCATTCAGAAGGGCTTTTTCAGACCAGAAATTTCTCCAGTTAAGGGAGGACATGGATGTTATAAGCCATTACTTCAAGGCTTCATCCTCCATCGGAGAGGTCCTGTTCTTGATGGGGAAGGGCCATAGCTCTAAATCACGGTATCAGATAACGAAATCAAATTTGTTGGATCAGTGGTTAACTGGTGTGAAGTTTGTGAGTCCATTAAGTTACACATTGCTTTTTTGGTGAAGTACCATATTAAAGGGGTGGATTTTTCAGTTAATGATATGCTTGATAATTTGAAGTCTATCAGGGGGCTTTGAGTTGTAGCTACTGCTGTTTATTTATTTGCTTTGGGTTATAGTGGTTTAGTTGTGATTGTTGCTATTGTTTTTCTCTGCTCGTTGGTTTTTCTTTCTGCTGGTTGAGTTCTCATCAATTAGCTTTTGGCAAGTGTAAGCACATGATTGGGTGGTTTTTCTTGTGCCAACCTAGTTGGGATGAGTAAGGTTCACTATGATGTTCAATCTTTATTGATGTAAGATGTAAGGATTTATCCTTGGTTCTAATTCAATAAAGTTTATTTTTGCTGATAAAAAAAAAAAAAAAAAAAAAAGAAAGACCAAAAATATGAAAATCAAAAAATCCAAAACAAAAGTTTGAAAAAACAAATCAAACCAAACACTATAAACTTCTCTTTTTAAAAATCTTTCTTCACTAATCTCTAATTTTACATAAATTATTCACAAATTCTTTTCAATTTTTATGGGAATTTAATAATATAGTTAAAAAATGGTGCATACATACAAAATATAAAACTAAATATTTACATTATGACCAACTATTTAATAATAAATAAATAATTTCTCATTGTTGCCTCTATTATAGTGTTACAAAAGATTTCAGGTATTATTTTTGTGATATCTTCTATATGCCAATATCTACATATATAAATATATAAATATAAATTTATATATGTTACTGTATTCAAACATTGTCAATCTATAATGCTATATTACAATCGGATACTTTAATTTTCTAATATGTATCGTTTTAGTAATATAGTTATATTTTTTAGGAAAAAATTGTGAAACTGTGTATTATTCTCTTATCAACTTATGTTCAATACATATATATAAACATGTCATACAAACAAATGTTCACAACAAACACCTTTAATAACAAACCAAGACTTTCCAAATACCTCCATCACGACAATAATTGTACTTTCACTACAACATATACGAGTTTTAGAGACCAAAAAAGTGAAAATTTTGTTGCACAAGACATTTAGGGACCAATTTTTATCGTCGTGAGGATAGTCGCTAAAAGGTCATCCCGAAAAGTAAAAAATAAGACTTTTATCGTCAAAATTTTGAAAATGTCACTAATAAATACACTTTTATGGACAAAATAATTTGGTCTCAAAAGGGTTTATTTTTTGAGACAAAAAATGTGGTCTCAAAAGGATAATAATTCATCACTAATTTCCAATTTTTGTTGCTAAAATATAATAACGGCATTTTTTGCAACCAAAATATTTGGTCTCTAAAAAATAATGTTCCTAAATTTTGGCCTGTAAAACCTTAATTTTTTGTATTGTTTTTTTCCCTCACAAAAAAAATCACATTACTAAGAGAAAATGGATTTAGAAATTCATAACAATATGATATCGTCTCAAATTCTTACTCATCAAAATATTTTATTACAATGAGTTATAATGGTGAGTAAGAAGAAAAACAAGAAGATGATGAAACAAAAATTACAGAATATCTATTGCAACATGCTTTCCAAGTAAAGTTAGACGAGCTAAAGTAGGAATTGTCCTATCGTTGTGAAGTTCAAGAAAAATAATGTATCTCATGCACACATTTTAGTCAAATTACAAGGAAAAAATCAAATGATGTCCAAACATTATCGCAGCAACTCAATGATACAGAAAGTAAGTACATCAAATAAAAAGTTTTAACCAATTTTTGTTATATGCTAATTACTTACAGGTGCCATGATAAATTATGTAACTTGCCAGTTTTATGAAAGTGACTCTGCAAACACTTATAAGCATGGATTTATAAATATCGTGAAAATAATTATGAAATTCCTCTATTGATCGAAATATTAAGCTACAATATCATTCCATGTTCTTAAAAAAACTATTCCACGTTTTTTACATAAATGAAAATATATTAATAACTAATGTTATATTTTTCATCATGTAAGATATTTGTGGCACAAAAAACGAGACTCAACAACTCTTAGTGCATAAAAATATATTACATATTGATATTACTACATTCTTACACTAACAGTATACAAATAATATGCAATAATGAGTTCAATAAATTTGTATTATGCGATGAACTATTAAACAAAATTGTGTATTTGTGCAATTAATTTCATACATTCAATTGTATTACAGGTACAGATTCTGGAAAATTGAAGTGGGAAAATGATAGAAAATTATTTGTGTAATATTATATATTTAAAAGACCTACTTATTGTTTATTATTTAAGATAAGATTGTGATCACAACAATCTAGCCATAAATTAATATTTATGTTTATAAAATTTCTCATTTATCATTTAAATTCTTTAACCAGTATGTATTTATTTTTTACTTAGTTGTATTTTGGATACAAATCAATTGATCCGTACAAGTCTCCACACTTTGTATACATATCATATACTAATTTAAGTGACACGCATAATTAAAATATTAACTATTGATGAAAAATCATGTGCCACGTGCAACACATGTATCCAACCACGAGTATGTATAAAAATATATAACAATATTATAGTATTTAAGTGACCCCAATGAATTAGTAGGACCTAATTTTAAAACATAATATTCCCTTCACCCATAAAATACTATCTAGTTTTTTATTTTTTATTTTTTATTTTTTAGGGGGGAGGGAGGGTACATCGGAATAAAAATTAAGTCTAAACAGGGCTTAGCCCTTTCTGTAGCTCTAGTATAACGACCTCGGTTTTGACTCGACCTTGTTACATTTCGAACTCAAGTTTCGTGGTTTAATATTGTATCCATGTCTTGTTATCCCCCTATATCCCTTTGTATTTGAGTTTTGGAACTTGTTGGGCGAGTTTGGAACAGGTTGGTTGTTAGTTGGTTTAGATTGTTATTGCCCAGATTTTGGCCTCTTCGCTCGAGCGAGAATTGAGAGTCCTCAGGTTTCTTTCCTAGACACAAAATTTCTGGGAAGGTAAAGTGCTTCGCTCGAGCGAGGCTTCTTGTGCTCGAGCGAGCGTGTGCGTCTGTAAAACTTCTGAAGTTTTGCATTTTACGCTCGAGCAACGGTTTTTGCACTCGAGCGAGGTCACTTGTTGTGTCTGGTCGCTCGAGCGACAACTCCTTCACTCGAGTGAAGGTCGCGTATATCAATTCAAAGTAGAGCATTTTTGTCTCACTTTTTGGTATGTCTTTCACTCAAAACCCTAGCCCAGCTCATTCTCTCTCTAAAATACTCTCTCTCTCTCTCTCTCTCTCTCTCTCTCTCTCTCTCTACAAATATACCTTGATTTGGGGTCTCTCAACCCTTGTCCCTTTATTAAAAAGATAGAGCATTTTGTGGGCTTCCATTTCATCTAAGAAAAGTTGGGTTTTGGGTATCTTCAAAGTTTCTCCTTCTCTCCTTTGGGCTTCTACACTTGAGGTAGGGATATTCTACACTTCAGTGTGGTTTTTAACCTAAGTATTTGATGTTATGTATAAATGGTAGGATTTGGGAGGGATTTGGGAGTGATTTGGATAAACTAGGGTTTGGGTGCAAATTATAAGAGGGGTTTTCCGTGTTGAGTTGTAAAATGACTATGGGGCTTTGAATATGTAGCTCTCTTGTGATTAAATGGGAAATTTGGCCTTGGGGTTGATATTTGAGAATAGGGGGAAATTTACCCTAATTTAGGTTGAATAATTCATCTTGTATATATAATGAAATTGATATGGAAATTATGAAATTAGAAGAGTATATAAATAAAGGGTGTAGTTGGATTTGTTAAATCACTCACCTATGGAAATTGGATAAATTATCTGTTTGATAAATCATATATCTGTTTAGAAATATCTGTCTTGGGTTATCGATGGAGGATAGCTATGATTGTTGTAGAAACTGCATGAGGATTAGGTGAATTGAAACTAATCATTTGAATTATTTCATTGAATGTGACGGTGTAATTAAACCATTGAATATGTGATTTGGTTAGTCATTGTATATGACAACGCTTTTAAATACTTTGTATATGTATCATTGTTTGGAAGGAGATAGGGGATGTACTCCATTGTTTGGAAGGAGATAGGGGATGGACTCCATTGAAAGTTAAGTTGGCCGGTGTGAGAACCCGAATATAAAAATAAAGTAAATAATTAAGTAATAATAATATTACAATCTCAAATATTTTGATGGTGAATCCTAAAGTGCAAATTAAATTTTATTGGAGGATCTTTAACTAATTTTAAAACCTAAAATAAATTTATGGTAAAAGTCTTTAATTTAGAGGCAAGATTTATTATTTTAAAAAAAATAAAAAAAAGTAGCAAATTAGTAAGCATATTTTGATCTAATAATATTTGTATTTTATTTAAATTAATAGAGAGAGAAAATAAATTAAAACAAAAGATAATATTTTAGGGCCTTTTGTTTAGATACATAATGTAACCCAAGGTTGCCTAATACAATGTAGCAGCAGCAGCTGCCGCCACAGCCTTGCAAACGTGAGAGTCATGGAGAAAGAGAGAGCAAGAGATAGGAAAGAGAGAGAGAGAAATTTCCAGTATCTTGTGGTTCTACAACTCTAAGGTATTGTCCTATTTTATTATATCTATATATTGTGATGGTTCATATGTGTAATCTGCTTGTTATTGGGAAGGAATACGAGAAATGGGTGTGTTGTTTGGGTGCCAAGTCAGTGATTGGTGATGAGAAATAATGGGTGTAATTCTTAATCCAAAAAATTCTTTATAGAACCACAAACGTTAAAAATCAAGAAAACATAACAAACAAATGAATTTTGAACTGAAATTTTTACAGTAGATTAATTACATATTGAATTTTATATCAGAATTTTCTCATAATTTTTGGGAGTCAAAATTTGTATTAATTACTGCGTTCAAATCTGTCCAGAAAACTAGTTTAAAACAGTAACTTCGGAAGTGTCGCTCTCTTTGGGTATGAATCCGAAAATTATCAAATTAGCGTCATTAGAACCGGTTACGAGTCTAGTTTCTTACACTTTTTTCCTTGCATCAATTTCTCATGTATATTAAGAGAACCATTAATTTCTTTAAAGTGCTGCAGAAAATAACATGTTTGGGCATAATTAATTGTAAATAATTATTTTGATAAGCAAATCAAGTAAAACCAATTTGGTTTGAAACTTAGGATATATTAGTTGATATCTTGAGGGTTTTGGAATTTTTTGAACAACGTGGAGTGGGTTTTGTAACTTTCAAAGTTAGCAAATAGATTAGGAAACCTGTTTAAAACTTTGTTTTATCTTAAAGTTACTTTTAATTAAGTTTCGATTTGAACCCATGCCTTGGGTAATTTTAGTCCTTGAAGAACATGAACTTAGGTATTATTTAAGAGTAACGGTGAGAGGGGTTGAGCTGTGTTAGTGCACTTTAGTGTAGGATACTTAGTTTATTATTCTCTTTAGTATTTTTAAATTAGTAGTGACGTGTAGTCTTCATACTTGGTTCAGGGCACTAGTTGGACTTTCATACTCTATTCGAGGATTATATTATTTCATTTTCAGGTGAGTAGTTGCATGCTACATATTTTTATAAATGTTTCCCTACCCTGAACTGTTGGAAAATTGAATCGTTGTTTCAGGACTAAACTGTTTTGATAAATTATTATATTATCAATGGAATCAAATTTTTTTCTGAAACATGTATGAACTTGGCATACTGTAAACTATTTGTTTTGGTCTTATGTTTATAATGGTGAACTACCATGTTTTGCGAAACTGATGTGTATTGATTATTGGGACCATCTGTGTATTTTATTCCAGAGAAATTATTCCACTGTGTGTGGTGACTCTGGCCACTAGGGAACAGATTCGGGTTGGGCCGTGATGACTCTAGTGTTCAATGATTGTAAGGAAAAGACCTAGGTTAAGCTAGATGACCTTCAATCAGATCGTCTTAGAGAAAAGGCCCGGGTTGCCACCCTGAGGATGACTCTTAGTTCTTATTGGATCCAACGGGGCTTATAGCCTTGAGAACTGTGTGGCATGTTACTTGTTATTTCTTGGTACCTAGAAAATTATTGGCGTTCATGTTGTAATCTATTTTAAGTGAAAAATGTCATTTATCATGTTCTTAAGAGACATGAGTATTTTAACTGTTGAACTATGGAATCTTCTTTTTGAAACAAATTGTCTTTACCAAACTGTATGCCAATCTAGTTTCTGTGATATATATCTTATTTTGGAATTGAACCCGGTTTTCAAAACTGTATTTACTATCCATGTTGCTACTCACTGAGCTATTAGCTGACTTAGTTGTTTATCATTTCCAGGTGTTAGAAGGACTTAAAGTCGACTCATGGCGTAGCGTGGACTCAATTGCATGGGCCTCTAGGACATTCAATATTTTATTTTAGCTTGTTATGTCGGTTTTGTGCACACATTGTGGTGGGATTTTATTTAGAATTATTTTATTTTATGGGCAATTTGTGTTCCATTTAGTATATATTTTTGGTAGTTGGTTATGGCTGGTTTTACCATTTATACTTGTCACTTGTCACTGGTGGTTTTGATTTATTTATTTCTTGGCTATCATCACATTTATTCTTTGTAATTTTGGGTTTATGTATAGGCTTACGTGTGCCTTGTGCCAAGTCCCTGTGGGCCACGACCGGTCATACCCGGGTTTAGGGTGTGACAATTATGGTATCAGAGCTGTAGGTTTATCGAGTGACATATCTTCTATTTTATCATTTAGACGAGGTCCGAGTCCCTATAGTCCTTAGTAGTGTGTGGTTGAGTTAGTTTTGTTTAAAGTTGTGTTGAATCTTTCTTGATTTTAGTTTGAAGGTTAAGAGTTGGCACATAGATATCTACACAGGTTGTTTATTCCTTGTGAGCCTTTGGATGTTTGTATTACCGTGTCGACTCCATTAGGAGAAACAGTAGTATTGGGAGATGTTTGTAGATCTTGTGAGGTAAACTTTGATGGTAGGATTGTTCTAGTTGATTTGATTTCCTTAGAGATAAAGGATTTTGACGTGATTTTGGATATGGATTTGTTGACGGAGCATCATGCCGCTGTTGATTGTTTTAGAAAAAGGTTAGTTTTTGCTATGCCGAGACAACTTGAGTTTTTGTTTTACAGAGATAGGAAATCGTCTTCTATTTGTTTTATTTCTTCCCTTTAGGCTAATCGAATGTTGAGAAAAGGGTGTCATGGTTATTTAGCTTGTGTGGTGAGTACTGAACAACCAGAATAGAAGTTAAGAGGAGTTGCTTGTAGTGAGGAATTTGTTGATGTTTTTTTTTTTTTTTTTTTTGTTTTGTTTTTTTCCAGAGGATCTACTTGGTTTTCCTCTAGACCGTGAGGTAGAATTTTCCATTACCTTGGTCCCCCAACACAACACTTATCTCTAAAGCGCCCTATAGAATGGCTCCGTTGGAGTTGAGAGAGTTACAACTCAATTACAAGAGTTACTAGACGAAGGTTTTATTAGGCCTAGCGTCTCACCTTGGGGAGCACTCATGTTGTTTATGAAGAAGAATGATGGGTCTATGAGATTGTGTATTGATTATAGGGGACTGAACAAAGTCACAGTGAAGAATAGGTATCCTTTGCCAAGCATTGAAGACTTATTTGACCGATTTCAAGGAGCTTAGGTATTCTCTAAGATTGATTTGAGGTCGGGCTATCACCAGTTGAAAGTAAGGGATGATGATGTTTCTAAGACAACTTTTAGAACTCGTTATGGGCATTATGAGTTCTTGGTGATGCCTTTTGGTCTCACAAATGCACCAACCGCATTCATGGATTTAATGAACAGAATATTTAAACCCCAACTGGATAAATTTGTGGAGGTGTTTATTGATGACATCCTAATTTATTTGTAAGCAAAATTTAAGAAGTGTGAATTCTGGTTGAGCAGTGTATCGTTTTTGGGTCATGTGGTGAGTAAAGATAGGGTATCTGTGGATAGCACAAAGGTGGTGGCAATTGTTGATTGGCCATGACCTATTTCTGTGTACGCAGTTTTCTAGGGCTTGTTGGATATTACAAACGGTTTGTGGAAGGATTCTCCCGTATTGCTTTGCCACTTACCAATCTCACTAGGAAAGGGGTTAAGTTTGAATGTAATGATGATTGTGAGCGTAGCTTCCAAGAGTTTAAACAGAGATTGACATCAACTCCAATCCTTGCCTTACGTACAGATGGTGGTGGTTTTGTGATTTATAGTGACGCTTCAAGACAAGGTTTAGTTTGTGTGCTCATGTAGCATAGGAAGGTGATTGCTTATGAGTCACAACAGTTGAAAGTACATGAGAGAAATTATCTTGCACACGACTTGGAGTTAGCAGCAGTGATCTTCGCTTTTAAGATCTGGCGTCATTATTTGTATGGAGAGTCATGTGAGATTTACACAGATCATAAGAGTTTGAAGTATATTTTCACACAAAAGGAACTAAATTTGAGGCAAAGAAGATGGCTTAAGTTACTAAAAGATTACGATGTGAATATTTTGTATTATTCGGGGAAGGCAAATGTGGTGGTAGATGCCTTAAGTAGGAAGGTCACAGTTGGAGATGTAGCTGCTTTGTCTATTGAGAGTTGTTTGTTGGAAGACATGAGACGTTTGAGGCTTGAGATTGTTACGCCTGGTGATAGGGCTTATTGTAGTCAACTGATAGTTCAGCCGACCTTGAGAGAACTGATTCGTTTAGCTCAGGAAATTGACCCCAGTGTGAGCGTATTAAAGGAGAGATGGTAGAGGGTAAGCATGTAGACTTTGTGGTTAGTGATGATGGGTTGCTTAGATTCCGTAGCCGAATTTGTATTCCTGCTGGTGGTGATTTGAGGTAGGAGATTATGGTAAAGGCACATAGTTCTAGTTACAACATTCATCCTGGAAGCACTAAGATGTATCAGGATCTTTATGAACATTTTTGGTGGAATGGTATGAAGGGAGATATTGTAGAATTTGTGGCTCAATGTTTGGTGTGTCAATAGGTTAAAGTAGAACATCGCGAGCAAACTACAACCCTTACCTATACTAGAGTGGAAGTAGGATCATGTTACCCTGGATTTCGTGTGCGGATTACCTCGTACCAATAGTAATCATGATGCAGTTTGGGTGATTGTTGATAGACTGACAAGTTAGGTCATTTTATTGATGTGCGGATGAACTATTCTCTAGCTCAATTTGTACAGGTGTATATGAAGGAGATGGTTAGATTGCATGGTGAACCTGTGTCAATAGTGTCAGATCGGGACCCTCATTTTGTGTCTAAGTTTTGGGGTGCATTACAGTCAACTATGGGTACTCGATTAAATTTTAGTTCATTTTATCACCCTCAGATAGATTGGGCAATCGGAGATGACTATTCAAACCCTTGAGGATATGTTGAGGGCTTGTGCTTTGGAGTGGAGAGGCAATAAGGATGATTATTTGCCGCTCATGGAGTTTGCATATAATAATAGTTATCATTCTAATTTGGGAGTAGCTCCTTATGAGGCTTTGTATGGGAGGAAGTGTAGGTCTCCTTTGTCTTGGTATGAGGTTGGTGAGAGGCAAATGTTCGGACCTGATTTGGTGGAGGATGCTACACAGAAAATTATCACCATCAAAGAGAGATTATTGATTGCTTAGAGTAGACAAAAAAGTTATGCTGATCATCGTAGGAGAGATTTAGAGTTTCATGTAGGGGATATGGTATTCTTGAAAGTATTGCCATGGAAAGGAGTCATCAGGTTCGAAAAGAAAGGAAAGTTGAGTCCTAGATATATTAGTCCATTTGAGGTATTGGAGAAGGTTGATGAGGTTGCGTACCGTGTTGCTTTACCCACTAGGTTGGCAGGAGTGCATAATGTGTTTCACGTGTCTATGCTGAGGAAATATGTGCACAGTCCGTCGGATGTGATAGATTATGAGCTGCTTCAGATTAGAGAGGATTTTTCGTATGAGGAGATGTCTGTTCAGTTTTTGGATTTGAAAGAGAAAATGTTACGTACAAAAGCCATTAAATTGGTTAAGGTACTATGGCATAATCGTCTAGTTGAAGAGGCGACTTGGGAATGCGAGGACGAGATGTGCGAGAACTACCCACATCTATTCTCATGATTTACTCAGGTTAGTTTCGAGGACGAAACTTGTGAAGCCCCCAAAATATGTATTCACTTTAAAAACCCTAATGTTGAATTATTTTCTTAAAGCCCTCGATTACTTGAATTATTTCGAATCTTGTCGGTTAGCAATTTTATTTTATTTTTTTCAAAACAGGAATTTTCCTAGCCGGATTAGGTTCCCTAACCTAATTTAATTCTACATAAATTACATGTATTTAACACCAAGCCCTTACTTCTTTATTAAATTCAAAATAAATCACAAAAACTAGTACATGTACCCTAATATTATTAGTACCATCAATCTTGTAATATATATATACATATATACACCTAGAGGAGTGTGCCTAGACATAAAATAATAAAGAAATTTCCCTTCACCCTTCCCTATGGCTAGCCTTCCTAGAAGAAAGTGAGAAACCAATTTTCAAGAATCATGATTATGAAATTCTAGGAAACCCAAACCTAGTGACCTAGACCTAGGTTGCAAATCTCAAGACTAGTTACCTTTCAACTAAAAATCAACTAATTGATGCCTAGACTTATGATTTAGCACCTTAGTTACTCCTATCCCTTTTGACACCAAGCAAGATCCTAACTTTTCCATCCATTTTCAACTAATGGGCCTTTTTGTCCTTTTACACCAAATTGCCTATAAATATCAACACACCCCCCTAGCTTGCAAACACACACAACACACTCACTCACACACACATTTCGGTTAGAGAGAGGGAGGGGAGCAAGAGGGAGAAGTCTAGAGAAGAAGAGGGAGGGAGAGAAGAGCATTCTTGTGCAAAATAGCAAGTAAGCCACAAACACAACCTTCTCTTTCATTTTCCTTTTTTTCAATACATGTTTCTAACTACTGTTTTTTTCAGATCTGTCATTAAAGAGTTCTTATGTTAAAAATACTAAGATTTGAGTATTGATTCCATCTCTCTTGTATTTTTCCCTTTTTGGCACAAAACCATCTTCTTTTATTACCAATCTCTCAACTTTCCAAAGACACACTTTCAAGCAAACTTTCTGAGTAAATATATGTTAGTTAGCATGTTTTCTTCACAAAATAAATGAAAACTTTCCCTTGGTGGAACCCTTTTCTCACAAATCTTCATGTTTTGGACAGTCTACCTTAGAATCTGTTTTTGCAGCCCACTTTCAAAAATTCCAGAAAAATGTACAAAAATATTCTGGAACTCTATTTTATGTCAAAACCTTCCATAAGGAGTTAGCTTTCAACTAAAATTGGTTTCATCGAAAAACATTAAGCGGTTTGAAAGAAAATCAAGTTTTCGTAACGGTCGATGGATCTGGACAGATTCTGGACAGCGCTGGACTATTTTCTAAATAACTTAAAATCTGGAAAAGCAAACCCATTTCTGAAAAATGTTCTAGAAACTAGATCAAATTCTCTACGAACCATAGGAAGACCGAGTTCGGTGGATGATCTAAAGTAGTCCTTTCGTATTAATCTTCACGTGATGTTAAATCTGGAAATTTGTTATGTATGGATTTTTGTGCCCTTATATTCATGAAAATGTTTAATGGCTTATGATCATATCTTGGCAAGATGTTGTATGTGCATGTTATGTTATTTATCTTTCTTATCTTGAGGATGCATGCTTATGTGGATATTATTATATTGTTTAGTTGGACTAACCTTGACTTAAAACACTTAATTCAACGGGAAACCTAATTGGGTGGGTATTGGGTTTTTGAACACTTGAGTTATGAAAAGATGATAATATGTGATATATGGTTTGTTGGGATGTGTTCCCTATTTGAAAGTTAGAAGTCTTGCGCAAATGGTTTTCGGAACCCTTGAACGGAGCGGTTGTATTTGGACCCTAGGTAGCTTGGTGTAAGGAGGGATTCGGGCAAGGCCCTATTTTACCGTCTCTTTTGAGGCCCTGCGGTTGGCGCTACGCGGTATATAACCGTTGGTAGGCATCCGAGGTTAGTTCTGCAACAAAGCAGCAAAAGAGGGGGCATACCGAATAATCCGCGTCCGATTCTTGTGGTTGGGAGGACGAAATCTCTTCGGGGGATTTCTAGTTTACTAACATCTAACTTAACCCTTTATTTATTTATTTGAGAATCATGATTTACTACTTGGTGCCATCATTGTGATTGTGTATTGGACTGGGAAAAAGGAGTGGGGTGTGTGTGTGTGTGTGTTTACTGGGCATTCAAAGCTCACGGCGTATCATGCCAGGTGAAGAAGCGGAACTCATAGCTGGAGACGACGAGCCCGAAACCTTCGAGGACTTTTGGCTATCTTAGGAATAATAGAAATTTCCTTTTTGTTATTTTGTAAGAACTCATGTAGAGTTTAAACTTTCTATTGGGATGTAATGTAATGAAACAATCTTTTGAATTAAGTATAAATGTGGTTGTTATGTATTTATATTCTATGTATGAACCTTATCGTTGCTTATGAGACCTTGTGTCAATGCCTGGTAAGATCTGTCAAAAAGGTAGTGCGCTGCCTAAGAAAGCTGGACTTAGAAGGGAGGCTATTTTGACTCCTCCGGCGATCTGGGATCTTACTTGGTTATTGACCATAGGACTCACTAGTGACTCTCCCTTGACTGCAACCTATAGTGTAGAATCGGGGCGTCACAAAAGTTTTCTATTATGAGGGAGAATGTGAGAACCTGAATATAAAAATAAAGTAAATAATTAAATAATAATAATATTACAATCTCAAATATTTTGATGGTGAATCCTAAAGTGCAAATTAAATTTTATTGGAGGATCTTTAACTAATTTTAAAACCTAAAATAAATTTATGGTAAAAGTCTTTAATTTAGAGGCAAGATTTATTATTTTTTAAAAAAAATAATAATAATAAGTGGCAAATTAGTAAGCATATTTTGATCTAATAATATTTGTATTTTATTTAAATTAATGGAGAGAGAAAATAAATTAAAACAAAGATAATATTTTAGGGCCTTTTGTTTAGATACATAATGTAACCCAAGGTTGCCTAAAAATATAGCAGCAGCAGCAGCCGCCTTGCAAACGTGAGAGTAAGGGAGAAAGAGAGAGCAAGAAGAGAGAGAAGAGATGAGAGAGAGAGAGAAGAGAGAGAGAGAGAGAGAGAGAAGAGGAGAGAGAGAGAGAGAGAGAGAGAGAGAGGAGAGAAGGAGAGAGAGAGAGAGAGAGAGAGAGGAGAGAGAGAAATTTCTAGCATCTTGTGGTTCTACAACTCTAAGGTATTGTCCTATTTTATTATATCTATATATTATGATGGTTCATCTGTGTAATCTGCTTGTTGGGAAGGAATAGAGAAACAGGTGTGTTGTTTGGATGCCAAGTCAGTGATTGGTGATGAGAAATAATGAGTGTAATTCTTAATCCAAAAAATTCTGTACAGAACCACAAACTTTAAAAATCAAGAAACCATAACAAATGAATGAATTTTGAACTGAAATTGTAATAGCCAACCCTCATATATGTTTTCTGGTATGCTTCCAGTCCCTCACTATGTGCATGTATATGTTTAATGTGAAATTCCATGTGAAATTAAGTTTAATTGTGTGAATTACGTGGTTAAAGAAGTATATCTGTCAATCATGAGAAATATCTGTTACAATTACGATGTTTGGATTAGTAATTGAAAGCCTTAGGAGCTTGATAACCTGTAATTGACTTTATAATTGTGATCAACATGATTTCTAGAGCATAATATGAATTTTTGTGAAAATTTGATTCGGAATAATTAAACTGATTAATTGTAGTCAACTCTTAAATAACCCTCTTAAGTTAGGTTAAGTAAAGTTACTTTATATCATAAGAGGGATAACCCTTGAGAAGGAGAGAGTGTTGGAGAATGAGAGAAATATGGAAGAGGACTTCAACAAGAGGGAAACTTGGGAAAATTGAGAAGGATTGAAGAGATTTGGGTTCAAGGTAAGTTTAGTCCATCTAAAATAATACCTCTCTTGAACTTGGGCAAGAATTTCTTAATCTTCATGTAAGCTAGGGTTTGAAATTGAGATCTTGTGTGAGATAATTGACTAATGAGAAAAATATTCTTATCATTTAGTTATTGTGAACTAAATTGAACTAGATGGAGTAAAATTTCATTTTATTCTTTCAATTTCCATGCTTGAACTCATCTATGTGGTTAGAAGGTTATATATAAGTGTGTGAAAAACTAAATATAATTAAGAACTTAAAGGAATTGAATTGTGGTTATGCATTTGAGAGGAATAAAGACCTAATTGTGTAATAACCCAACCCTCGTATATGTTTCTAGTATACTTTCAGTCCCTATTCTGTGCATTTGTATGCTTATTGTGAAATTACGTGTGAAATTAAGTTTAATAAAGTAAATCTTATGATTATAGATTCATATCTGTCAAATAGGAGAAACATCTGTTGCAATCCTAATGTTTGGATCAGAAATTAGAAGCCTTAGAAGCTTAATAATCTGAAATTGATTTTACATTTAAGATCAGCATGATTTTTAGGTCATAATATGATTTTCTGTGAAATTTCAATTTGGAATGATTAAACTGATTGATTTTCGTCCTTATTCACCTTTAGACATATATATGTCTATGTTTTCACATGTTTGACTTAGAACCCATTCCTCAAAATATCTCCTGGGTGAGAGAATTAGAGATGAAGAGGGTTTGAGAGAAAGGCTCAAGAGGAAAGCTTCATTAAACAAGAAAGTTGGAATTGAGAGGAATTTAGAGAAACAAGCTCAAGGTAAATTTAATTCATCTTGTGTAACCTTTGTCTTGGAGTTGGGTAAGAATTCCCTTTTGATTCATGTCACTTAGGGTTTGTAATGGTGATCTTGTGTGTGTGCATGTGGTTAATTGGCAAGGTAGCCTTACCTTTGATTGTTTAGACTCAACTTGAATCATCTAATGAGAAATTACATTCTATTTCTTCACTTATCAAGCTTGAATTCATCTTTATGACCAAATGGTTATGTGTGTGTGTGTGTGTGTGTGTGTGTGTGTGTGAGGAAGTTGGAATATTATGTAATTGAGTTATGTTATGAGTTTTAAGGATTAAAGATCTAATCCATAGTTAGATTGATATGTGTTTGTAAATCCTATTAACATGATTTTTGAACCATATTCTAGCAAGTAATGGACCTCTTTTGAGCCTTGTAAACACTTACCAAAAATTGGGTTTGTGCTTGAAATTTCAGACTGAAACTGGGCAGAATCGCCGCACGTGCGGGGGTCATGGCTGCACGTGCGGGAGCACTGCCACACGTGCGGGAGTCATGGCTGCACGTGTGGGAAATGGAGGATTTTGGGGTCTTTGGCTACTGCTAAAAAGGCACATGCGGGGCTTCACTGCCGCATGTGTGGGAACCCTTGCCGCACGTGCGGGGCTCACAGCCGCACATTCGGCCCATGCTAGAAAATTTTGTCTGCTCAATTTTACGTGCTTGACCGTCTGATATTTTTGAAATCGGTATTTGATACTTTTTGATGTTTGTAAATTCATTCAAATCGAAGCGAGCCAGAAAATGACTTAATAAGGAAAAAGAACTAATTTGTGAATTGTGCATGTGTGTAGGGCACAATCCGAGAGGAACTAACGCTCCACTGCAGCACAGTGAGTAATAGTAGTGTAATGACATGCTATGCTTACTTCTCGTGCTTATGATTTACATATGGTTGTCGAGAATGACATATACTACGGATGTTGCGCTCTGACTGAATTTACGAACACGATGAAACGGTGACATTGATATGGACCTATGGTCATTCTGTATAAGAGTGGGCCCCAGGGCCGTTATGATGTGAGTTTCTCTACCCCTATTAATGTAATGGTACATTTGCCTTCTGATCGTCGTTAATAATAATGTCTGCTATTCGCGAGACGACTATGTCGGCTTATAATAAGCCATGGGAAACTCTAAGCGCGTCATTGGGTAGTAGTATTGTAGTAGTACGTTTTGTTTACTGTCTATAGTTAATATTAACATTCTGTTATCTGCAAGTTAGCGGTATTGGTTCAAGACGAACAAATGGAACGTATGTGCATTATGGAACTATGGTATCTATGTATCTCTGGAATCGTTCAATCTGTTAATAATTATCATTAGCACTCTGTTAAACGCAAATTGACTATGTTAACTCATGTGAATGATTGAAAGAATCTGTGTGCTTCTGTATAATCTGTTAGGCCTATGGCCGTTCTATATAATCTATTAGGCCCATGGCCATTCTGTATCATCTGTTAGGCCTGAGGCCGCTCTGCACATTCTGTTGATATCTGGGCCCAAGGCCATTCTGGAAGGTTTACAAGATAAGATTAATTATATGACCACTGCACTTATACATGTTATAAATATTGCAATTCAAGCTTAATCATTAAATTGTTGAGTGCTATTATTCGCTGAGCCTTGCTCACTTTATGTTATGTCTGTTTCTGTAGGCAATCAACCTGGAGGTCAATCTTAATTCAGCTTTGGTCACCCCTTCTTGGTCAAGCCATGTAGAGAAGCTTATGCATTTTGTGGGGTTCCCTTAATGACCCCTGGTTTGGTCCTTAATCTTTTGTCTAGTGTAATTAGTCGTGTATAATCTCCTATACCAACATTTTTGCTGTATGCCCACGTGTGGAGCTGGTTCTGTACATACGAGCCTATATATGTTATTGTGTGAATGCATATATCTGCTTCTCATATATCTATCTATCATATTTGGAACAATTTAATAGCACATTGAGATCCTGGCATATAGGTATGAGCTCGATGGATGTTAATTTATATTATTTTATGTTATGGAATGCTTCCGTTCAGGCCCCATATGTTGTATATATCACATGAAGTGTCCATTTCTGAAGTGTTCATGCCCAAACTTTTAGGGGCGGGTTTGGGGCGTAACAAATTGAGTTGGTAATTCATGTTTCTTGTGATGTTATGTCCAAATATTGCATTGATTTTCCCTATTGTATACCCTATAATGTGATTGCTTTGTTGAATTTTTGCATTGTTTCGGATTACACAAAACAAAGGCTACGACCGCACGTGTGGGGGCTCATGGCTGCACGTGCAGGAAGCACCACCGCATGTGCGGGGTTCACAGCCGCACGTGCAGAAAATAGGGGAGTGGGAAGCTGAGATTCTGAAATAAATGCACGTGCGGCCCACCTTCCCGCACGTGCGGTGAGGGGCTTCCGCACGTGTGACCCATGTGGAAAAAGACTGTGTGCTTCTTTTCTCTTGTTTGACCCTCTGGGATTGTTAAAACATGTATCTGAAGCTTTTAAAATGTTTGTAATTAAATGTATGTCGAACGAATCAGATATTGATTAAAGAGGAAATAGACTAATCTCTGAACTGCATGTGTGTGTAGGTCATATACAGGAAGGTACTACCGCTCCGCCACAGCACTGTGAGTAATAGTAGTGTTGAAATATGTATTGTTACTGCTAATAGTTATTGTTAGCGTTCCGTTTTGCATAAGTGAGCTATGTTTCCTTAGAATAAATAACTGGAGAACTTATGTACATTACTGAACAATGATATCCTTATGGACCCGAGGTTGTTCTGTTGTGCTAGTGATGGGCCCGGGGCCGTTCGGTTATAAGCCACGAAGTGTGGGCAACTCTAAGACTGAGGGAGGTGATGACATGCCGATGTCTCACCGATCGTATTTCATGGCCAGAGGCCAAGGGAGGTAGTGTACATGTCGATGTTCTACCTACTCTCCAAGGTGTGAACAGCTGTCGAGATGTGGGCCTGAGGTTGTTCTGTATAATGTGTTGGGCCTGAGGCCGTTCTGCATGATATTGGGCCTGAGGCCGTTTTGTACATGTATTGGGCCCAAGGCCGTTAAGGAAATGTTTATAGAACAAGATCAAACTGTGACTCATGTGCCTATATACGTTGTAATCCATGTTTATTCATTTAAATCCCTTACCTACTATTATTCACTAAGCCTTGCTCACCCCGTATTATGTTTGTCAAATGTGGTAAAGAAGCATGTATAACCTTCACTATCGATGTTTTTATTATACCCCCAGTTGCGGGGATGGGACTATATATGTATGTATGTATATAACTACCTCTCATGTGTGTGTTCATTATGTGTTGGACTATCTGATGAAATGTTTGTGATCCTGGCATATAAGCATAGCTCAATGCATGTTGTTTTAATTTGGTAATTGCTTCCGTTCAGGCCCCATATTATATGGTAATTGAGTTTTGAAACTGTTCTCGAGTTGGTCATGCCTAAACTTTTAGGGGTGAGTTTGGGGTGTGACAGAAATTTTTACAATAGATTAATTACATATTGAATTTTATATCTGAATTTCTCATAATTTTTGGGAGTCAAAATCTATATTAACTACTGCATTCAAATTTGTCCAAAAAACTGGTTTAAAATAGTAACTTCGGAAGTGTTGTTCTCTTTGGGTATGAATCCGAAAATTGTCAAATTAGTGTCATTAGAACCGGTTATGAGTCTAGTTTCTTAGACTTTTGGCCTTGCATCGATTTCTCATGTATACTAAGAGAACCATTAATTTCTTTAAAGTGCTGCAGAAAACAACCTGTTTGGGCATAATTAATTGTAAATAATTATTTTGATAAGCAAATCAAGTAAAACCAATTGGGTTTGAAACTTAGGATATATTAGTTGATATCTTGCGGGTTTTGGAATTTTTCGAACAATGTGGAGTGGGTTTTGTAATTTTCAAAGTTAGCGAATAGATTAGGAAAACATGTTTAAAACTTTGTTTTATCTTAAAGTTACTTTTAATTAAGTTTCGATTTGAACCCATGTCTTGGGTAATTTTAGTCCTTGAAGAACATGAACTTAGGTATTATTTAAGAGTAATGGTGAGTGGGGTTGAGCTGTGTTAGTGCACTTTAGTGTGGGATACTTAGTTTATTATTCTCTTGAGTATTTTTAAATTAGTAGTGACGGGTAATCTTCATACTTGGTTCAGGGCACTAGTTGGACTTTCATACTCTATTCGAGGATTATATTATTTCATTTTCAGGTGAGTAGTTGCATGCTGCGTATTTTTATAAATGTTTCCCTACCCTGAACTGTTGGAAAATTGAATTGTTGTTTCAAGACTAAACTGTTTTGATAAATTATTATATTATCAATGGAATCAAATTATTTTTGAAACATGTGTGAACTTGGCATACTGTAAACTATTTGTTTTGATCTCATGTTTATAATGGTGAACTACCATATTTTGCGAAACTGATGTGTATAGATTATTGGGACCATCTGTGTATTTTAGTCTAGGGAAATTATTTCACTTTGTGTGGTGACTCTGGCCACTAGGGAACAGATCCGGGTTGGGCCGTGATGACTATAGTGCTCAACGATTGTAAGGAAAAAGCCTAGGTTAAGCTAGGTGACCTTCAATCGGATCGTCTTAGAGAAAAGGCCCAGGTTGCCACCTTGAGGATGACTCTTAGTTCGGTATTGGATCCAATGGGGCTTATAGCCTTGAGAACTATGTGACATGTTACTTGTTATTTCTTGGTACCCAGAAAATTATTGGTGTTCATGTTGTAATCTGTTTTAAGTGAAAAATGTCATTTATCATGTTCTCGAGAAACTATTGAAGTATGGAATCTTCTTTTTGAAACAGATTGTCTTTATCAAACTGTATGCCAATCTAGTTTCTATGATATATATCTTATTTTGAAATTTAAACCTGTTTTCAAAACTGTATTTACTATACATGTTGCTACTCACTGAGCTATTAGCTAATTTAGTTATTTATCATTTTCAGGTGTTAGAAGGACTTAGAGTGGACTCATGGCGTAGCGAGGACTCAATTGCATGGACCTCTAGGACATTCATTATTTTGTTTTAGCTTGTTATGTCGGTTTTGTGCATACATTATGGTGGGATTTTATTTAGAATTATTTTATTTTATGGGCGATTTGTGTTCCATTCAGTATATATTTTTGGAAGTTGGTTATGACTGGTTTTACCATTTATACTTGTGACTTGTCACTGGTGGGTTTTGATTTATTTATTTATGGGCTATCATCACATTTATTCTTTGTGATTTTGGGTTCATGTATAGGCTTACGTGTGCCTTGAGCCAAGTCCCTGTGGGCCACGGCCGTCATACCGGGTTTGGGTGTGACAGCCAGAGTGTCCTGGGTGAAAGTCCCGAAATCTTATATATATATATATATATAGGTGCCGATTCCCTCGGATGTGAATTCCGTAAAGTGGCAAGCAAATTTGAAGTGTTTGAATAAGGGTTGTTATTGAATTGTGAACCAATAAGTTGTAGTCTCATTTGGGGTTGTTTAGATAACAAGGAACTATACTTATGAATTGATTTGAAATGAAAGAATGGAAATGAATTAAGATGTGGACATCAATTCTTTGATTAGCATAAACGACGTTAGGATTGGAAATAGACATGCTAAATGCTTGGTTGGTCTCAGTGGACAAATCATAAATGAATTTCACACTTTCAAAAATGTTGGGCTCTTTGTTCTCAAAAACTTTATAATTTATATTTTTCCATATTTTCCAAAGAGTTGTAGCAAAAATATTGTACCAGGGGGTGTTACTCCCAAACTTGTTTTTCTTTTTTAAGTTGAAAACAATGCAATCTAGCCAAGGCATTTGTAGCATTTCTATGTACCAATTTCTACCAAAAATAGAGATCCACACTTCTTCCACTTTAGAACAGGTTCTAAATAGATGGTTTAAATCTTCAGAGTTGTTAAGTTGGGTTATTAGTCAACCCTCTTTTCAATCTCATACAATTAGGGAGGGTTTTGCCATGAACCAACAACCAAAGGAAACCTTTAATCTTCTGGGGAATTTTTAATTTCCAGAGCCACTACCAGCTCACATCTTGGTGATCATACTTCATAGCCAACACATAAGCACTTGAGGTTGAAAAATTACCCTCTTCATTCCCTTTCCAATATGGCTGGTTAGGATTTAAATTATATAAAGGAGATTTTTCTTTAAAAATTGACTAAACCACATTAGAAGGAAACATCAAATTAATAGTATTGACATCCCAATCTCCTTCCTCATTGAGGATGGTATTGACCTTAGGCAGTTTAGTGTCTATGGAGTTACAGTTGGAGGGTGGATCAATAACCTCTTCGAGAGGTCTATCCCCACACCACCAATCACTCCAATGATTAACACAAGAACCATTTCCAATGGACCACTTAGCCTCTTTCCTCAATATGCCTTTAGTTTTTAACATACTTCTCCACACATGAGAAGTTCTCATCTCCTTTTTCCAACTTAAAAAACTAGTATTTTTAGGTATTTGGATCTTATGACCTTAGCCCATAGGCTAGTCCCATTATTCATAAGATTCCAACCCAATTAGAAAGTAATGCTGGGTTTTGAATTCTAGCCTTCTTAAGTCCCAACCCACCATGCTTTTTCTTTTTGCACACCTCATCCCAACTTACAAGATGAATTTTTCTTCTTCTCTGGGGTGTCACCCCAAAGAAAATTTCTTTTCATACAATCAATATCATTGCACACACTCTTAAGATTACCCATGGTTTGCATGGTATAAATTGGAATAGCTGAGGTAATGGATTGTAGAAGAGTCATTCTTCCCGCCAAATTCAAGACTTTCATTTTCCACCCAACCAGCTTGTTCTGTATCCTTTCAAGGATGTAGTTAAACCGACTTTTATTCACTCGCTGGTGCATAAGGGGGGCCCTAGATATTTCCCTATGTCAGAAGTAAAAGGGATACCACAGAGGTTACTTAGATCTTTAGCTTTTCTTCTCTCAATGTTGGGAGACACAAAATTTTTAAACCACAGATAGAGCTAAACTCATTCATAACCTCAGCGATTGTATCACAATTCTTACAATCTGCCCTAGCAAATAGAATCAGATCATCCATAAAGAATAAGTGAGTGATTCAAGGTCCCCCTTTAGAAATGATAACCTCTTTCCATCTTTTCGTATCAGCCATATGGTAGATCATGTTGGACAATCTCTCTATGCACAGAACAAAAAGGTATGGAGATAAAGGATCTCCTTGTCTTAGGCCTTCCAAAGGCCTAAATTCCTCCAAAGGTTCACCATTCCATAAAATAAAGGATTGGATAGTTGTAACACAACTCATGATAAACTCAATCCAATTCTCATTAAGATTGAACTCATTCAAAGTTTCTCTCAAGAAACTCCAAGAAATATTGTCATAGGCTTTCTCTAGGTCAATTTTCATGATCATATTGCCAACTTTGCCTTTCATATACCTCATAGAGTGAATGGTTTCTTAGGTGATAATGATATTATCACTGGTATTTCTACCAAGGATAAAACTGCTTTGGTTAGGTCTCATAATATCATCCAGCAATGGTCTGATTCTGTCCACAAAAATTTTGGTGATGATTTTGTAAGTAACATTACACAAGCTAATAGGCTTGAACTGTTTGACCCTCTTAGGATTAGGCATTTTAGGTATAAGGGCAATCAGGGTTCTGTCAATATCTTTAGGGATGCAATTGTTGGTGAAACAATTTTTGACAAAGGAGCAAACATCTTCTCTCAAGATGTCAGTTTCTACTTATTTTAAAAATTTGTTTGAAAACCCTATTACTGCTACTTTGGACCATTGGTACAATAAGGCTCGTGGTAAATTCTTTGATGAAAACAATATTGAGCTTATTAGAGGGATCTCTGATAACGAAGTCAAGAGAACTGTGGGAAACATTGAAGCCTTCAAAGCCCTGGGTAAAGATGGGTTCCAAGCAATCTTTTGCCAAAAAATTTGGTTATAGTTATTAACCAACTCTTTCTCAAGTAAATGAAGGTTATGAGCATAAATCATGGCTTGAGATTTTTGAACCCATTCAATTCTCCTAAGAAACCATCATTTCTTTCTAAAAATGTGGTCTGAGTAGGTCTTGGGCAAGTTTTAAACAAAACCTTCTGGAAATCTAGTTCTCCATTTAACATTGCAGAGAGTACGGTCAAGACGAACAATAGTGTTGGCCCACCCTTGTCTGTTGTTGGACCAAGTAAGTTTAGGTCCAGTGTAACAAAGATCCATGAGGTTGTAGCTAAAGAACTTCTGAATTATTTTCATTGATATTGAATCAATACATCATTTATGTATATATACAAAATTGTATCATCCTTACAAACAGTTATACAACTATATCTATCTGTCTAACAAACTAACCAATTCTACTAACAAACTTATCTTCTAACTAATTTTGGTAAAGAGAGTTTATTCACACGTGACATTCTCTATCATTGAGGTGGTCTAAGAATTTTCAACAGTGGCTCTGATTTGGGTTAAGGCTCTGGTTCTGGTTCATGAAGAATCTACGTTTTTCTGTTTGGCTAACAAAATCGTTGAAGTCTCCTGGCTAACATCCACGACATTTGAGTGTCTTGGGTGTCTTGGGCTATGGTTTCCAAACTATCCCATAACTCATCTCTATGTTTAGGGTTTGGGCTCGCATACACAGCATAGAGCATCCATTCTGGATAGTTTTGTCTCGATATAGTGGCTAAGATCATTTGAGAGTTAGCATTAGAAATCCTAACATTAACTTGTAATGGGTTCCATAGCATCCAAATCCCCCCACTTCTTCCTATTGGATCCACATGGGCTAAGGTTGTAAATCCAAGACTATTGAAAAACTACCAATCGAGGCCAGTTCTACCTAAGTCTCCATGAGAACAAGGATATCTGGTTTATAGGTATTGACCAAATTGTTGGTACCTGCACCTCTACAATTCCAGAATATCAAGTCCATTGATGACATATAAGGTAGATCTGGGAACAAGGATTGCTCTGGTAAGCCCAAAGCATACCTGACTCTTTCCACGGAGATCTTGCATTGTATTGTCACTAGATGTCGACTCTGGCTTTCTTCAAAGAACCGCCACGACTTTAATGATCTTCACCTCATCTATCTACCATTCTATAGCGACGAGGTAAGATGCCTCTTTCCCTTGTTTTGGGCACAACATCACTCTATGTTTCAAGATTTTGTGATGTGTTGTGGTCTTCATCGCTTCCTCCATTTCCTCTTGCTCGAGCTATTTTTCTACCTCTTCCATCCTTGTTTTTGGGTTTATCAGGTGGTTCTTTTTTGTGGCTCGAATTTATAGAGGAATTGGGATAATCAGATATGGAGTCCGGATCCTCGGTTGCCATTCCCTGCGACAGTCCCTGCGGCCCTCACCAAACGATGTCGTTTTTAATTTTTTTTTCTTTCCAAAATTTGAGTTTCCCCCGTTTTTTTCACCTTTCATCTTTCTCTATCATCTCATCTATCTGTTTAGCCCTATGTAGACGCGCCCTCGTGGGCCTCACGCTACAGTTCGGACTCGATTAGTGTCGGTTCTTAATTTGACCTCGCAAAGTGCAATGCGAGATTGATAAATCACCAAAGAGTCCAAATCCGGCAAATCGTTTTAGAAAACAGATTTTTTGAAATAAGTGCCAAACATGGACTGCTTTGCCAGATACAGAGTCGCCACCAAAATATTTTTTATGGCGGAATTTAGGAAACCCTAACTCGTTTGCCTAAGGCCACGTATCCGTCATCACCAAAGTTGCCTTAGCTCGGGAACTTAGGTACGATTGGGGAAGGTCAGCTATAAGCACCCCCTCTCGCCCGATCAAAGATCGGCCTCTACTAATCATGATATCTAGTTTTGAAAGCGTTATATGTTCTTATTCCAATTAATTAGCTAATCTTACTATGTGATGCGCACAACACAAAAGTATAGACTAGATTGCCTAGTTTGGAACAAAGCATTGCATATCCGCTCGTTTGAGAGACAGTTTGCAATTTGCTACTCGCAAGTTGGCTAAAACACGGATTTCAACGAGTTGTTCCAACTCAAGCAATCCAACCTTCACCCACAGGCATTCAAGCAGTTTATATCACATAAGCACATAGCCTCATGGTAAGCATGCTATCATGTTAACATTCACACATGTGCGAGATGCTAAAGCATAAATGCTCACCTAGTACTCCGAGCCAAAATAGAAACTAGTTAGTAATCATATGCATGATCCTAGTTTATGTGAAGATGCCTAATGCAACACATGCAAGATGCAACTAGGATAGGCTCGGCTATTCTAAACATGGCATATGAGATGCACAGATAACATGTATTCAATTTGGAATTGAAGTACAATGCAGTTAGTATGATGCGCCGAGTCCGGTGCGTGCAATATGAATGAATGTATGCAAACATGCTATCATAAGTATGTTAATTAAAACATGCCCTAAATCTAGCCGTCATAAGCGGTTAAATAAAAGGGAGAAAGACGTGGGGTTGGAAGACATACATCACACACACGCACACTTATTACAACATTGCCCTCTCGCAGAGGGTCCGAAAGAATATTACACAACCAAATAAATGATTAACTACTCTAGCTAATTAATTATTACAAACCTCCTAATTAATTGACAAATTAAATGTAGAAAGAAAGTGGCCGCAGCCCTGCCTCGGAATGCGTGGATGATGCATGCTCGATTCGCCTCGCCCGTAAACCCGGTACCATGCCACTGTTGCCTCTGTTTATACTGCTCTTCTTCTCTGAGAACTGTGAAAATCTTGCAATTGCTTCTGGACCACCCCCTTTACACTTTAGGATGCCACCGGCCAAAACAACATGCTACCGGCCATGAGAACAAGGTTACCGGCCAAAACTTTGACTACCAGCTGGACACTGATGGTAGGTCGGCACTTCAAGTGGCCGGCCAGCCATTTCTTCCTGCAGGATCTTGCAGTTGCTGCAGCAGAGGACAAACAGTGCATGGCATAGGATTTTCAAGACAAATGTGTGCACAACCACACTCCCTATCATGCAATGGACTCAAGGGAGCGTGGCTCTCGACCCTCGGGCCATCAATTTTGCATTTCGATGCATGATGGCCTAAGAGGCCAAGTTTGCCATTCAATGTAAAAATGAATGCACAAAACAAATGAATACCTTACACCCTATCATGTTGAGATCAAGGGCATTGGCGACCGAGGGTTGAGACGTGTTTCGTCACTTTAAGTACGAACACACCTCACCCCTCATGTTTGATTTGACACCTCAAACCAAACCTAATGCAATGCATGTATGCCATATATAATGCGAAGTAATGCAACTAATGTAATGCAATATTAGCATGCTAAGCTAATACAATGCAATGCTACCAAGACGTGCAAGCTAAACTAATGTCATATTAGTATGCCAAGCATGCAACAACGTCATGTGATGCAATTAGCTAACAATATGCAACATGCAAACAAGGTGTAATGCAAGCATGTACCTAATGTAATGCAACATGCAACATGTTAAGTATGCAACTATGTACAAAGAGGGACTTAAACTGAAATGGGAGGCCTCAGCCATGTCCCAAAACAGCGGCCAAAAGGGTGCAACAAAGGCACAAAACACACATGGAAACATGCATATACCAAGGCCCATCACCTAAGGCATAAAAGAGGCAATTCTAAGCATACTTAAAAGAGACAAACATGGGCATTTTACAAATATGCTGAGCTCTGAAATCATGCTAATAGGAGTGCCAAACCAAACATACAAATGAAGCATAGCATGCAAAGGGGTCCAAAGCTTGAGACCAACCAAAGGACTCAAGCCATAACCATACCAACTAAGCGCCAAAGGGCCAAAGTGACTTAAATCAGTCCTAGGGCAGACCAAAATGGGACTAGAACATGCATGGAACATGGTCAAAACATGCCAAGAAATGGGCCCAAAACAAAGGGCATTCAAGGCCACAAAAGGGAGCACTCTACTACAACCACCCCAACCACACATGGCATAGACTACTCAACCAAAAACAGAGTTTCAATGCATCTAAATACACCCCAAAATCTGCATGAATGGCATCCCAAATGACTTAAACAAAAGGCATGCACTATGACCCATTTCTAGGCATAAAAGAACAACTCTTCAAGGCATGAAATGGATGATGAATGCAAGCATACAAGCATGGATTAGGGACTGAAATAGAATGGGAAATGACTCCAAATCACTGAAACCACCCAACTAAAGCATGTTAATGACTCACACACTCAAGGCTCACAAGCCAAAATGCAAAGGGGCTATACCAAGCATGGCAAATATGATCAAATCAGCACTGAATAGACCTCAAGCATGGTAAGACATGGCTAAGAACTTCACAAAGTTAGGCCAAAACATGAGAGCATGGTAGGCTAAATGCATGATGCACTTCTAGGCAAAATAGAGGAATACAAGGAAAGTATGTTATGCATGCAAGGGACCATTAATCTGACCAAGAACATAGGCATATTATGACCTAATGACACCCAAAAACCTCTGAAATGGAGTAAAAAACAACTAAGCATGCATGCTACCCTTATGAGCCAAAAACACAAACAAAAGAGAGACAAAGGGAGAGGGGTGTCCCTCCCGTATGCAAGACCTCAAAACCTCTTCTTCACCACTGAAAATCCACTGGATTTCAGTGGTGAGAAGGCCAATACACAAAAGATTCCAAAGCTCAACAAAGAAGACACAAAAGGGGCCAAACAAGGCCTAAGAGGGGGAGGTCGACCCCAAACACAAAAGAGGCCTTAATGAAACATCTTAAGCATGAAAAGTTAGAGTTTTTATCAGTTATAGACAAAGCTCAAAACAGCATGCAAAGTAGGTTAAAAGCTAGTGAAAGATTGGGGAATATAAAGCAATAGTATTACCCTTGAAGAACACTTCAAGAACAGCAAGTCCAGCCCCCTCCTTATGATCAAAACCAGCTCAAAACTCCAAGAACAACCTCTCAAAACCTCCACAACCGAAGTATGGTGTAATACTATGTGTCTTACTGCAAAACTAAGAACAAAACAACCTTTTAGACCCTCTAACCCACACAAATGAAGAGAGAGAGGGAGATATAGAGAGAGTGAGAGGTGTATATATCATATATCACTCTGATTTTTGCTGAACCAACCAACCCCTCCAAAGGAGAAGAGAGGTCTACTTATATAGACAAGGCAAAGGTCTAAGCTTCCAAGAGAAGCTAATCAAAAGAGGTCAAGGCTTCTTAAAGAAGCTAAGGCAAAGGGGCCAAGGCTTCCTGAGGAAGCTGAGACAGGGGTCCAAGCTTCTTAAGGAAGCTAAGACAAAGGTCCAAGCTTCCTCAAGAAGTTAGACCAAAAGGGTGCAAAGGGTGCAAATTCCTCCATACACGTGTATGGAGGACAAGTTCGTGCATTCCAGCTGGCACAGCTGGCATGCACCATGCCTAAAAAAGGCAAAAATGAGGTACCAGTCAGAAAAAGAGTCCATCGGCCAAATAAATGGTCGGCCGACCACACAAAAAGGCCGATACACCCAAGAGAGTGCCGACCGACCAAACATTTGGTCGGTAGCAAAAAAAAGCAAGGCCGGTGGCTTCATGCCACGGCCGGTGGGTTTCAGGGATGGCTAACAAGCCTCTTCCCACCCTCAGGAGCACAAAACACAAGCCCTTGGTGCAAAACCAAGCACAGAACAAGCAAGTTAAGAGATCCTGAGGCAAGGCACGCGACCGAGAGCTCCGGGAATTCAAAACGAACACGAACATGGATGATCATCGAGTGTTCAAACGATGACATCCAAGTCTTGAGGACGGTCAAAAATGGGGTGTCTACAGTTGCCCCTCTTTGACAGAACTCGAAAGTCATAATAATGACGGGAGTGAATGTCAAAGCCCAGAGACGACCCATTTTTGACAAGGCTGAAGACTTAGACAAAGCATGCAAGACAATAAAGATATGCGCCCGAAGGCGGGGGCAAAATGCAACTGACAATGCAAGAAGCCGAACATAACTTATGATCATGCAAAGAAAGCTGTAACGAAGCATATACATACCATAAATGCAACAGTTTAAGCGATCTAACATAAATCCAACTACATTACAATGCAGAAAGGATGTAAGAGAATTATGTAATTCTCGCTACGTTTCACGCGGAGAATACAATACCTGTGCGGTTCGTCTGGTCGCTCCAGCTTCAAATGAATCGTACATACAATATCGTGCCTGAAAGAAGAAGAAACTCAACAGGTACAATATTGTTAGCAGTGTGCATAACAATGCAATCTAGAGCTGTGTGACAACGTAAACCGAATGGGAAACATAACAATGCGACTTGGGCAAGCATAACAATGATATGAAGGCACAAACACATGTAAGTAAAGAACACGTGACAATGTGCACAATGTGTGAAGATGTAGACACATGTAAGTAAAGCACGCGTGACAACGCATACAATGTGTATAAGAAGGAACTCGAACACATGTAAGTAAAGCATAACGCAACAACGCATGCAATGTGTATAAAAGGGACTTGAACACATGTAAGTAAAGCATAACACGACAACGCATGCAATGTGTATAGGAACTTGAACACATATAAGTAAAGCATAACGCGACAACGCATGCAATGTGTATAGGAACTTGAACACATATAAGTAAAGCATAACGCGACAACGCATGCAATGTGTATAGGAACTTGAACACATATAAGTAAAGCATAACGCGACAACGCATGCAATGTGTATGGCAACTTGAACACATATAAGTAAAGCATAACGCGACAACGCATGCAATGTGTATAGGAACTTGAACACATATAAGTAAAGCATAACGTGACAACGCATGCAATGTGTATGGGAACTTGAACACATATAAGTAAAGCATAACGCGACAACGCATGCAATGTGTATGGGAAAAGGGGGGCATATTCAACTGAAGCATGGTAAAGGCATGTTACCCATGATATTGAGATGCAAATTCAGAACAAGACAAAGCATTGTGTAATGCGAGACACGTAACGAGCGTGCTTTTAAAGCCAAAACGAAACAACGTAATACGACATGTTTGAAACGATTTATGGAATTCGCAATATACAAAAAGGATACGGGAAGAGATGCTCATCGCACGTACTGAGCATCGCTCATAGAAGACATAGCTTGTGGTCAACTCGAAGGTCTACTAATGTTTCGAAAGTGCACTTCCTCGCACTGTCTTGAGTAATGCAGGTGCCAAACCATGTAATTGACCCGAACAAGGGCACGTGAGGCATCGACCGCAAGGGGAGGTTACCGGTATCAATCCCGATACTCTGTTGCCTTGCCCTCCTTTTGTTTTACTCTCCTTTTTACCGTTAGTTTTAAGCACATTGTACTGCCTCAGGCAGGTTTTACTTTTCAAAACAGTATATATTTTCGCAAAAGACATGATGGAAATGAAGCAGCTATTTTGGTCTAAAGAGGTGTTACATTTGTACTTTCTACGCATCGCATCGCGTGGCATCACATAACAATGTGAATGAAATTGAACTTTGTTTGAAAATTAAGCACTTGCATCGTAATAATCAGGTAGTGAATCAACTTACAACTCGATAAGCAAAACAAAGAAACTTGATGAGCTAACTAAGTGCGAGTACAACTCGATAAGCAAAACAAAGACTCGGAGAAATGAAATACAACTCGACAAGCAAATGTACAACAACTCGATAAGCAAATGGGCGTCACTCCGTAAAAATCATCATCGGAGGGCATTGGAAGTGGTGCCAGTCCCCAAATTCTTAGCATGTTCAACACATAAACAGCTCAGGGGACAAGAAGGAAGACCACCGGCGACAAGGGAAAGCCATCGGCCTCAAGAAATGGCCATCGGCCAAAAGTGGTGGTCGGTCGGTACCATTTTTGGCCGGCCGGCCATGGATGGCAAGAACCACTAGAATGCTGACAGTTGTCCCCCACTCACACCTTATCCCCTACAAAAGCCTCAACTTCGTAGTTTTCTTCAATTCAACACTGATTTGCTCCAAATGGAAGAGTTCCTTGCCCAAAATCTCATAGCTTGGATTGCCAACTTGGATGGCTCGGAAAGGCTGAATTTTCGGGGCTTCGGCATAAATGCACTATTCACTCTGAGTTGTACTTCGTTGCACTTTCCGTTCCTCCATGCCACGGCAAGGTTTTGGAACCCGGTAACACATGTCTTTAGCTTTGGCGGGCAAGAGGTATGTCCTACCTTCGAAGATTTCAAAGTTTTGATGGAATCTGAGCATAACGAAGAAATCTTGCCCCAACTTCGCTTCGGCCACGCGCAAGCTTTAGGGCGAATGTGTGGGCTCACGATGCATGACGCTCGATCTTTGATTGGTGACGGAATGCTAGATGTTCCGAGTTTGGTTTGCCGGTTTTCTGATGCCGGTGACCACGGCGACCATCATTGGCTGGGTTTTTGGCGACACGCCCTCTGTTTATGCATGCTATCCATTTCTTGCTTGCCTCAGGCTCCGGAGGATCTAGTGTACGGTTGATCGAGGTTGCCCAAAAGCTCGAAGGAGGGCAAAAGCTGTATTGCCATAACGTTGGCCTAGACATTGATGGGTTTGGACGCTTTCTATCGCCGAGAGATGACCAGATTTGCAGGGAGTCCACTACTGCTGCAGGTAATATTTCCCACCCTATCTCATATATGTATTGCTCACATCACTCGGCCCTCAGGCTTGGTTTTCTCACAAAACCCTTTTCTCACTTTTCTCTCATCGTACATCTCTCTATTCTTTAATCTCTCATTTTTCATCCCTCCCCAGGTGTGGTTGATGGACAAGTTACAGGTTGTGGACTCTTGCCCGGTATATTCAGCTCACAGTTATTTCTTCCGACAACGTCTGGTCAATGCCCTGGATGAGGGATGGTGGTTCGACTGGATGTGCAATTTGTCTGCAGACCGCATTGCTTGGCGCTGTCCTTGGCTCAACTTACCGGCAATGAGTTACAGTATGTCCCGGCAGACGGGGATTCAATTGATGGGCCTAACACACTGCGTGTTCTACTTTCCATTCCGGTTCCAGCGCCAGTTCGGCCATGATCAAACTTGCCCGCCAGAGGGGATAGAGTACCCTGCTGCATTCCCGATTCGAGGCGCACAGCTTGCCCGGTATGCTACAGCATGGAGGACTAGAGAGCTCCTGGCCCCCGCTCCCACTTTCAGTTGCACTTTGTCTGATGAGTGCATAGATTGGCTCAACGAAGAGGCACAGATTGGGCCCATTTTGGCGTCTGAAGCTTTGACCAGCTCTGGGAGGGGACGTAGGAACACCTGACTTAGCTATGCCCCGGGTTTATTGCTTTATTAGTACTTTCAAGTTTTCTTTATGAATGTAACCAAAAACAACTTCAATTTGTATACAAGAGCAGGAAGACTTTGTAATGAAATCAATAAAATTGAAGGTTGTGGGTACTGAAAATTTTCCGCTTTGGTCCAAAAATGGTCTAAGTTGTAAAAAGATTAATTTTGAACAAAGTCAACTTTTATTAAAACTTTTCAAAACCATTTTCGATATGGATCAGAACTGGACAAGCCTGAGATCTGTCACTGAGATGCACAGCCCGGATCCTAGCAACTGGAAAGTTGCCCCTAGTCTACATAGTACCGCGGCACTGCTCAGCAACGGAAAGTTGCCCTTAGTCTGAAAAGCACTGCACCGGAGATCATGACCGAACTCTTGAATGTTGAATAGACAAAGATGGCCGAGATGATCAAACGGACAAAGTTGATCGTGGAGAATTTTATGGTTGAACTTCAAGGTGAAGTTGCCTACGTATCCCAAAGATGGGAATCAAGCCTTACGTAGTTCAGGTTTGGGTTCACTCGAGTATTTCCACTCTCCTTTTGCGCTCTAACTTTGCCAAGGCCGCCCTTTGCGGGTTTTTAACCTTGCGAGCTCAGTTTTTATAATTTCAAATTTTTCATGCTCTAACTTTTGCCTAGGTCGCCCTTTCGGGTTTTCGGCCTAGTGAGCCTCTCAGGGGTAATATTTCTTCAACTTGTCCATATTGATCGGCTGTGAGAACTCTAGGCCATCTAGGTCCATCAGAACGACAGCTCCACCTGACCAAATAGACTTAATGATGTAGAGACCAGTCCAATTGGGTCTGAACTTGCCCCTTGGGTCATGGATGGAAGCTCGGCTGTCCTTGAGCACCAAATCTCCTTTTTTTAGATTCCTGGACTTAACTTTCTTATTAAAAGCCCTGACAATTCTACGCTGATAACCTTGAACATGGTACAGTGCTTTCAGTCTGCGCTCGTCAAAGAGCATGAGTTCCTCAAATCTGCTCTACTGCCAATCTACTTCGGCTATCTGACACTCAGCCAGCACTCTCAGAGATGGAACTTCACTCTCGATAGGTAGAACGGCCTCCATCCCATAAACTAATGAATACGGAGTCGCCCTAGTAGACGTTCTAATTGAAGTTCGGTAGCCCCACAGAGCAAACAACAACTTATCTGGCCAATCCCGGTAGGTTTCCACTATCTTCTGCAATATGTGTTTGATATTCTTGTTGGCGGCCTCGACCGCTCCATTGGTCTGCGGCCGATAGGTGGAACACTTATGAAAAACCACATTGTATTTTTCCAACAAGTCAATCACTTCCTTCTTGAAGTGGGAACCGTTATCTGAAATGATTTCGTTCAGGACCCCATAGCGACAGATGATGTTGTTCCTGATAAACTTCGCGACATGTGAAGCCTTCAACACCGCATGGGATTGGGCCTCAACCCACTTTGTGAAATAATCTATCGCGACCAGAATGAACTCATGCCCATTCGACCCCTTTGGAGTCACAGCCCCGATCACATTGATTCCCCAAACTGAGAATGGCCATGGCGACGTCATATTGTACAGCTTTGACAGCGGAATGTTCATGCGGTTTGCATGGATCTGCCACTTGTGGCATCGCCGAACAAAGCCGATACAATCCTCCTCCATGGTGGACCAATAATAACCTTGTCTGAGGATCTTCGAGCTAACATTACCTCGTTCATATGCGCACCGCATTCCCCTCCATGGATGGCCTCCATCAGGCGTTTTGATTCTTCAGCTTCAATGCACAGCTTATGCATTCCCATATGACCTCTCTTATACAATTTACCTCCGCAGATGATGAACTGAACGGCCATTCTTCTGATTGCCCTTTTATCCTTGGCATTTACCCCTGGTGGATATGCTTCTTCTCCAAGAAATTCCAAATATCGTAATACCAGGGGTTCTCAGCTTGAACCTCATCTATAGCAGCAATCAACTCGTAAGCCAGCACAAAATTTTGGTCGATAATGACTGGACGCATCCGGACTCGAAACGGGATGTCTATCATGGAAATAGAGTTGCTAGTGAATCTGCAAACCTGTTGTTCTCTCTTAATAGATGAGCAAAGTTTAACTTCTCAAACCGAGGAATTAACAAGTCCAGGGTCTGATGATACATTATCATCTTTTCTTCTTTGACTTTCCAATCTCCTTTTGCTTGAGATACAACAAGGTTCGAGTCCCCGATGACGTCCAACCGTTTTGCCCCTAGTTCCAGGGCTGCTTCTAGACCGGCAAGGCATGCCTCGTATTCTGCTTCGTTGTTCGAGACTTTGAACCAGAGTTTAATTGCTAGAGGGACACGGGAGTTGTCGGGTGCTATCAGCAACACTCCTATCCCATACCCGTACTGGTTTGACGCTCCATCAAAGTACATCGTCCAAACAAACATCGTCGATATGCAAAATGGCCTCATCTGGAATAAATACTCAACTGCTTCACCTCCTTCCACTGGATGATCGGCTAAGAATTCTGCTACTGCTCTTCCCTTGACTGACTTGCGCGTCACATATTTCAGATCGAATTCGGAAAGCAACAGCAACCAACGAGCTAGCCTACCCGTAAGCGCTGGTTTCTCGAGAAAGATATTTGATGGGATCTAATCGTGAAACCAACATTACAGAATGAGCTAACAGGTAGTGCCGCAGCTTCCTAGTAGCCCATACCAAGGCTAAGCAAGCCTTTTTCCAGCGTGTGTAGCGAGTTTCATACTCTAGCATCTTCTTGCTCAGATAGTAGATGGCTCTCTCCACTTGTCCTCTGATTCTTGCGCGAGCATGCAGCCCATTGTAGTCTCAGTTACTGAAAGGTACAATATCAACAGGTTTCCTCGGTTCAGGCGGTGACAACACGGGTGGGTTCTGTAAGTATTCCTTGATTTGTTCAAAAGCAGCTTGGCATCGGCCGTCCCATTGGAACTTCTTTCTTTTTCAGGAGACCAAAAAGTGGTTCACAAGTCAAGGTTAATTTTGAGATAAACGTCTTATGAATTGCACTTTACCCAAAAAGCCTCGCACCTCCTTTTCAGTCCTTGGTGGTGGCATTTCTAAGATGGCCTTGATTTTGGAAGGGTCGACTTCGATACCTCTCTGTGTAATCAGAACCCTAGAATTTTTCCCGCTGTAACACCAATGTACACTTCTGAGGATTCAGCCGCAACCGAAATTCTCTGATCCTTTGGAAGAACTTTTGCAAGGCGGTGTAGTGGCCCTCTCTTTCTTTGGACTTGACAATCATGTCGTCCACGTACACCTCAACCTCTTTGTGGATCATGTCGTGCAATATTGTGGTCGCGGCCCGTGATATGTAGCTCCAGCAGCATTCTTCAACCAAAATGGCATCACTCTGTAACAATAAGTCCCCTACGGGGTGGTGAAAGCAGTCTTCTCCCGGTCCTTAGGTGCAATCACAATCTGATTATAGCCTGAAAAGCCATCCATGAACGAAAGCAAAGCATGCCCCGCTGTGAAGTCCACTAACTCATCAATATGCGACAAGGGAAAGTCGTCCTTTGGATTAGCTCTGTTCAAATCCCTGAAATCCACGCATACCCGGATCCTGCCATCCTTCTTTGGCACCGGAACAATGTTGGCCAACCAAGTCGAGTATTCGGATACCGTGACCTCTTCTTTAATCTTGAGGGCCCAGTCCGGGCGGATCCTTCTGAGTTTCTGCTTGATGGGTCGGGCCTCGGGGTCAAGAGGGATCCAGTGCTGTACAATCTCAGGATCGATCCCAGGCATGTCTTCGTGGACCATGCGAAAACATCTTTGAAATCTTTTAATAAAGCGACTAAGTGCTCGCGTTCCTCCGAAGACAACGTGGACCGATCTGGACTAGGACTAGCCGCGGGTCCTCCTCAGTACCATATTCACGGTAGTGATTTCATCAACCAAGGTTTAACAAATCTTTCCTGCTCTTGATCAATTAATCGTTGCAAAACCGGAGAAATTTCTCCTCGTCGTTTTTTATCAAAATTTTGAAAGTCTTGATTCAAGCAATAAATTAAAGGTACAGAAAAGTACTCAGAAACCACAGCCACATCATTCTCATTAAGCACATCCAAACCGTCCGATTCTTCTGTTACAACAGACTCAGAAGAGAAAGAAAAAGACGACCTGGACAGGACTGTGGCATCCAGGTTATCACCCCCAGGAATACCGGACTCAAACTCAGTCGAGCTGGAACCTGATTCCGACTCACAAGACTCGGTGGAATCAGATTCCGGCTCACTACCTGACCCGGTGCTACTTGACAAAAATCCCTCCTCGTACTGCCAAATGAGGGGGGGTGCGATGGATGCATCCAAAATGTTTGCTGGTAGGCCCGCAGCCGTTTCATTCTCGATCATGGACACCGAGAAGTTATCCCCCAGGCACTTCCTGTTCAACCGGAGGATCTGAAAGTAGACATGCCAGTGCTACCCCCATTCCACTTTCGGCGTCCTCAGACTCTACTTTCTTGCTCTGCTTAACCTCAACTGTTGGGTCTGTCTGCTCTTCAGCAACATCATCCTCGGATAACTGCAGATCAAGAAGATCTGAAAACCTGGTACGCGCTTCCTCTCCGTGTTCAGCCACGGCTCTCGGAAGCCACAAAACGAAAAGTCTCCTCCTCCTGGATGAAGCGTCCGCTTAGGGTACCCTGAATGGGTCTATGCATCAGCTCAAAAGGCTTCCCCACCTGCTTCGCTCTGGCTCTCCCGGCCATCTCCTTACCTTTCCTTATCCAATCCTCTTTGGTGGGCAGATAACCCAAGCCAAAGGTATGGGGGTTGTGTGGCACTTCAGCCAATGCTGCAACGCCCTTTCGGCCGCTCTTTCCCAATCCCATCCCGGGGATGTGTTGAAGCTTGTTCATGAGGTATACTGATTGAGCACTGACATACACCCCCTCATTAACAGCCATGATGTTTTGCACGACCCGGGCCTCAGCCAGGGTAAAGCCGAATAAGAACACATCCTCCATACCGTGCTCAATTTCCAAACCGGCGTGGATACTTCTGGCGGTGGATGGATCGACGAATTTCCAAAAACAGTGGCTACTCCCTTCCCATGGGGGTATTTCACCATCTGATGCAAGGTGGACGAAACTGCCTTCACCTGATGCAGCCACGGCCGCCCCAAAAGTAGATTGAAGGTCGCAAGAACTTCCAAGACATGAAAGTCAATTTCATGCTGTCCCGGGCCAACCTGGGTCTGAATTTTTACCGTCCCCATTACCTCTCTGCTCGTGATGTCGTATGCCCAAATCACCTGGGCCGTCGGCACAAAGTCTGCAGTCTTTAAACCGATTGCATATGCAGTTCTTGGTGGGCATACATTGATGGCAGACCCTGTATTGACAAGTACCACTGGTATCCATTTGTTTCTACACTCCACGAAGATGTAGAGTGGCTTGTTATGGTTCGCACCCTCAGGTGGCAATTCTTTCTCGGAGAAAGTCAACATCGGGGTAGCTCCTCCCGGAAAGACTAAGCCCACCAGCTGTATTGAGAGCTTGGCCTTATCTATGGCCGATAAGACAGCTTGTCGATGCACTCGCGTACCATAAGCAGTCCCCAGATGGAGATGTCTGCCTGTATCTTTTTCAACTACTTCAGTACAGCTTCTTCTTCGAGTTGCTTCTCTTTCTGTTTTTCCGCCTCCTTATCTTTCCCAGACGCCTCCGGCTGATCTAGATGTGGAGGCTTGAAATACCGTCCACTCCTAGTCATATGGTCGACTTCACCAATGTACCAGGTATCGTCTGGTTGATTGCTCCCCCAATCCTCATCTGTGTGGGCAAGACATAGATCATCGTCCTCCCACCACATTCCACCGGCAACCGACAGGCACCTGTCCGGCTCCGCTTCTACTGTCCTTGCACTCACAGTATTTTCAGTCCCCTCATGGGCTTTAGCTTTTCTAATTCTCTCAGAATCCTCAAACCTTTCCCGTTCCAACTGCATCAGTACAGCTGTCTGTTCAATAATTCTCGCATTCTCAATGCCCAAGTCCTGAGCAAAATTCTTAGCACCGGCGCTCTCCGACGATGCATTCTGATTTTTGGCCCTTCCGGCCACCACTGATGTTCTTGCCCCTGCCGGGCCCCGTTCCAACTGAGTTTCGTCGACAACATCCGGTAGGTCATCAAGCCACCCGGTGACCTCTACTGACTCCTCAAAATCTGACCAGTTGACTACCATGCCCTTTGGCTCTTGTTCATTGAAAAACTGGTGGTTAGCGAAGTCCCCTTCCAAAGCTGCTAAGTCATCTGACCCCTGATCAAATCCATCCCTCTGTACCATACAAAGCTCTGCCCTTTCTGGCAACTCCACACTTGGCCTAACTTGGCCTACTGATAGAATGTAGTCACTCGGACTGTATACCTTCTCAGCAAAACTCCCAGATTCCTCAGATTCTGATTCAACGATCCCATTCTCCTCTGAAATCTCCCATTTTTTGTCTTCGACAGTCACCACCATTGGTCTGGGTTGGGTTCTGGAGATGTCCAACATGCACAAGTCAATGCAGTCAGGAAGGAGCACCTTCGGCTTGGGTAGGTGGGATGGGGTGATATATATGCTAGGATCGTAAGACACGACCCTGGTCTAGATAAAGTTGATTCTTTTGGGAGGTGGAGCTTGGTGGTGCGGTGGGAGAGGGTTTGTTGTGACATTGGGTTTTTCGGGAGGCACAATCACCCCATTATCAATGAGATCTTGAATCTCATGACGTAATCGGAAGCATTGGTCGGTGTCATGACCGTGCTATTGGTGAAATGTGCAATATTTGGCTGGGTTGTAGGTAGGGGGAAGTTTTTCCGGCAATGGACGCGGCTCTAGGGGCTTCAAGTGCCCTTTTCTGATTAAAACCCCCAGAGCTTTGGACAGGGGCATATATAGTGGAGCGAAGGTTCTTTGGTTTTTGGGCGGGTATTTGGCTATTTGTGTATGGCTTCCGGACGCACCGGAGAATGGCATAGCTGCCATGGTTCTTGGAGGGGGAATGGTGGTGACCATACTCACTTCCGAGGGTCTTGTAGTTGTAGCGCCGCTCGGGCCTGCATTGGTGTTGCGGTTAAAGGCTCTCCTGGGTTGCTCTCTGTCATTATCGATCAAGCCTTGCTTCAAGGCATCCTCAATCTGTACTCCCATCTCATGCAAATTTGAAAAGGTAGGGAAGGGGAGCACGATCATTTTCTACATCAGCTTAGGCTGGAGATTGCGCACAATCATCCGAATTTGACCTTTATCGGTGGGCCTTAGGGTCATCATTGAGGCCTTGGCCCTCCATCTGGATACAAACTCCGAAAAGCTATCCTTAGGCTCTTGCCTTGTCGTCTCGAGATCACGGGTTGTAATCTCGATTTGCATGTTATATGAGTACTGTGCAATGAACGCCTCGGCTATCTCATCCCAGTTCCTCTTAACATCATCTTCCAATTTTGCGTACCAGATGGCCGCCACACCCGACAAGGTCCGGCCAAACAAAGATATGCGCCCGAAGGCAGGGGCAAAATGCAAAACAATGCACAAAGCCGAGCATAACTTATGATCATGCAAACAAAGCTGTAACGAAGCATACCATGCAACAGTTTTAAGCTAGCAAACACAAATCCAACTACATTACAATGCAGAAAGGATGTAAGAGAATTATGTAATTCTCGCTATGTCTCACATGGAGAAGACAATACCTGTGCGGTTCGTCTGGTCGCGCCAGCTTCAAATGAACCGTACATAAAATATCATGCCTGTAAGAGAAAGGGAACTTAACAGATACAATATTGTTAGCAGTATGCATAATAATGCAATTGAAAGTGCGTGACAACGCAAGCGAAGGGGTGCATGACAATGCGAGTGAAAGGGGTGCATGAAAACGCAACCCGAGTGTGTGCATAACAATGCATGGAGGGCATGCATGACAACGCAATGCCGAGTGGTGCATAACAATGCAATTTGAAACATAAACACATATAAGTAAAGTATAACGAGACAACGCATGCAATGTGTATAGGAACATGAACACATATACGTAAAACATGACGGGACAACGCATGCAATGTGTATAGGAACTTGAACACATATAAGTAAAGCACAACGCGACAATGCATGCAATGCGTATAGAAACTTGAACACATATAAGTAAAGCATAACGCGACAACGCATGCAATGTGTATAGGAACTTGAACACATATAAGTAAAGCATAACGCGACAACGCATGCAATGTGTATAAGAACTTGAACACATATAAGTAAAGCATAACGCGACAACGCATGCAATGTGTAAAAAAAAGGAACTTGAACACATATAAGTAAAGCATAACGCGACAACGCATGCAATGTGTATAAGAACTTGAACACATATAAGTAAAGCATAACACGACAACGCATGCAATGTGTAAAAAAAAGGAACTTGAACACATATAAGTAAAGCAATACGCGACAACGCATGCAATGTGTATAGGAGGAACTTGAATGGAAGGGTGCAAGACAATGCAACCTAAGAATGCGCAACAACGCGGGTGGACGAGAGAATGCAAGACAATGCAACCTAAGAATGCGAAACAATGCGGATGGACGGGAGGATGCAAGACAATGCAACCTAGGTGTGACGCATGACAATGCGAAATGGATGCAAATTGATATGCAAAATTACAAAACAATGTATAAACAATGCAAATGATATGCAATGCATCTGGGATGATCAAACCCCAGGCAGTACTAAACCACACAAATGTCATAAAGATGATGGAGATGCAAAATCTGTCTACCATAGAAAAGGTGCCGACACCCTCAAACCACAATCCCATTAGTGGAATAGGCGTGTACACATGCAGAACTATGTGTGTGTAGACGAAACACGAGAACAAGTAATTGGGTGGAATGACATAAGTGAGGCATGCTCTGCTCAGAAACGACCATGATCCTAAATGCTGAATGCAACAAACTACACTACAATACCATGAATGCAGTGGATAAGGCGCATGGCCAAACCGTATCTTGCCTAGGAAAGGCATGGACACATACAAACCGTGTTTAACACGGAAACGGTGCCGTCACCCACAACACTAGGTGCGTACACATAATATCATAAACGTGCTTCAACTTGAAAAGTATGGACACATACCAGACCAAGCTCAACTTGGAAAGGCACGAGCCATAGATGGATAATGCAGTAAATGCATGCAAACTACAATGCAATGTATTCTACATGCAATGGAATGTAAACTATGTACAATGCAGAATATACAATGCATGCTATGTACAATGCAATATTATGTACAATGTAAGTGGGGGCGAAACATGAGTGTCGATGCAAGTGAAGAGTGCACGACAATGCGGGTGGAAGCAAAATATGCGCGTCAACGCAAGTGAAGAATGCACGACAATGTGGGTGGAAGTGAAACATGCGCGTCAACGCAAGTGAAGAATGCACGACAATGTAGGTGGAAATGCACTATGATGCAATGTATATTCTATATGCAATAGATGGAAGGGATAAGGCATGCAGCCAAACCGTATCTTGCCTAGGAAAGGCATGGACACATACAAACCGCGTTTAACACAGAAACGGTGCCGTCACCCACAACACTAGGTGCGTACACATAATATCATTACTGTGCTTCAACGTGAAAGGTACGGGCACATACCAGACCAAACTCAACATGGAAAGGCGCAAGCCATGGATGGATAATGCAGCAAATGCATGCAATCTACAATGCAATATTAACAATGAATGCATGTTTGTAAATGCAATATTTACAGTGATATGTAAATGCAATATTTACAGTGTAATTGAGATATGCATGCATGACAATGCAAGCTATGTACAATGTAATGAGATATGCATGACAATGCATGGACTGTTTTTTGTTTGTTTTTTTTTGTTTGTTTGATTTTTTTTTTTTTTTGAAATGCATGACAATGCAAATGAGACACAAATGCGTGACGATGCACGTCTTTCGAAATGCATGACAATGCAAATGGACTTGGATGCGCGACAACGCATGTCTTTTGAGGTGCATAATAATGCATGTGAATTCGAATGCGCGACAATGTACGTCGCTTGAGATGCATGATAATGCATGTGATGCATGTGAGGTACGCATGACAATGCAACCTAAAGAAGATGCAAAACAATGCAAGTGTGGTGTGCGTGACAACGCATAACATATGTGCATGACAATGCGAGTATGATGCGCGCTGCAACGCATACGAGATATGCATAACAATGCAACGTATTTAAAGCAGTTTCCGGAGTTTGCAAGATACAAAAGGATACGAAAAGGATACACCTTGCACGTATTCGAGTGTTATGCACAGAAAACACAGCACAGAGACCGGTTAAGCTTCAAAAATGCAGTTTCTTGCACTGTCTTCAACAAAGAGAGCCCCAAACAACATATCTGACCCAAACAAGGGTGTAGGAGATTCATCGGCCATCGGGGGAAACCACCGGCCACAAAATAAGGCCACCGGCCATCTTTTTGGCCGACCGGCCAACAATGTGGCCGACCGGCCAAAAATGCCTGTTCGGGGCAGTTTTGTCAATTCGGCACGGGTCTTTAAATATAGGGCTTCTAGCCCTATTTTCTCACTTCCTCCAAGCTCGAAAATACCTCCCCTCTCTCTCTAGGTGATTTTCCAACCTTCGATCCTCGCTTTTCTCACGTTCTAGACACTTTTTCGTCATTCGATTCACGAAATCCTTCCCGTTTTGCACGTTTCGAACCGAACGAATCTTCATTTCGATGTACTTTTCTCGATTTCCACCACTTGGGGTTTGTTTCCCCCGAGTTTACCTCGATCTCTATGCCTCTTTCGGGCTCCGGCCTTTCCGTCCATTTTTCGACCTCTCGGGGTTGACTTTTCAGTTGACTTTTTGCATTCTTGCTCGGTTTTCACACTTCCGACCATTTTCTCACCCTTCTCGACATGGCAGACGATCTTCCACAGGGTGGGGCCCCTCCGGAGATGGATGCGGACCTCGAGGTCGAGCTCCTCCCTCTCCGCGTCTGACCGTTCGATCCGGCGACCTACAGGCCGGCGGTGCATGTGCTCCCTCCTGATAGCCTCCGCCACTTCCGGAGCTACGCGCGAAGCACGCCATTGGAGCTTTTATTGCGCGAGCCAGAGTCACATCTATCATACGGCGCCTCCGAGGTACACTCTTCTTCGTTTCATTTTCTACAATGTAGGATACAAAACTGCAATAGTCGATTCTGTTCTTTAACTGCTTGAACCATGATACACTAGTATACTGCATACTGTAGTTCATTGCGAAGACACCCGCACTTGATATATGTTTGAATCTGAACACGTGCACACACACTGCATTTTTTTACTGAATCACTCAAACATACTGATACACCATATGTTGGAGTTTACCGCGAGCACACCTGCACTCGATGTTTGTTTGAATCTGAACACGTGCACACACGATGTATCTTCCCCTGTACCGTTCAAACACACTGATACACCATATGCTGTAGTTCACTGCGAGGACACCCACACCCGATATCTGTTTGAATTTGAACACGTGCACACACGCTGTATCTTCCCCTGTACCGTTCAAACACACTGATACACTACATGCTGTAGTTCACTGCGAGGACACCCGCACCCGATATCTGTTTGAATCTGAACACGTGCACACACGCTGTATTTCACTGATTCTGAGCACATTCAACACTGTATTCGTAACGCCGCTTCGCGACTGTTTGTTTTGACCACAGGGAGATTCCCATGCCCTCCGGGGGTATGGGAACATTGCCGCACGAGGTTGGTACATGGAGTTACCTAACGCGGTTCGTCGCATCATCGACCGAGCTGGTTTCGGGACCTTCTGCATGGGGCTCTCGCGCCTTACTACGAGCAGGCCGCTCCTTGCTGCATTGGCGGAGAGGTGGTGGGACACCACAGACTCCTTCCACTTTTCCGCCACGGGGGAGATGACGATGACTCCCTTTGATTTCTCCATGCTCACAGGCATCGGAGTGGGGGGTGATCCGATCCCCTTTGACACAGACATGGACGAGTGGGACGCCGCTCAGCTTTACCTTCTCGGCACCCAGCCACCTCTCGCTCGAGCAGGGTTCATGCGATATTCTTGGTTTGAGGCTCATTTTCGGATCCAGGCACCGACTACCCAGGAGGAGGAGGAGCAGTACGCACGCGGCTTTCTGATGTTCCTGCTAGGAACCACTCTCTTCGCCAACCGGGCGAACACCGTGCCCCTTTACCTACTGAGTGCACTGGTTGACGTGACCAGGATCCGTGGCTACGATTGGGGTGGCGCAGGCTTGGCCACACTCTATGGCTATATGAGTTCATCCTCCCGCCTCAGCAGACAGCTGCTCGGAGGCTACTGGCGGGCTTGGGAGGTATGTCTTCTTCTTCTGTTTTTCATTTTTGCTTTACATTCTCTGTATTTTGTACACTGCACACACTGCACATACTGCTTTCTACTTTATCAGCATGCTGCTTTATCTGATAAGTATACTGATATCTGTTCTGTCTCACTGTAGTTGTGGGTATACGCCTACTTTCCTAGGCTTGCCCCAGTACCGGAGGAGGAGATGCCCCCTATGATCCCATTTTCCCACCGCTTCGACGTGAGGTGCGAGTGGAGGCCTCAGGAGTCTTTCATATTCATCCGCCGCTATTTCGATACCATCACCGCCGCAGAGGTATTTTAGAACTTGCAGTTCATTTAAGCTTCGCTTTGCATTGCATTTTCAATAGCAGTAGATAACGAACTGTATTTTGTTTGCAAATCACCTGGCAGCCATGGGCCTCATTACCCATCGCAGTACGGGAGCGGTATGCTGGTGCTCGAGAGACGGCCCAATTCAGAGTTTTACTAGAGGGCCCCATCTGCCGTGCCTGGTACTTAGGGGAGCGCTTCTTGCGGCAGACCTTAGGCATTCCAGAGCAGACAGTTCTGCGGCCACCTCCTACTCATATGAGGCATACCGAGAGGTACACTCTCGAGGAGATGGCAGACTACACAATCGGTTGGGACTCCGAGGGCTTCAGAGGCGAGGGCGACTATGCAGAGTACGTCCAGACCGATATCATGCAGCCTCTGGGTAGTGCTCGCCGAGCTGAGAGGGAGAGGCTTGCGGTGCCAGCGGCTGGAGCAGGAGCACCGAGGATGGCTCGGGCCCGTGGTAGGAGTGGGCCCTAGAGAGGGCAGAGAGCTAGGTGGCCAGCACTGCCTACGACGATGACATGCCGAGGGCAGGGTGGGGAGACTTACCAGATCCCCATCGCTCCCTCTCCGGCTGATCATGAGTTAGTCAGGTTCTACGACTTGCCTCCGGTATGTACTTCTGCATTTTGCATTCTGCATAGTCATTTCGTTTCATTTCTGTTTGATATTCCGCAGAATACTGATACTTCTAACACTTTTGCAGGCTTCCTCCGAGTACACTCGCTAGTCCCTGGAGTTGACTGCTTCGGTGATGGGGATGTTATAGCGGAGCCTCGATTTACTGACCATCTATGGCATTCCGGTAAGTTCCCTTTTGACCACAGTCTCGAACTCTACATAAACTGTTTCACATAATCTGATGTATCACACTACCAACACAACTCTTGATACACGACCCTTATGGCATTTGACACACTATAATCCGCCAATTGTTCACAGCATTGCTCACGGCATTCATACACTGCACTGTATTCTGTATTCATACACTGCTCACAGCATTCATACTCTGTACCCATACACTGCATTCTTCACTGATATACTGCTCACGGCTTTCATACACTGTACTCGTACACTGCATTCTGTATTCATACACTGCTCACAGTATTCATAATCTGCTTTGCGTAATGTACTGATGCGTTTACCACTTGTCCTTTTCAGGCCCCATTCCAGATTCTGACTACAGGAGGTGCTCCGGCTGGACCTTCTGTTCCTGCTCGAGGAGGAGGGCGAGGAGGCACAATATATCCCCGCACCAAAGCGAGGCGCACTCATGTTGGGAGCAACTCTCGAGCACCGATTCCCGATGATGATGAGTCCGAGGTAGAGACAAAGGCGGAGTCGGAGGCAGAGTCGTCTGAGGAGGAGACCAGAGATGACTCGGGCTCGGGCTCAGATGATGGTGCTGACGATGATGTTCCTGGACCTTCGTCCAGGAAGAGGACGAGGACAGACTCTCAGGCCTGACATGACTGCTGCTGATTCAGACTTTCGTTGCCTTTTCTTCTTTTTGTTTTACTTTTCTTTTTGCTGATAGCTTGAGCGTATTGTACTGCCGCAGGCAGGTTTTGTTTTCTTCAAAGCTATGTACTTGAAAAGATGATGAAATGAAACAAGCTTTTTGTTTGAAAAAGAAAGTGTTACATTTGTACATCACATCGCATTGCATTGCATCACTTTACATAACATTGTAATGAGATTGATTTTTTGTTTGAAAATTGGAACACTTGCATCATAATAACCAGATAATGAACCCATTGCTCATTCTGAACACACAACCCATAACACAGTGCTTGGTTTACCCAGCACACAGCTCATACACACAGCTCTTTCTGAACACTGCTCATTCTGAACTCATAGCCCATAACACAGTATTCTGTTCATTTGCACACGACGGATGGAAGGGCGGAATTTGCAAGAGTCATAACAGGCTCTAATGTCCGAACTTTCCTTATTTTTCTTCTGCTTCGCAATCTGGAACCCAAAAAAGTTTCAAATAGGTCCAGGTTTTACCATTCTGACATGGCCTGAGTCAAACCCTGCGGTTTCATGAAAGAACCAAATCATGTTTTGGACAAACGTGGAGAATGGCACAGCACTCTGAGCACAAAACAATTTTTTTGAAAATGAGAAAAGGGTTCTCAACTGGGTATTGAGTCTACAACTAAACATAGCATACTATGACTCAACAAAAGGTACACGACCTAAACACATCGAGTGACACTCGAAAAAGACTCAAAATAAAAGTTGAGGTAAACGAAACAAAAGACACGACACACAGACGTGTTACAAAGACAAGAGACCTCTCAGTTTGCGAGGAGCCAGTTTCTTTGGGTATTATTCCCACCCTTTCTTATTTGTGATTCTCACATCACTCGACCCTCAAGCTCTGTTTTTCTGAAAAAGCCTTTTTCTCACTTTTTCTCTCAGCATACATCTCTCTATTCTTCAATCTCTCATTTTTCAATCCCTCCCCTGGGTGGTTGACGGATAAACGAGAAGTTGTGGGTTCATGCCCAACGCTGTTAGCTCGCAGCTATTTCTTCCGGTGACATCTAGTCGATGCCCCAAATAAGGGAGTGGAGTATTCTGATCCATTCCAATTCGTGCTTCGCATATGACTTGATACCTCGTTGCTTGGAGGGTGAGAGAGCTTTCAACCCTTTGCTTGCTAGCTTCAGTTGTGCCCTTTGTGGCGAGTAGAGTGCCCTTTTCGGCAAGTGCATCGACAATGGGGGAAAGACAGGAAGCCTGACTCAACTGTGCCCCTAGTTCATTATTTTGACCATTTTTTTTTTCTACTAAAAACAATTTTGACCAAAATGAGAGTTAGCTTAGCATGCTTGTGCAATTTTTGATTCGAAATTATGCAAGTTAGGCTGTGAGCACTGAAAATTTTCATTTTTTGGGTCCAAGAAATGGTCCAATTTTGAAAAATGGAATAATTTTCAAGAAATTAGTCAACCTCAGTAAAAATTCTCAAAAAAGACATTTTGGCAAACAACCAGTGCTCAATGAGCACGGAACCTACTCTCGAGATGCACAACCTCGGATCCGAAGGAAAATTGCCCCTTTGCTTGAAGAGAGCTGCATGGCAACGGAAAGTTGCCCCTTGTTTGAATGGCGACTCATGGCAACGGAAAGTTGCCCCTTGTCTGGATAACGCTGCAGCATACTGTGAACAGTTCTCATTAGTGATGATCGTAACCGAACTCTCGAATACAGAGAAGACAAAGATGGTCAAAACCAATATATGGACACAGTCATTTTGAAAGTGTTGGTGGCTGGACTTCAGGATGAAGTTGCCTACGTATCCCAAACATGGGAATCAAGCCTTACGTAGTTCCGGTAAGGTACACTCGGGTATTAACCTCTCCTTTTGCGCTCTAACTTTTGCCAAGGCCGCCCTTCTAGGTTTTCAACCTTGCAAGCTTTATTTCTTTTCTTCTTTTTTTTTTTTCTTTTTCATCTCTTTCTCTTTTTTTTCATTTTTCTTTTTCTTTTTTCATTCTTTGCATTTTTTTTTCTTGCTCTTACTTTTGCTTGGGTCGCCCTTCCAGGTTTTTGGCCCAGCGAGCCTCTCAGGGGTAAAAGTGTAGCTTTGTCCATGCCAAATGGTTTTTTTGAGATCCTGGAGTCATCTGAATCCAAGAGAACGGCTGCTGTTTGCTGACGATGCAGGAGCCCATCCAATGGGGGCTGGATTTGCCCCTAGTGTTGTGGATCGAAACTCAGTCGTCCTTCAGCGATACCTTCTTCTTTCTTCCCTTCTGGGATTTGGCATTCTTGCCGATCTTCGTCGTGGACTCTTCAAGTACATTCTCTGACGTCTTTTGCTCCTTGTTCGAGGGGTGCTTTGAATTTGGCCACACAGGCCTTACATTGCGGTTGGTCGTTGAACATTCTAAATTCACGTTCAAGGTTTTGAGAGCAAGGGGTTGAATCTTGAGGTTGAGAGCGATCCTAGGCTGCACAATCTCAAGAGCGATTCTACACAGGTCTTCGCAGGACTACGCAAAAAATATATATATTTTTTTGAAAACTTTTAAGAAAGCGACAAATCACTCGTGCTGAAGACAGTGCGGAACCAATCTGGATCAAGCCAGGATCCTTCCCAGTACTCACACTAACAAGCATGATCTTATTCATTAAGGGCTTAGCACGCCTCTCTTTCTCTCAATTAGTCAAATTTTGTAAAACCCAAGGAATTCCTTCCTCTTTGTTTTCATCACCACAGTGTTTAAAAAAAGTTTTGAAAAACTTAGGCCAATGCAATGAGTTTGAGGCGCGGAAGAGTAAGTGAGATGCTCCGCCGTTTCATTCTAAACTTGCTGGCACAACAGGCTCAAAGTAGCAATAGGCACAAAAACATGACGGCCACAGCCGTTTCATTCAGATTTCTGGGTTGCAACTAGCTCCATAGCAGAGACAGACTCAAGAGAAAACAAAAGGATAAACACAAAATAAAATAGTGATATTCGAGGTAACACCCCCGAAATCACTGAACTTCTATACAATGGGACCGACTCGACACAACAAGACAGACCTGACCGGCATAGTACAAAAAACTGCTTATATATTGACAAGATAACAAAACTGACTGAATACCCAAGTCAGAAATTGCAAAACTAGTATTCACAAATGCTCCAAAGTGCATGCCATATACCACATCCGAAGTAAACTGAGCGCCGCCCGCAGGTGGACTAACTTCTGATCACATACTCGCAGTATCCTCGAAATCTAACAACTCAGCAGTGACAGACTTCGCTGAGGTAGGCGGGAGGATGACCTCATTGTCGATCAAATCCTGTACTTCATGACGAAGACGGAAACAGTTGTCGGTGCCGTGACCGGTTTGCTGGTGGTACGCGCAGTACAAGGTAGCATCATGTGAGGGAGGGAGATTCTTTGGGAGAGGCCGAGGCTCAAGGGGTCTAAGGTGCCCCCTTTCAGCAAGGATCTGGAGTGCCTTAGACAAAGGCATGTAGAGGGCATGGAAGACTCTGCGCCTCGGGGCAGATACTTCGAAGTTTGCTGACTTTTGCCGGACGCACTGGCAAAAGGATCGGCAGGTGCCGCCTTGACTTTCTGATCTTTTCCCGGTGCATAGTTGGGATTGGAGGGAACTGTTCTGGCATGACGGGGCCTATCCCGATTTTCTGCCTGGCTGGAACTCCCCTCGGTTGGAGTGGGGAAAGCATCATCCACAGTTTTAGCCACCACTATGAATATTTGCTGTTTACTCAATCCTCCGGCTTTCAAAGCCTCGACTGCCCACAGCAGTTGTTCAACGGGATCAGCACCTGTTCCTACTTTGTTCTTACCTCTAGCCTCAGCTTGATCGAGGGTTTGTGTTGCTACATCAGAGTGGAACCTGGTTGTTGTTGCCATGTCACGGCCATAGCTTGAGACAGCCTCAGGTTGGCTGAGCTCGATCACAATTCGCCCCAAAAGCGGGGGCTCCTGCGGTACAAAATTCCCGGCGTAGGATGTGGTTGGTGGCGGAGCCGGCATTCCATAGGCGAGATCAGCCACAGATCACTGAAGATCACCAATCATTCCCATCAATTCAAAAGTGGTGGGCTCACGAGCTTGACACAACTGTGGCGTCCAGATCGGGCCCGCGGCAGGCGACCGGGGCGGGTATGGTACTTCAACATTGGTCTCATCCCGCAAGATGTTTCTTTGGTCCAATGCGGCTGCCATAACCACTATTTCTTCTGAACTTTGCGTCATCATAAGTCCGCTAAACTGAACGGTGACTGACGGATCAAGTGTCTATCTTGCCTCAGCAAAGAAGAACACTGGCTATTCTTTACTAGATCTCTGAACTGAAAGAGAAAACACGCAGCATTTCGGCCCAATCAGAACAGACACAAGCATAGCTGAATAACTGTACTCTACTACTAATCACTGTTCCCCAAAATCATTGCCCCAAAAACTGAATCTGAAACCCGCAGATATAACTGATTCTCAAATTTCGATACTGATGCCCTCAGGCCTGATACTCAGACTTGCAAACTGATATATGCATTCCTTGTAGAGGTCAACTCAAAAAGACATAAAACAAGCAAGAGCCAAAACACCCCTATTTTGGGGTTGGGTTTCCCTGTCCTATTTTCGTCAGGAGCTAGGGTTTCACTACGCACGCAACGGTTTCAAACAACCTATAATCGGGTAGCAACCTGTCCTAGCTTAGAATGGTCACTATGGATTCCAAATATGCACTAGGTCGAATGGTCAAAAAGGGCGCCCTGGTGACAACCGGGGTTTGTGTTCCCATCGTGGCAGAGCCTGTAACCGGTCAGCCTTATGGCACGCTTCTCGAAGTGAGCCTCCGGCAAACTGTTCAGGAATAGCAGACGGCAAACACTATGACTTAGGCACACCAATGCAAATGCAATGCAAAGAGACACATAAGTATAGCTAAAAAAAGATATCATGACTTCGAGTCAAGCTCTCTAAACTCCCCAGCAGAGTTGCCAGAAACTGTAGACGTCCCCGAACGTCCCGGGAGGGAAATCCCCCGTTTTGTTCATTATGGGCTCACTACAATTCAAGACTCAAATGTCACAGTCCTGTATCTAATCTCGCAGAGTGCAATGCAAGACCGATGAATCATCAAAGAGTCCAAATCCGGCAAATCGTTTTGGAAAATAGATTTTTAGAAAGAAGTGCCAAACATGGACTGCTTTGCCAGATACAGAGTCGCCACCTAAATATTTTTTATGGGGGAATTTAGGAAACCCTGACTCGTTGCCTAAGGCCACGCGTCCGTCATCACCAAAGTTGCCTCGGCTCGGGAACTTGGGTACGATTGGGGAAGGTCAGCTATGAGTCCCCCGCTCGCCCGATCAAAGATCGGCCTCTACTAAACATGATATCTAGTTTTGAAAACATTATGCATTCTTATTCCGGTTAATTCGCTAATCTTACTATGTGATGCGCACAACACAAAAGTATAGACTAGATCACCTAATTTGGAACAAAGCATTGCATATTCGCTTGTTTGAAAGACAGTTTGAAATTTGCTACTCGCAAGTAGGTTAAAACACGGATTTCAACAAGTTGTTCCAACTCAAGCAATCCAACCTTCACCCACAGGCATTCAGGCAGTAAATCAGCTAAGCAGTTAGCCTCATGGCAAGCATGCTTTCATGTTAGCATTCACACTCATGCGAGATGCTAAAGCATAAACACTCACCTAGTACTCCAAGCCAAAAACAAGGAACATGTTAGTAATCAAATGTATGATCCAAGTCCATGTTAAGATGGCTAATGCATCGCAGGCAAAATGTAGCTAGAGTAGGCTCGGCTAATCTATAGATGGCATGTGAAATGCAACAAATAACATGTATTCAAGTTAGATTTGAAATACTATGCAATTAGTATGATTCGCCGAGCCCGGTGCATGCAGTACTGATGAATGATACATACATGCATAGCATAAGGATGCTAATCAAAACATGTCCTAATACTAACCATCAAAAGCAGGTAAGTAAAAGGGAGAAAGAAGTGGAGATTGGAAGACATGCATCACACGCACGCACGCTTATTACAAATTCGCCCTCGCTCGGAGGGACCGAAAGAATAATACAATTTAATCAACTAATGAGCTAATTAAATAGTTACAAACCAATTAACTAGTTAAGCAAATTAACTAAGCTAATAAAAGCGATAAAACAGCCTCAGGAAGAGGGTTCAATGCATGCGTGCTCGACTCTGCTCGGAAATCCACCACCATGCACAAGCTGCCTCTGTTTTCACTATTTTATGCCTCTGAAAATTGCACAAGTCCCAAGATTGGTTCTAGAACACTCCTTGAGGGTTGTGGGATGTCACCGGCCAGGAGGGAACACCACCGGCCATGGAGGAATGATCATCGACCATAAATGTGGCTCTCGTCCAGAAGTTTGTGGTCGGCCGGCACTCAATGTGGTCGGTCGGCCATCTATGTCTGTAGAACCTTGTTTTGACAGCAGCAGAGGACAGACAAGGCATGGAAATGCATTTTCAAACAATATTTGCACCACCAACCTCCCCATCATGTTATGGACTCAAGGGAACTTGGTCTTCGACAATCGGACCATCAATCACGCATTTCCATGCATGATGGCCCAAGAAGCCAAGTTGTGCATTTTGATGTCAAATGTAATGCACATAAACACACAAGGGACCCAACCTCTATCATGGTAATTCAAGAGGCAAGGCATGCATGCAAAATGCAACCTAAGCATGCGAGCTAAGTATGCAACATGAGCATGGGGACAAACATGCAAACATGCAAACATGTGACAACCTATCAAACATGTGAACAAGCAATGTATACTAGGCACACAACCTAGGCGAACAAGCATGTACCAAGTATGCGAGTTAATCAAGCATGCAAGATGCAATGTAAACATGTAAGTATGCAAGACGTGTAACATGTTAAGCAACTTAATCAAGGAAGTGCATGCCAAATGCAATGTGATTCAAGCATGCAACAACATGCGATAGGCCAAGCATGCAACAACATGCGAACAATGGACTTATACCAATTTGGGCGGCTCTCAAATAGGCCCAAAACAGTGGCCAAATGCCAAGGAAATGAAGGCGAATGCACATACAAACATGCATGCAAACATGGTCCAACACTTAAGCATAAAGAGGGGACTTTTAAGCACACTTAAAAGGGACAAAACATGGACAAATGGCATACACTATAAGCTTTGAAAATCATGTTAAGGATGGTGCCAAACCAACTAAACAAAGCAATCAAAGCATGCAACAAAGTCCAAGGACTTAAACTATGGTCATGTGACACATGAAGCAAATGACCAAAGTAAACCAAAACAGTCCCAAATCATGCCAAAGTAAGCCCCAAAAACCACTTAGATGGCATCTAAATGACCTAATCCTAGAGGCATGCACAAAGGTCCAAACATGGAGCGTAAAATACAAACCTTTTGAAGCATCAAAGGAGCCACAAATGCAAGTATACAAGCGTGCTATATGGACTGAAATGACATGATAAGTGGTGCCAAACCACTGAAATGATGCAAGGAGAGCATGCTAGAGGGGCCAACACTCAAGGCCTACAAGGGAGATTGCATGGTAGCTATACAAAGCAAGTCATGAATGACCCAAATAACCAAAAACAGACCTCAAGCATACTAAAACATGCATAAAAGCTTCACAAAGCTAGGCCAAAATCATGCTAAAAAAAGGCTCAAAGCACAAAGCATGTTAAGGCAATTTCATGGCATTACAAGACAAGTGTGCAAGGCATGCATTGTGTGTCTAAACCAACTTAAAACAGAGGTAAACCATGGCAAAATACTACCAAATACCAGTTAAGACATGGCCAACATGGACTTAAACAAGGTGCTCACATATGAGGCTAAAATGGCAAGTCTTGAAGACAATAAGGAGAGGGGATGGCCCTCTCCTTCTTAGGACCTCAAAACACCATCCCCACCATTGAAATCCCTCTGGATTTCAGTGGTGAGGAGGCCAGAACAAGGTGGTCCCGGAGCTCACCAAAAATGCACAAAAATGACGCCAAACAAGGCCTAAGAGGGGTCAAACAACCCCAAACACCAAAACAACCTTAAACAACTATTTTAAGCACTCAAAATCAGAACTTTTATTAGTTATAGACTAAGCTTAAAAATAAATGCAAGGATGGCTAAAAGCCTAAGCAAAAATGGAAAATAAAGGGGTAAAGTTCTTACCCTTAAAGACCTCTTCAAGAACAACGCTCCAGCTGGTCTCTCCAAGCTTAGATCAACTCAAGAACTCTGAAAATCACTCCTTAACACCTCAGTATCCAAAGGAAAGTGTAATACTAGGTGTTTGTATGCAAAACTATGAACAAAACACCTTAATACACACAAAATATGTAAGAGAGGGAGATATAGAGATAGAATAGATACACAATCCTCTAACCCTAATCTTAGAGCCCTGGAATTTCTTGGAACCCTTTAGGAGGGAGGAGAAGCCCTCCCTTTATAGAGGTTCACTCTTGCAAAGCTTACAAAACAAGCTAAGCAAGAGGGAAATCCCTCCATACACGTGTATGGAGGGGGTGCAAAGTGGGTGCCAGCTGTGCCAGCTGGCACAAAATATCTGCCAAAAGCAAATGAACAGTGATCGACCATCAAAAATGGCCATTTGACCAACAAAGATGGCCGACCGACCACCAAGAGTGCCGACCGGCCATCACCAATGGCCGGTGGCAAGAAAACATGGCCGGTGGCCTCAAGCCATGGCCGGTGAGGTGTGGGGATGGCCAACAAGCTATTTCCCACCCTCATAAGCAAAACAACAAGTGTTTGGCGCAAAACCAAACACAAAACAGACAAGTTGAGAGTTCCTAAGGCAAGGCACATAGCCGAGGCCTCCGAGAACTCAAAACGAACACGAACATGGATGATCACCAAGTGTTCAAACGGCGACGTCCAAGTCTTGAGGACAGTCAAAAATGGGGTGTTTACAGGGGTCCACCTCAAACTCAAAGGGAGAATCTGGTAGGTTGGTAGGTGTTTTGGACAGCTGGGGTAGGATTGGGGGCGTAGCCGGCCCTGTCGGAATGTCTGTACCTCCTGGACATTTGGTGTTTCCCCGGGTATTGGAACTCCTGGTGGGGGAGGAGCTTGGTGTGAAGCAGATGCTCCGGTTGCTGTTGTAACTGGTGATTAGCTCTGCCTGTTGGGCCATGATCTCAGCCTGCTGCTTGGCAAATTATGCTTGACGAGCAGCGTCTTGCTGCATAGTTTTCATGCTCTCTTGGAGCTGACGCATCATTTCTTCCATTCCTGCCATACTGCCCTGATCTAGCTGAACTACCGGTATATGTTCCCTCTCTGCGAGAGAAACAGAACTCTGATCCCTACTATACTCAGGTGGGGTAGACAAAGCCCTCTGAACTGACTACTGAACTAATATCCTCTGCCTAACTGCCCTCTGTCTAGTAACCGGGGGTAAAGAATGGAACACTGGTTGTCCGTCTACCAGATCCTCGGATCGATGGAGTCTGCGACCTCTAGTCCAGAGTGCTTGGAGAATATCTGCTTGGTCAGAAGCAATTGTGCTAAACTACCTAGAAAAAAGATAAATAAAGCATAATAAGGAAATAAACAACCAGAAACGGACAGGATAACGGCTTAAATAAACACAACACACAGTCTGTATGACAACACACAGTTGGTATTTGTAAGCTGAAAATACTGTTCTCAACTACTGATCACTGTTTCCAAATCACTGCCCCCAAATCTGAATCTGATGCCCGCAGATATAACGGATTCTCAAAGTACTGATACTGATGCCCGCAGGCCTGATACCCAAACTTGCAGACTGATACGTGCATACCCTGTAGAGGTCAACTCAAAAAGCACATAACAAGCAAGTAAGGGCCAAAACACCCCTATGTTGGGGCAGGGTTTCCCTGTCCTATTTTGTCAAGAGCTAGGGTTTCACTACGCACATAGCGATTTTCAAACAGCCTACAATTGGGTAAGCAACCTGTCCTAGATTTGGAATAGTCGCTATGGATTCCGAATATGCACTAGGTCGAATGGTCTAAAGGGGTGCCCCGGTTAAAACCGAGGTTTGTGTTCTCGGCGTGGCAGAGCCCGCAACCAGTCAGCCTTACGGCACGCTTCTCGAAGTGAGCCTTCGGCAAACCGTTCAGGAATAGCATACAGCAAACACGGTGTCTTAGGTGCACCAATGCAAATGCAATGCAAAGACACACATAAGTGTAATCAAAACAAGATATCGTGAGTTCGAGTTAAGTTCTCTAACTCCCCAGCAGAGTCGCCAGAAATTGTAAACATCCCCGAACGTCCGGGGAAAAAATCCCGTTTTGTTCATTTGGGCTTACTACAGTTCGGACTCAAATGTCACGGTTCTTAATCTGATCTCGCAAAGTGCAATGCAAGATTGATAAATCACCAAAGAGTCCAAATCCGGCAAATCGTTTTGGAAAACTGATTTTTAAGAAAGAAGTGCCAAACATGGACTGTTTTGCCAGATATAGAGTCGTCACCTAAATATTTTATTTTTGGGGAAATCTAGGAAACCCTGACTCGTTGCCTAAGGTCGCGTGTCCGTCATCACCAAAGTTGCCTCAGCTCGGGAACTTCGGTACGATTGGGGAAGGTCAGCTATGAGCACCCTGTGGACGCGCCCGCGTGGGCCTCAACGCTACAGTTCGGACTCAATTTGTCGCGGTTCTTAATCTGAACCAAAGAGTCCAAATTCGGCAAATTGTTTTGGAAAACAGATTTTTTTAAAGAAGTGCCAAACATGGACTGCTTTGTCAGATACAGAGTCGCCACCTAAATATTTTATTTTGGAGAATTTAGGAAACCCTGACTCGTTTCCTAAGGCCATGTGTCCGTCATCACCAAAGTTGCCTCGGCTCGGGAACTTGGGTACAATTGGGGAAGGTCAGCTATGAGCACCCTCTCTCGCCCGATCCGAAGATCGGCCTCTACTAACCATGATATCTTGTTTTGAAAACGTTATGTGCTCTTATTCCGATTATTAGCCTAGATTTACTATGTGATGCGCACAACACAAAAGTATAGACTAGATCGCCTAATTTAGAACAAAGCATTGCATATCCGTTCGTTTTGGAAAATGGTTTGGAATTTGCTACTCGCGAGTAGGCTAAAACACGGATTTTAATGAGTTGTTCCAACTCAAACAATCCAACCTTCACCCACAGGCATTCAAGCAGTAATATCACACAAGCACATAGCCACATGGTAAGCATGTTCTCATGTTAACATTCACACTCATACGAGATGCTAAAGCATAAATACTTACATCGTACTCCGTGCCAAAGCAATGAACTAGTTAGTAATCATGCATGATCCTAGTTTAAGTTAACAAATGGCTAATGCATCGCATACATAATGTCATTAGAATAGGCTCGGCTAATCTAAGGATGACATGTGAAATGCGACAACTCGATACACGTATTCAAGTTTGGAATTGAAATGCTATGCGGTTAGCATGATGCGCCGAGCCCGGTGCATGCAAGACTGACGAATGATGCACGCATGCATAACATAAGGTATGCTAAATTAAACATGCCCTAATACTAACCATCAAAGCAAGTAAGTAAAAGGGAGAAAGAAGTGGGGGTTGGAAGACATGCACACACGCACCCACACTTATTACAAATTCGCCCTTACTCGGAGGGACCAAAAGAATAATACAATTTAATCAACTAACAAGCTAATTAAATAGTTACAGACCACCTAATTAATTAATAAATCAATTAAACTAAGGAAAGCATTAAAAGGCCTCGGGAAGAGGGATGCACGCATGCTCGGATTGGCTTCGCCCAGAAATCCAATGCCATGCACAAGCTGCCTCTGTTTTCCCTGCTCTACTCCTCTAAAAATGGCACAATTCCCAAGGAACACTCTTTGAACACTGTGGAACACCACCGGCCAAGGGGGAACACCACCGGCCAAAGGTAAGTGGCCATCGACCACAAATGAAGCCATCGGCTATAAATGGATGGCCAGTCGGCACTGAATGAGGTCGGTCGGCCATCTATGGCTGCAGAATTCTGCTTTGACAGCAACAGAGGACAAGCAAGGTATGGCAATGCATTTCAAGCAATATTTGCACCAATACACCCCTTTATCATGTTTATGACTCAAAAGAGGATGTTCCTTGATTCTCGGACCACCAATCGTGCATTTCGATGCGTGATGGCCCAAGAAACCAAGTTGTGCATTTTCATGTCAAATGAAATGCAAACTAAATAAGCACATAAAGGCCCAACCTCTGTCACTTGATTTCAAGAGGCAAGGCATGCATGTTCAATGCAATGCACCCTAGGCATGGAAACCAAGTATGCAACATGGGAATGTGGCAAGCATGCAAGGCATATAACAAGTATGTGAGCTAATTGAGCATGCAAGATGCAATGCCAACATGCAAATATGCAAAATATATGGCATGTTGGGCAATCAAAACAAAGATGAGAATGCATGCCAAATGCACTACGATTCAAGCATGCAACACATGCGATAGGCCAAGTATGCAACAACACACAAGGTGAGCACGCAACAACATACTAACAATGGACTTACACCCAGATGGACAGCCCTCTATTAGGCCCAAAACAGTAGCCAAATGCTAAGGAAATGAGGGCCAAAATACACACAAACATGCATGCACACATGGTTCAAAACTTAAGCACCAAAGAGCAAATTTTAAGCACACTTAAAAGAGGACAATCATGGACTAATGGCATGCATACTAAGCTCTGAAATCATGTTATAAAAGGTGCCAAGCCAAGTAAACAAGACAAGCTAAGCAGCAACGATGCCCAAAACTCGAGGTAAGCGAAGGGGCTTAAACCATGGCCATGCCAACCAAGCCTCACAAGGCTAAGAGGACTTAGAATAGTCCAAGGCAGACCTAAACAAAGCTAAGGATACACCTAGATAGCATCTAAGTGGCCTACACATGGAAGCATACAAAAGAGGCCAAATATGGAGCACAAGATTACAACCTTTTAAAGCATTAAAGGAGCATCACATGCAAGCATACAAGCATACCATGGGGACTGAAATGATGCTATAAGTGGTGCCAAACCACTGAAACAAGCCAAACAATGCATGCTCAACACTCCCACACCCGAGACTAGCAAGCCAAAATGCAAGGTGGCTATACAAAGCATGTCAAGCATGGCCAAAGCAATTAAAAACAGAGCTAAAGCATACTAAAACATACACAAAAGCTTCACAAAGCTTGGCCAAAATCATGCTAGAACAAGGGTCAAAGCCTAAAGCATGTTAAGGCAAAATATGGCATTACAAGACAAGTATGCAAGGCATGCATGGTGTGTCTAAACCAACTAAAAACAGTGCTATATCATGGAAAAATAATCACAAATAACACTTAAGACATGGCCAACATGAACTTAAAAATGATGCTCACACATGAGGCAAAAATGACACATTTTGAAGACAACAAGGAGAGGGGATGGCCCTCTCCTTCTTAGGACCTTAAACCACCATCCTCACCACTGAAATCCCTCAAGATTTCAGTGGTGAGGAGGCCCAAACAAGGTGGTCCCAGAGCTCACCAAAATAGCACAAAATGGGGGCCAAACAAGGCCTAAGAGGGGTCAAACAACCCCAAAGCTCAAAGCAACCTTAAACAACTATTTTAAGCAAGTAAAAACAAGACTTTTATATGTTATACACTAAGCTCAAAAACAGATGCAAGGTAGGCAAAAAGACTATGCAAAAATGGGGTATTTAAAGGTAAAGTTCTTACCCTTGAAGACCTCCTTCAAAAATGGTGCTCCAGTAGCTTCCTCAAGCTTAGATCCACCCAAGAACTCCAAGAACAACCCTCTAATGCCTCAGCAACTAAGGGAATGTGTAATGGTAGGTGTTTATGCACAAAAGTAAGGCTAAACACACCTAAACACACACAAATACAAAGGGAGAGGGAGATATAGAGATAGATAGATACAAGACTCATACCCTAATCTCAAGACCCTCTGGAAAAATTTTGTAACCCTTAAAGAGGGAGGAGAGGCCCTCCCTTTATAGAGATTCACTTTTGCAAAGCTTACAAAACAAGCTAAGCAAGAGTGAAATCCCTCCATACACGTGTATGGAGGGGGTGCAAAGTGTATGCCAGCTAGCACAACTGGCATAAAAATATCTGCAAAAGCAGATGCACAGTGGTCGGCCAGCAAAAAATGCCAAAATGGCCAAAACAATGGCCGGCCGGCCACAAAGAGTGTCGGCCGCCAAACATTTGGCCGATGGCAACAAAACAATGGCCGGTGGCCTCAAGCCATGGCCGGTGAGGTGTGGGATGGCCAACAAGCCATTCCCTGCCCCTCAAAAGCAAAACACAAGTGTTTGGTGCAAAACCAAACACAAACAGTCGAGTCGAGAGATCCTGAGGCAAGGCGCGTGGCTGAGACCTCCGGGAACTCAAGACGAACACAAACATGGATGATCACCGAGTGTTCAAGCGGTGACGTCCAAGTCTTGAGGGCGGTCAAAAATGGAGTGTCTACACACCCCTGCTCGCCCGATCAAAGATCGGCCACTACTAAACATGATATCTCATTTTTGAAAACACATGCGTTCTTATTCCAGTTAATTAGCTAGAATTAGTAGGTGATGCGCACAGCGCACAAGTATAGACCAGATCGCCTAATTTGGGACAAAGCATTGCATATCCGTTTGTTTGGAAGGCAATTTGAAGCTTGCTACTCGCAAGTAGGCTAAATCACGGATTTCAATGAATTATCCCAATTCAAGCAACCCAACCTTCACCCACAGACATTCAGGCAGTTATATCACATAAGCAATTAGCCTCATGGCAAGCATGCTGTCATGTTAACACTTACACACATGCAAGATGCTAAGCATAAACACTCACAATGTACTCCGAGCCAAAACAAGAAACTAGTTAGAAATCATGCATGATCCTAGTTCATATTGAGATGACTAATGCAACACATGCAAAATGCAACTAGAATAGGCTCGGCTAATCTAAGAATGGCATGTGAAATGCGGCAACTCGATACACGTAATCAAGTTGGAATTGAAATACTATGCAATTAGTATGATGTGCCGAGCCCGGTACGTGCAATACGAATGAATGTATGCAAACATGCTGACATAAGTATGCTAATTGAAACATGACCTAAAACTAACCATTAAAAGCAGGTAAGTAAAAGGGAGAAAGACGTGGGGTTGGAAGACATTCACCCATGCACACACACTTATTACAAAATTCGCCCTCTCGACGGAGGGTCCGAATAAATAATACAAACCAAATGATTAATCAACTATCCTAGCTAATTAATTATTACAAACCCCTAATTAATTAACAAATTAATTACAAAAGGAGGCCGCCGCAGCTCCACCTCGGAATGATTGAATGATGCATGCTCGATCGCCTCACTCGGAAACCTATTGCCATGCCACATGTTGCCTCTGTTTGCACTGTTTTGCTCCTTTGAAAACTGCACAAGTCCCAAGGATGCTTCTGAACCACTCCCTAAGCATTGTGTGATGCCACCGGCCAAGAGATAGGACCACCGGCCATTGGAAAATGGTCATCGACCATTTGTGGGGATATCGGCCAACAATACATAGCCGGCCGGCACTAAAGATGGCCGACCGACCATCTCTTCCTACAGAATCCTATTTTTGCTGCAGCTGAGGACAGACAGTGCATGGCAAGGCATTTACAAGATAATGTATGCACAACCATCCTCCCTATCATGTTATAAACTCAAGGGAGTATGGCTCTCGACCCTCGGACCACCAGTTACGCATTTCAATGCACGATGGCCAAAGGTGCCAAGTGTGCAAATTAATGTGGAATGAATGCAACAAAACATATGAATCCCTAGAACCCTATCATGTTTGATTAAGAGCGTCGACAACCGAGGGTTGAGGCACATTTCGTCACTTCAAGTACGAAACGTCCCTCAGCCCTCATGTTTGGTTTGACACCCCAAACCAAACACAATGCAATGCATGCAACCAAGTACAATGCAACATGTAAATGTAAGGCCATGTAACATGAGCATGCCAAGTGCAATGTGATGCAACCTAACATGCAAACAACATGGCAATGCGACAGGTATGCAATATTACAATGCAACCTAGATATGGAAATACACGAAGTGATAGGCATGTAACAATGACACCAAACATAAGGATGCAACAACATGCAACGCGATAAGCATACAACAATACACAAATGCATGATCTATGGACTTACACTAAAGATGGGTAGACCTCAGCCGTACCAAAAATAGTAGCCAAAACACCCAAATCAAGGTACCAAAAAGGGAGTCATGCATGCACATACATGGATCCGTAAGCTAGGCAACGATGCACAATCCTCAACCATGAGCAAAATGGGATAAACATGGGAACATGACAATGCAGTGAGCTCTAAAATCATGTGAAGAATGATGCCAAATCATATGCACAAGTGAAGCATAGCATGCTAATGGGCTCAATGCCCAAAGCTAGTCAAGGGACTCTCACCGTGGCCATGTCAACCAAGCCCCAAAGGGTCAAAGTGACCTAAGACAGTCCTAGGGCAGGCCAAAACAAGGCTAGAACATGCATGGGATGTGGTCAAAACATGCTAGAAAGGTGAGCACAAAACATGACGCATACAAGGACAAAAGGGGGAATTGCACTACACCTATTACAACCAAACATGGCATGACTCAACCAAGGGAAATCAGAGCTATAATATGTTAAAACAAACCCCAAAACCCAATGAGATGGCATCCCAAAGACCTAATCACGGAGACATACACAATGGCCCAATCTTAAGGCACAAACAACAACTCTTCAATGCATTGACAAGATGGCAATATAGTGTGTGGCTACACTACATGGACTGAAATGTGATTTCAAATGATGCCAAATCATGAGAATAGTCAAAACAATGCATGCTAGCAACTTGGTGCACAAAGCTTAACAAGCTAGGATGAACTAAGGCTATACAAAGCAATGCACATATGATCAAATCAACACCATACAGAGCTTAAACATGGTGAGACATGACTAAAAGTTCCTTGGAGTTGAGCCTAAATATGCAAGCATGATGGTCCAAATGCAAAATACATGTTAAGGCAATAGAAGGGATTACAAGGCAAGTACATGGTGCATGCAAGAGACCAACAAACCAACTTAAAAGAGAGGTATATCATGCCAAGATAACACCAAATACTTGCTGAAATGGGGCCAAAATATGCTAAGCAAACATGCTACAATGGTGAGCCAACAATGCAAGCAAATGAGACACAAAGGGAGGGGGGTGTCCCTCCCCTATTCAAGACTTAGAAACCACTTCTCCACCACTGAAAATCCTTTGGATTTCAATGGTGAGAAGGTCAAAACAAAAGGGTCTAGAAACTCAAAAAGAAGGTCACAAAATAAGGCCAAACAAGGCCTAAGTGGGGGTAGACAACCCCCAACCCAAAAGTAACCTTAAACAAACATATTTAGCATACAAAAATAGAACTTTTTTCAGTTGGACACTAAGCCTAAAACAGTATGCAAGTATTTCTAAAAGCTTAAGCAAAAATGGGAAATAAAAGAGTAGTTTCTCACCCTTGAAGAACACTTCAAGAACACTAACTCCCACCTCCTTCTGATCAAAACCAACTCAAAAACTCTGAAATCAACTCCTTAGCACCTCAGTAACCAAGGGATAGTGTACACTAGGTGCTTTAGTGCAAAATATGAACAACACCTTTAGAACACTATTACACACACAACTATAGAGAGAGAGAAGAGATATAGAGAGAGAGTGATATATATCTTCTATATCAGTTGGCTGAACCCCTAGAAAGGGAGAGGAGGCTCTCCTTTTATAGGAAGTCCAATTCAAAGCTTCCAAGAGAAGCTAAGTGTTGATTCAAATCCCTCCATACACGTGTATAGAGAGGGGGAAATGTGCATGCCAGTTGTGCCAGCTGGCACAAAATATCTGCCAAAATCATATGAAAATGGGTCAGCCGGAAAATATGGCCGATTGACCAACAAAGGTGGCCGACCGACCAAAAAAGATGCCGATCGGCCAACACTCTTGGCCGATGGCAAGAAAACCAAAAAAGATGCCGATCGGCCAACACTCTTGGCCGATGGCAAGAAAAAGGGGCCAATGGCAAGAAAAAGGGGCCGATGGGTTGAGGAAATGGCCAAAAAGCCACCCTCTTCCCTTAAAAGCAAAAACACAAGTGTTTGGTCCACAACCAAGCACAAAACAGTCAAGTTGAGAGATCTTGAGGCGCGCAACCGAGACCTCCGAGAACTCAAATGAACACGAGCATGGATGATCATCGAGTGTTCAAACGATGACGTCCAAGTCTTGAGGATGGTCAAAAATGGGGTGTCTACACTCGACCTGATAAGGAACTAGGCTCCAGCTCGGCTCAGCTCGTTAATATTAATGAAATTCGAACTCGGCTCGATAAATTTTTTTAATATTATTTATATGATTTAAATAAAAAATATTATTTATATTCTTTAATATATAAATAATGTATTTATACTATTATTTATATATATACATATTATTTAATATATGAATAATATATTTATTATATAATTTAAATGAAGATAAACGAACCGAGCTCGACGAGCCAAGCTTATGTGAGCTCGAGCTCGGCTCGTTTACAAAACGAGCCTAATATTCGAGCTCAAACTCAGTTCATTTACTAAATGAACCGAGCCGAGCTGATCTTGTTCATGAACAGTTCTGTTCATTTGCAGCCCCGGTGAGAAGTCCTTTTGTTATTTAGGAGGACATTTTACTTCTAATTTTAGCCCTTATCTATCTATTGAATTTTTTTTTGCTATTTGTTTAATTTTTTTGACTATCTATTCAACTATTTTATTTTATTTTTTATCTTTTTAATTTTTTGACTATCTATTTAATTTCTTTTCCTTATCTATTCAAGTATATGTGATGTCCCAGGTCTTAGACTTGACCAGTATTGTGTGATCTGATAGTTTGTTTTACTTGTGGCATTTTGATTATCATATTGGGTCGTTGAGATTTCAATTATACTCTTACTTAACATCTCTTAACGTTTCCATGTTAAAATTTTGAGTGTCGGGCGTTGGAACTTGTTTCGGGGTGTGAAATCAAAATTTTGGCTTTGGCTGGCAAAACTGCTCGTGCGAATTTGGCAACTACTCGAGTGGAATCACATAGAGTTTTTGGGAAATTTCTGTACAGAATCCACTCGTGTGGATCTGAAAACCGCTTGTGCATAATTTTGTTGAAAATCTGGGTTGTCCACTGTCTCAAACCGCCAGTGAGAGGCATCAGAATCCGCTCATGCAGATTTCAGCGTGTCTGTCTCGAATTCCACAAAACTGAGGCTAAAAATGTGTTTTGTACACTTTTTCACTTCTCTCTCTCTCTCACTCTCTCTCTCTCTCTATATATATATATTTATCTTTTATCTTCCTTCTCTTTACAAACCCACCCAAATCCAAACTTTTCTCTAAGATTTAGCAAAAACCTACCAGAATTTGATAGGGATTTTTTCACCAAATTGAAGAGGGCGATGAGGGCTACGTTTATACCGATCGAATCAAGTTTTCATCAACATTGAATTCTAGGATTTTCATCTCCTTCCTCTCCCAAGCTTAAGGTAGGGACATTTTTAGAGTTATATATACATTTTTGCAAGTCTATACTTGTTTGGAGTATTTCTTTCATGTTTCAACTATGGTTTGGGTTCATGAACTCTAGATGGGTTTTTAAGGTGGATTTTCCTATATTTCCAAAAAAAATTAGAGTTTGAGCTATATTCTAAAGTATGAGTGTTGTTTTGGAAAAAATCCTTTCAAAAATGGGACAAAAACCTAGTTTTGGTGGAAACCCTAAAAATTTGGGGATTTTGGAAAAGATGTTGAGGTATTGTGAATTTCATGCTTGATAAACTATTATGTGAATAAATAGTGGAGAAATTTCTATAGTCGTATCAAATGAGTGATTTCATGGAGAAATGAGAACTTTTGATTTTGAAGATTGATGAATAGCTTGTTGTTGGGTTGTCTTGGAAGGACTAAGTTTAAAATGATGATTATTATGTGAAAAATGTTTGCATGATGATATTTCTATATTATCTCTTGGAAGATATATATTATGATGTTAAATTGATAAGAGATGTGAAAATTTTGATCACAATATAGGATTGTGTGGTAGAAATTGAAAATAGAACTATATTAATGCATTGTTACATGTTGCATTACCATTCCACTTCATCTTTGTTATCATTGATTTGGAATTTTGCATTTGAAAATTATTGCTTTGGGAAAGGAATTGTTTTGTGAAACAAGATCATCTCGAATTGTTTCGGGGTAAATACGTTGGTAAGTCCGGATAGAGGGTGTAGTTTGGTATTGATTAAGTTGGTCTGAGTGTCCATGGTGAAAGACCGAAAACACGCGCCGAAGAGATATCACATGCCTTCCGGTTAGCAACCGGGAAAGTGGTGATTGGTAGTGCTTGATATGCCTACTTTTAGACACCAACCTATGGATTACCTGTGTCTTATTTACCACCCCTTCAAACTACATTGAAGTTATTGAATTGTTGTGCTTTCAAATTGCATCGTGCATAAGATTTTCAAAAGATAGAGATATGTGTTTTGAGCATAAAATGCTATATGCATTCATCTTAGAAGGCTGTATAAAATGTATATAATTTGTTAAGATCTTCCTACTGAGCTTTGTGCTCATCCTAGTGGATTTGGTGCAAGAAAAGATGTGGTGATCCTGTCGAGTTAATGGCGTAGAGTGTATTTTGAGGGAACAAGGCTTTTTTCTTTTGTTGTAATTATTTTTGACAAGCCAAGGACTTTACATGTATGGGTTTGATAACCATTTTGTGTAACTAGGCTTAGGCCTTGGAATTTGTAGCCATTGACACTATAAGAAATTGCATTTTTGGCTACAACTTTTGGCAACAACGTCAAATTTTCGTAGCCCAAAGCACACTTTTAGCAACATAGAACTCAAGTTCGTCGGTAAAAGTTAGCTTTTTAGCGACGTGATTCACAATTCGTCGTTAAAAGTTAACCTTTTAGCGACATGATTCACAATTCATCGTTAAAGAGTCAAAACATATGTTAGGCGCCAAAGACAAATGTTTGCGCCAAAAAGGAAAAGTTTTAATGATGTAAATTTACTTTTGGCGACGCAAAGTTGATGCATTGGCGATGTCTCTCTCATGTCGGCAATGAGTTTAATTTTTTAACGACAAAGTCATATTTGTTGCCAAATGTTTGCAATTTTTTTTTATTTTTTATTTTTGGCTGGGTAGAATGTTTGCAAGTTAAACCACAATGTTTTGCGTATTCTTTTATTCACAAAAAAAAAAAAAAATGTTAATGAAATTATGATAAATAAATTATATCATGTAATACAGAATGGAATTGAGGCAGTGGGGTATTATGTACGGTTAAGATAATATAAAATGATATAATTATTTTTTCTATTGAATGGAGGTGAAAAATAATTCATAGAGTCATTTTCCTAATACCACAATCCCTTAGTATTTAATTAATTCCCAATTTCTCCTCATTTGTTCCTCTCTTATTTCTTAATATTTAATTTAATTATATATTTGTATTTTATGTTATAGATGAATAACATTAGTACAACATCATACTGATATGTATGAGAAAATTTGTTTAAAATGTATTTAGAATTTAAAATATTTGAATGAGATTTATTTGCATTATAAATTAAATTATAAACACTTTTCGTGGTGTATATTTCTATTGAAAAAAAAATATTATTCAAAATTTAAAATGTGGAGAATTTTTTTTTAAAAATATTTAAATATTAAAATGTGTAAATTATATTTATTAATTTATAAGGTAGATTCATGTTCTGTTTGAAAAGAATTGAATAAACATTTTTTTTTTTTTTGGTGCGGTTGAAATAAGGCACAAGCAAATAATGGATTAATACCCCCCACACGTTGCTTTTCAGTTTTGTTCCCTTTTGTTTTCTGCCCTAGCATTCACCCTTTCTCTAACTGCGTTGCCTCTCACCTTCTCTCAAATGTCTCCATCTCTCTTTCCAATCCTTCCCCACCCATTAATCGCCACTATCCATTGTCACCGCTCGTCATCGCCACCATCAAAAGGTAAGTCCTCCACTCTCTCTCTCTCTCTCTCTCTCTCTCTCTCTCTCTCTCTGTGGTTAATTTTTCGATCCCTAATTTTAATAAACTTCAATAAGCCTAATTCGATTTCAGAATGATCAATCTGAAGTCACCAAAATGATCGAGCGTCCTTGGCATCGTCGTTGCCACCTATGATCGATCAGGTTGTTTATTTCATGATGTCACTACCACTCTAGTTGTTAATCTCGGTACTTTTCTCTTACTTCTCCCCCTTAATTTCATAATCGGATTCTTTATTTTATTTCATTTCCTTTTTTTATATATAGTTTTATTGGGTTTTTTCCCCATTTTATCTATATATTGGTTTTGATATTTTGGGGCCTTTTTCTTCAATCATTTTTATTTTTTCCTTTAAATTTGCAGAATGAGTTTTATTTTATTTTATATTTTTAATTTTTTTTTTAATGTGTGTACGAAGGTGTAGATACACCACTTACCCTGTCATTCTTCTCTTAGGCTTTGGCTTTTGACTTTGTTCTATGGAAGCATATTGTTGTACCATCGTCATAAACTAGTGGTAAAATTATCATTCTTGTCACCATCATCAGCTAACAGCTTCACAAAACCTAACGAAGTGTTTGGGTTTTGATGTATATATGTGTACCTTCAATGTATGTATTTATTCAAGTATCTTAAATTGTTTTGAAATTATACATTATATTGTACTTGTCTTTGTTTGGGTATCTAGCAGGGTCTAGGGATATCCACAGTGGCTGCTCCTTTATTTTGATATTTTGTTCCCTTATTTATTAGAATGCGAGTGAAGGGTTGAATGCGGGTGCACTATTGAATTCCAATGAATTGACAATTTTTACTTTGTGTAATGCAATTTTTTGTGCTTTGCACATCTTAATATTGATTTTTCATTAAAGATTATGATTAGTGAAATGTCAGAGAATCTTGATCTGAATCAAGCCTTGAAAGGTTCCGACGTTGTGGAAAAAGGAGATTAAAATGATTCTTAGTCAGCAAAAGTAGGTGTTTTTTTATATTTTTGTATTAGTTTTTTATTTATTTATTTTTATTTTTTGCTTATCTTAAATGATTCTCTCTCTTACACCATCTCTCATTCACTCATGTTTTTTATTAGTGAAGTGATTATCGGATCGTTCTAAATATTTTTATAAATAATATATATTGCGAGCCCTTCTCAATTAATAAAATTGTACTCACGTTTAATATCAATAATAAATTTAAAATAAAACCTCATAATCTTATAATAATTGTTGTAATTACCTTTAAGCTTTGTAAGTAATAATACAAACTAAATCATAATTACTATTTTATTTTTATTAAAAAAATTCCAACAGAAATATGACAAAGCTGCCATGTAATTCGGTTTAAGCGTCCCAGCCTACATATTTGGCCCAAATCCGAGGGGTGAGCATGGTCGAGATTGGTCCAGATTGAGGTAAAATCAGGACCAATCCGTTATTTACGGTTCCAGAAAAATTGAACCAATCCAATCCATTTAAATCGTGGAACCAATTCGTTTAGACACAGATTGAATCGATTAGGACCGGATTTCCATAATTAAATAACAAAACATATATGTCCCATATAAAAAAAAATTACTTATAGATAGATTGATTAACAATGATACAAGTATGATAGATTGATTACTTACAGATAGATTGATAAAAAAAAATTTACTTACAAATAGATTGATTAACAATGATACAGATAGGCCTGCAAATGGATTTGGTTCGGATTGGATCTGTCAAAATTCGAACCCGATCCGATTAAAACAAACCCGGATCTGATCCGAATCGTTAGCCCATATCCGATTATAGATATCTGAATCCGAATCAGATGATTTCAGATATCCGATTTGATAACTCGATCCGATCCATTTATTTATTATTTATTGAACTATAATTTTATATAATTTGATTTTTTTTTTTTATTTTGTGTTTTCTTCATTCAAATTGAGAATCATTGGATCAGATTATCGAATTATCGGATCAGATTTGTGCATATTCAATCCATCTAATAAACAAATTCGATTATCAATCGGTTTTTTTGTAAATGGATTCGGATTTTTGGGTTGGATTCAGGCCGAATTCGAATTAAATCTGATCCATTGACAGCCCTAGATAGAGATTGATTAACAATGATACAAGTATCTCTTACTTAAAAATAGATAAAAACAGAAAGATAAAAACAGATCTAAACACCACCCATATAAAAATAGAAAAATAATCTGAGATACACACACAATGATCAACAATCAACAAAGATTTTTTTACAGATCTATACAATCACCCATATCAATAAAGATTTTTAAAGACAGAACTATACACACAACCATATAAAAACAGAAAAATAATCTGAGATGAACAATGATCAACAGAGATGAACAACAATCTGAGATACATACATGATGATCAACAATCAACAGAGATTTTTTACAAATCAACAGAGAGAGAGAGCTCAAGCAGATTTATTCATCAAATGTGACAAATCTGGGGCTGAAAAATCAGCAAACAGAATATGATTCCCACAAAAACAAAATATAATATATACATATATATATATATATATAGAGAGAGGAGTTGAGAGCTCACCGAGAGAGAGAGAAGAGAGAGAGAGCTACAACTACCGATCTAAGATTGATAATGATCGGAGATGGAGGATCTGAGAGTGTTTGAAAGAGAGAGAGAGAGAGAGAGAGAGAAAGAGAGAGATAAGAGAGTAAGAGTTAGGGAGTGAGCGGCGTGTGAGGTTGAAGATCTAAGATGGATGGTTAGAGATAGAGGATCTAAAAGTGTCTGACAAAGAGAAGAGAGAGAGAGATAGAGAGAGAGATGAGAGTGTGAGAGGCAGTGAGTGAATGAGCGGCATATGAGGTTGAAGATTGGAGATGCATGATCGGAGAGTGTCTGAGAAAGAATAGTGGGGGAGAGTACCAAGAGAGAGAGAGAGAGAGAGAGAGAGAGATAGATAAATGAGAGTGTGAAAGGCAGCAGTGAGTGAGTTTAGGGTTAGTGTTTAGCTTTTATATGAAACAATAAATGATATTATGTGGGAGAGTATATGGTATAAATATAGACTAAATGTATACGTTCCGGATTAGTTCCAATTCGGAACCCTGAGGTTCAATCCAGAACCGATCCGTGGCCTATAGATTTTTAAATTTCTAATCCGGAACCGAACCACAAATTCAAAAAATCAATCTAATTCTACCGGATTAGATTAGACCGGATCGGATTACAGATTATACGGATTCCTTTCTCAGCTCTACCAAATCCTTTGTGACCATTGTTTCCAACAACAGGGTAGTCTTTGTAACGCCCCCGAAATAATACCATAAATACATCCATAAACATATATAAAAGATAACATAAATCAGAGTAAAGAGTCCTTTCATTACATAAAGTTACTGATACAAAAGAGTTTGACAGAAGTAGATGCCCTATTGGCTTACACCTTTCTAAGCCTTGACTTGGTTATAACAAAATGAGCTCCGCTCAATACACATTTAGCCCTAGGATATACAAAATAGACAAAACATAAAGCTCTTGTTTCCCAAAGGTCCCTCCAATGCTATTGCCTTGGTGGAGGCATGCCATCATTACCTGAAAATGTTATTCCCAAATAGGGTGAGCCATAGCCCAATAAAATCATCTAACACAGTATATGAAATTTAGCAAAGGGATAAGTACAAGTGCATGAACAATGCTCATGATAAAACTTTTCACAACTTTATATATATCCATAAGCTATTAATTTCAAGTCTTAATCCATTTACTTTCAATTCATTTTCCGTTCACTTATCTGTCTCAATCCATGAGTCAATTTCGTTAGATAGCGATCCCGGATTTAACCCGACTTTTATGGTGCTCCGAACTCGGGCCTTGTGATTTAATGCCATTATTTATGCCTTTTCCCCATCTCACTCTTTGAATTTGAGTTTTGGAATGTCTTGAGCGTGTTAAGAACAGGTTGGTTGCTAGTTGGTCTCGAACCTTGTTGCCCAAAATTTTGGTCTTCCGCTCGAGCGGGACTTTTTGCGCTCGAGCGCGGTTTGCAAGCATTTAGTACTTGTGCGTCTACAAAAATGTTAGGGAAGTGTTTTTCATGCTCGAGCGGCATTTCTTACGCTCTAGCGGGTCTTCACTCGAGCGACATTTCTTGCGCTCGAGCGAATAATGCCTTGTTGTTGTGTCTTAGCGCTCGAGTGGCCTTTCTTGCGCTCGAGCGGAATAAAATATTGTGTCTGACGCTCGAGCGTCAAACTCTCCGCTCCAGCGGACTACGAGTATATCAGATCGTGAAAAGCACTTTTACATCACTTTTTTCAGATCTATTCTTCTTAAAACCCTAAAGTGAGACCCTTTCTCTCTAAAATACCCTCTCTCTCTAGATTTTCACCTAGATCTAGTGATCTATCCACCCTTGTGCCTTCATTAAAAAGGTAGAGCTCCTCAAGATCATCATTTCGAAACGATTGAAGTTGGATTTCAGCATCTTTGAGGCTTCTCTCTTGCTTAGCTCGTCTTCTCTCTTTGAGGTAGGGATATTCTACACATTGTTATGATCTTTAACCTAGTTATTCATTGTTATGTGTTAATGGTGAACTTTGGGAGTATTTTGAACACAAACCTAGGGTTTGGGTGAGATGTAAAAAGGGATTACCTATGTAGTGTTATGTAATTGACCGTGGGGTTTGATTATGAGAGTTATTGTGTTAGAAATTGTTGATTTTGGCCTTTGGGCAATATTTGGAAAGAGGGGAAAATTGCCCTAAATATGTTGAATTAATTACTTTGTATAAATAATGAAATTGGCATGAAAAATGTAAAATTGGGAGGATGTGTGAATTAATGGTGTAGTTGGATTTGTTAAATCACTCACCTATGGAAGATTAGATGAATTATCCATTATAGTGATTACATATCTGTTTAGAAATATCTGTATTAGGCTATCGGTGGAGGATAGCTATGAGTGTTGTAGAAATTGCATAATGATTAGGTGAATTGAAACAAACCATTTAAGGTTGTCATTGAATATGATGGTTAGATTAAGGCATTGAATATGCGTTATGGATAGTCATTGTATATAACGATAAATTTAAATGCATTGTATATGTATAATGGTTTGGGAGAAGAAAGGGGATGTACTCCATTGTTTAGGAGGAGATAGGAGATGGACTCCATTGAGAATTAAGTTGGTCAGAGTGTCCAGGATGAAAGTTCCAAATCTTATGTATACATGGGTGTCGATCTCGCGGACGAAATTTATGTAAAATGGCAAGGTTGAAGTGTTTGTATGATGGTTATGTGGATAGGGAACCACTGAGTTGTAGTCTCAGTTGGATCACTTGGAAAATTATGTATATTTGTCATATGACTTGAAATGAAGTGGATTAACTCGAAATGAATAAATAAGAATGGATTAAGGTATGAATATCAGTATTGAATGGTTATGGAAAGAATGCAAGTTGATCTTGATTATTGAACATTTACCTGACAATTATATCTTAGTTACACTTCATACATTGTATTAGACTATTTCTACTGGGCTTTGGCTCACCCTACTTGGGAAACCACTTTCAGGTACAAGTGATGTGCTTCCTCCAAGGACATAGCTTGGGAGGACTTAGGAGCTGAAGGCTCTGTTTTGTCTTTTGTGTCTAAGTGTTTATTCAAGCCAGGGGCTTTAAATGTATAGAGCTTATGACTCTCTTTTGTTTTAACCAAGTTTCATCTTGGAAAGATGTAAGCCCTTAGGGCATTTATTTTGTTGTAATTAACTTGTGTTACATGCTGTAGAATCAGGATGAACGTTTATGAATGTAACGCATGTAATCTTTTTTGTAATATGAAATCTGATGAATGAAAGTGTATCATTTCTATTATGTTCTTAAATCTCCTGGAATGGATTATTTGTACTATATTTTTGGAGCATTACACATTACTTCTCAACAACTGAACTGAGGCTACAACTCAATAATTTTCAAATCACACAACAGATATGCATAAACACTTCAAACTTCCATTTCATGGATATTTCGTCTACGGGCAGCCGTCAAACGGGACCCATGTAAACGTAGGCTATACAAGCATTAAAATTGCCATTTTATGGATATTTCGTCCGCGTGTTAGGCACCCATATATATTTTCAGGACTTTCACCCAGGACACTCTGGCCAACTTAATTATAATGGAGTCCATCCCCTTTCTCCTCCCAAACAATCATCCATAGATATGCAATGTATTTAAACATATCATCAAACATGGTGCACATCCCCTTTCCACTCCCAAACAAACATACATATACAATGTATATAGACACGGTCATATTCAATGCCAACCATCAAAAGATTAGTTTCGATTTACCTAATCCGCACGCAATTTCTACAACAGTCAAAGCTATCATCCACCGATAGCCCAATATAGTTATCTCTAGACAAATATTCAATCTCAAACAAATTGTTTATTCAAAACATCCAAAAGAATGAGTTAATACATAAATAATCCCACCATTCATAACAATACCCTCTCAATTTCACATTTTCAATGTCAATTCCAACTATTTGTACAAAATAATAATTTGATCAAATTAGGGTAAATTCCCCTTTTTTTCCAAATATTAGCCAAGTGTCAAAATCATCAAATTAGACATAACACAATATCATTTTCAAATCCCACAAGCATTTATTTCATCTTCATTCAAAACCCCTCTTCTCATTTTATGCCCAAACCCTAGGTTTATTTAAAACATCCCCAAGTCACACCATTGTTACACAAGAGACAATAACTAAGCCAAATAACATATAAAGGTGTAGAAAAGATCCCTATCTCAAAAGAAGAGAATGAGCCAAACGAGAGAGAAACTCCAAGAATGCCGAAACCCACTTCTATTCGGATCAAAATGTAGATCTTAAAATGCTCTAACTTTTTCTCAAAGGTACTAGGGTGGAAAGATCAATGGACCTAGAGAAGATGGATTTTAGAGAGAGAAACTCAAGAACAAGCTTTTTGGAGAGTTTTAGAGAGAGAGAGAGAGAAGAAAAAGTGATTCAAAATGTCATCTTCTTGGACTGTTATACATCCAGTCCGCTTGAGCGTGGAAAGCCCCGCTCAAGCATCAGACACAAAGTTCCGCTCAAGCGTGAAAGTTGGCGCTCGAGCGTAAATTACACATTTCCAAAAGTTTTGCAGACGAAGGTCCCTGCTCGAGCGTTCAAAGCACTTTCCCAGTATTTTCAAAACTGCAAAAGAAACACTACAAGTTGACGAATCTCGCTCGAGCTCGAAAATGGTCGCTCGAGCGGAGAGATAAAATTTGTGAAGCTCACTCGAGCACAAGAATGCCCGCTCTAGCGGCTTCTTGTGCTCGAGCGAGGAAGTCAAAATCTGGACATCACAAGTTTGAAAAAGAAACACAACCAACCTGTTCCAAATGCACAACCACAACTCGAAAGCCAATTCTAAAGAGATAGAAGGGGAAAAAGAGGTAAATAACAATATGAAAACATTAAACCCGAATCCAAAATACAATAGAAAACGGGGTCAAAATCCGGAATCGCTATAGTCTTTTTGGCTATTATAATATTATTGCATTTGCAGATGCCATTACAGAAACGAAAGCCTGAGTTGCAATGTCTACAGTCAGAATTGTCTTCACATTTTATAGCCTTTATTTCATTAATTCCTGACATGCTCGAAGCTTGCATTGCTGCAAATCATTTATCACCACTAATTACAAGGGTTTTAAGAATTAATTTTTTTTATTCTCAAAAATAAAAAAATTGCTATAAAAAATGATTGGCAATCAATTTCTATCATTGCTAGAAGATCATTTCAATATTAATTACCCCTATATTTTTAAAAATTGCATCACGCCCCAAATTTATAATCGCATAATAAATGGTCATTTTATTAATAAATAATGAAGTCAATTAATAGTTTATAATAATGTCATAAATATGTTTCAATCAACAAGTTTGGTAATTTTATTGTTACATAGGAAAGTAGTTAGAAATTTCATTTTTTATGTTAATTCTATTAAATAAAAAATTCAGACAAGGGGTAATTTGTAAGTTCCAAAATCATAAGAGACAATCCATATTTTGAGCAAATTTTGAGAGGTGTATTTGTAATTTACCACAAAAAAAAAAAAAAAAAAAAGAAAAGAAAACACATTTAGTGACAAAATTTTAGACGTGTTGCTAATAAATATACTTTTAGGAGCAAAACAATTTGGTTCCAAAATGATAAGATTTCATCACTAAATGTCCATTTTCGTGGAATTGGGGATCTTGCTGTGCTGACTTGTGGAGGCTCGTTCTGAGTCTCTTTCGATAATCCGAACTATTTATATTATAGGGTTCGTTGAGTAAATCATCCATACAAAAAATCAAGTTGATTAAATAGTCATAACCGTATGACAAAATCACATTAGTTAGTTGTTTTTTTTAATTAAATTAATGTTCACATAATTTTGATAATTTTTAAAAAATAATTGGGGCCTAATCATGGATTATAAATATCCGATTAAATTTTTTTTTTTTTTTGCATGGATAATATTTTTGACAAACTCTATAATATAAATCATTCGAATCATCAAAAAAAAGTCAAGTATCGATTCCTATTACAAGTCACAAAGGCACAATAAATCCCAATTTCGTCACCACAGCAATAACAGGTTTAACAACTAAATTATTTCTTCTATAAAATGTGATTGTCTGTTTCAATTTTTATTTATGAAATCCTAATTTGTTGTAGTGTATGTTTCTCAAACGTTTATGTTATAGCAGTGTGCACAAAATACTTATATCGTAGTAACTGTCAAACTTGGAAATCCTATGGTTTGCATCCTTTTAGGAGTGCACATCATATGTATTATACCACAAAAATGTGTAATTTTATTATAAAATTTCATAACATCAACAATAAAATGTATAACCTCGCCACAAACTGGCGTAAAAAAATTTTCAAAAATTTGTAGTTGATGTTGCAAAACTTTGTGACTTGGTTACAATATTTTTTGTTTCGTCAATTTATCGCAATGTTACATATTTTGTAACAAGATGCATATGGTCTGCATCCCTATAGGGGGTGTACACCATAGCATTTTTCGTCAAACTTTTATGAGTGTGTGAGAGAAAAGAGGACTAACCAAACACATTGCCGAGGTGGATGACCAAGAAAACTATCTTCAAAAAAGCTTCTCCATGTCTCTTTGGATTTTGTTGTAGCTAAGAAACAGGTTGTGCGATGGACTTACTTGCACTTTGGTAATGGAAAAGCCCTGGTTTTGGGTAATATATAGGGAATGAGATGCTTAGTAATGTTATACATACAAATATATATATATATATATATATATATGTATATCAGTAGTGCACTCGTTCTATGCATAAAAATTCTTTTTAGAAAGAAAAAAAAAAAAAAAAAGGGACAGTTTATAGATTAAAATATGTTTGTTTTAATTTTTTTTGAACAATGATATTTAGACTTCATTCTGAATAACTTATCTTTATTTTATAACCTCTCAAAAGGGGAGTGTAAAAATTATTGCCATTATTTTTTAGTTTTTGGATGCTAATGCATTAGATGATTCAATGAATCACGAATATGATACTTTAAATTTTTATTTTTTATTTTTTCTTTTAGGGTTCAAGTTATTTGAAATACATATCAAACTTTATTCTATTTTTTTAACTATAAAAATCAAAATTAAAATAATATTTGAGTATGGTGTTTGGTAAGTAAAAGTTAAAATTTCATTGTTACTATTTACATATTTCAATTCCGCATTTTCAATAATTAAAATTTTTATTATTACTATTTAGATTTCATTTTAAATTTTTGCAGTACTTAATATTCAAGCTATTCTCAAATTTTTTGGTTCTTACTTAGAATTAACTTAAATGCGCGAGAAATATTACCATATTAAAAAAAATCAACACTTTCATGATGTGTATTTTTATATATAAATTTAATAATTTAATAAATTTGCATTGAAATTATAAGTCTTAACAAATCTACAATATTTTGCTTTATATAATAGTAAGTATAGACGTGTGTACTTAAAAACCATGATTTAAGTGAAATTAATTAGAGAACCAATAATAAAGACTCATATATATATCAACATTTCATAAATTCATGAGAAAAAAATGTTTTACTATATATAATAGTAAATATAGATTTAATCGGGTTGGCCCAATTTAAGTTTTTAGCTCAATTTCTAATTTAAAATCATGTCAAACTATTTTATTGGTCAAGGTTTAACTCATGGATAAGAACTATAGTTTAGGCCTAGCAGATGTAAAAAAAAAAAATTGATCAAAATATTGGACCATGATATCATGAAAAGATGAAGTGTTTATTTACTTTAAAAATAGTTTCTTAATTTACCTAAAATTCTAAATATTTTTTATTTCATTAAGTTATATATAATTCATACTTAAACAAATTTTTTAAATATATATTTTTTTGTTTCGAAATAGTAAAATAATTAACAAATAAATGTGTAACGCCCTGAAATAAATGCCATAAATCCATCTAAGGCCAAATGTAAATAACAATATGAATCATAGTATAATGTTCTTTCATTTCATGAGAGTTAATAGTACAAAAGAGTTTAACTAAATAAATGCTCTATAAGCTTACATCTTCCAAGACCATGCTTGGTTATAACAAATTAGATATAAACCTAATACATGTAAAGTCCTTGGCTTGAATCAAAACAATAACATAATACACAAAAGAGAAGCATTCAATTTCGATTCCTTCCAAGCTATTGCCTTGGCGAAGGCATATCACCAACACTTGAAAATGGTTTTTCCCAAATCGAGTAAGCCAAAGCCCAGTATAAATAATCTAACACAATGTATGAATCTTAATAAAGATATAAGTATTTTGATATGCACATCCAATGCCCATCATAAAATCATTTATAACTCTTTTACAAACCATGCAATGCCAAGCTTTATATCTCAATTCATCTTATCTCAATTCATGAGTCATTCACTATTTTATTCAAATAACCAAACTGAGGGTACAACTGAATGGGTCTTTAACCAACACAGCCATTATACAAATACTTCCATTTTATCATTTTACGGATATTTCGTCCGCGGGAATCGGCACCCATGTATACGCACTTTCACTTTGGACACACATGCTAACTTAATTTAATGAAGTCCATCCCATTTCTTCTCCCAAACATGGAGTACATCCCATTTCTTCTCTCAAACATCATACATTTACGATGTATTAAAAACTTAGTCATATTCAATTACAACAAATAAGAGATTAGTTTTAATTCACCTAATCCTTATGCAATTTCTACAACACTCATAGCTATCCTCCACTGATAGCCCAAAATCGATAGTTCTAAACTGATATACAATCTTCAAAATAGATAAATTAGCCGAATTTCCATAGGTGAGAGGTAATTCATATCAAACTCCACCATTTATATAAACATCCATTCAATTTTATATTCCCAATGCCAATTTCATTTATTTATACAAAATAACTATTTGCGACATTTTAGGACAAAGCTCTCATTTTCTTCCAAAATCCATCTCGGGTATCAAAATCAACAAATTTATCACAACACAATCTCACATCTACTCCCATAACCATTTTTAATACATACTGTAGACGCGCCCGAACGTTCCGGGAAAATCCCGTTTTGTTCATTGGGCTTACTACAGTTCGGACTCAAAGTCACGGTTCTTAATCTAATCTTGCAAAGTGCAATGCGAGATTGATAAATCACCAAAGAGTCCAAATCCGGCAAATCGTTTTGAAAAACTAATTTTTAAAAAGAAGCGCCAAACATAGACTGCTTTGTCAGATACAGAGTCGCTACCTAAATATTTTATTTTGGGGGAATTTAGGAAACCCTGACTCGTGCCTAAGGCCACGTGTTCGTCATCACCAAAGTTGCCTCGGCTCGGGAACTTGGGTATGAGAGGGGAAGGTCATGCAATGAGCATCCCCGCTCGCTCGATCGATCAAAAATCGGCCTTTACTAACATGATATGTTGTTTTTGAAAACACATGTGCTCTTATTCCGGTTATTAGCCTAGAATTACTATATGATGCGCACATCATACAAGTATAGACTGGATCGCCTAAGTTGGAACAAAACATCTCATGTTCGTTTTTGACCCACAGGCATTCAGGCAGTTATATCACTTAAGCAGTTAGCCTCATGACAAGTATGCTATCATGGCAACACTCACACTCATGCAAGATGCTAAAGCATAAACACTCACCGAGTACTCCGAGCCAAAACAGAAACTAGTTAGTAATCAATGCATGATCCTAGTTATGTTAAGATGGCTAATGCAACACATGCAAAATGCAACTAGAAATAGGCTCGGCTATCCTAAGATGTCATGTGAAATGCAACACTTGATACATGTATTCAAATTGGGATTGAAATACAATGCAGTTAGTATGATGCGCCGAGCCCGGTGCATGCAATACAGATGAATGAATGCACGCATGCAAGCATAAGGTATGCTAAACAAAATATGCCCTAATACTAACCATCGTAAGCTAGTAAATAAAAGGGAGAAAGACGTGGGGTTAGAAGACATGCATCACACACACGCACACTTATTACAACAAATGTGCCCTCTCGACGGAGGGTCCGAATAAATAATACAGAACCGACTAATTAACTAACTATTCTAGCTAATTAATTATTACAAAACAAGTTGAAACAAATAACTATTCTAAGTTAACAAAGCACTGAAATGGCCTCATGACGAGGGATGCATGCATGCTCGAATCGCCTCGCTCGGAAATCCATCGCGATGCCCCAACTTGCCTCTGTTTGCAACTGTTTTCAGAACACTTCACCAAGCTCCACAAAGCTTCAACTCCACCTAGGAGACCTCTAGGGATGCTGCCGACCAGTTGTTGGGGAGGGAGACCACCTGCCGACCACTTTTCTTGCTGAAAAACCAGAAAAAGTGGTCGGCCAGCTAGTAATACTGGTCGGCCGACCAGTTTTGCTGCACTTCTTCCAGTTTGCTGCAACAGAGAGCAAGAAAGGGCATGGCAATGTATTTGCAAGATATGTGTGCACAACCACCCTCCCTATCATTTCATAAGCTCAAGGGAGTGTGGTTCTCGACCCTCGGGCCACCAATCACGCATCTCGATGCATGATGGCCGAGAGGTGAAGTTGCACAATTCAATATGAAAATGAATGCACAAGTAAACACATAAGGCCTAAACCTCTATCATGTAAGATCAAGAGCGTCGGCGACCGAGAATTGAGGCACGTTTCATCACTTCAAGTATGAAACGTCCCTCGTTTCTCGTGTTTGGACTAAACACCTATTCCAAACACAATGCAACAAGTGGCATGGAACATAGCATACTCAATGCAAGGAACATGCACACTCAATGCTAAGCAACAAAATGGCATACACAATGCGAATGACAACCTAGCATACTCAATGCAAGGTAAGGTGGCATACTCGATGCAATATGACCTAAGCATACACAATGCAAAGTATATGGCATACGCAATGCAACGGACAACATAGCATGCAAACAACATGCAATCAATCATGCTCAATGGACTTAAATTAAAGTGGACAGACCTCAGCCATGCCCAAATAGAGGCCATTGGTGATAAAATAAAGGCATGGAAGTAAGAGAAATGCATGCACGTGTATTGGCTCACCAATTAGGCATAAGAACACAACTCTCAAAAGGCATTGAAAGGATGAAACATGGAGTACAATGGCATATGTTCCAGCATTGAAATGTCATGCTAAATGACTTCAAATCATGGAAACAACTCACATGATGCATGTTGCAAGGCTTAAGCATCAAAGCTAGTGAAGTGTATTACACTAGAGGCATGCAAGACAATGCTCAAATGGCCAAACCAGCCCCAAACAGACTTATATACAGGCCAAAACAGTAGCCAAAATGGACTGAGATGATGGCTTGAAAGGCAAGAAAATGAGGCTCATGCAATGGCTCACAAACAAGGCATAAAGGGGCAACTCTCAAACACATTGAAGGAGTGATAAACATGAGAGTATGGCAAAGATATAAGCTCTGAAATATCATTTAAAATGATGCCAAGGCATGCAAACATCACAAGTATAGCATGGTAGAGGCCTCAAAACTCAAGACTAGTCAAGGCATTTGCACTATAGCTATGCAATGCATGAAGCATATGGCCAATACAACCCAAAACAGTCCTAGAGCATGCCAAAACAATGACAAAACATGCATGGAGCAAAGCCAAAACAAGCTAGCATGAAGGGTCAAAACATGGAGTATGTAAGGCCAATAAGGAGGTTTACACTACACCTACCAAAGCCAAGTGTGTGATGACTTAACCAACAAAAATCAGAGTTATGACATGTCAAATGATGGCCAAAAACCTACTGAAATGGAGCCAATACATGCTAGAAAGACATGCTACTTTGCAAGGCTACAAGTAGGTTTACACTACAAGTATAAGAAGCATGCAAGAGGTGACCAAGACAGACCAAAACAGAGTTATGGCAGGTCTGGAAAGTCACAAAAACATGCTTGAAAAGAGCTAACATAAGCCACAAAAAGATGCTACTTTATAGAGCTAACAAGGCATGGCATGGAGAGACAAGGAGGGGAGGCTATCCCCTCCCATTTGGGACCTCAAAACAAGCTTTTTACCACTGAAAATCCTCTGGATTTCAGTGGTTCTAAGGCCACGAAAAGTTGTTTTGAAAGGCCTTAGAAGATGGCTCAAAAGCTATACAAGTCAAGGAGCAAAAGGGAGGAAACACCTCCTAGCCAAACAAGGCACAAACCAACACTTTGAGGACTGAAAAACAGAGTTTTCTTCAGTTCAAAACCAAGCCAAAAATAGTTTAAAAGGTGGCAAAACAAGCATGCAAGAATGGCCAAGATAGTGTACAAAAATGAGCTTAAAAGAGGGAGATGCTTACCCTTGAAGCACAGCTGCAAAACAACCACTTTTCTGAGCCAAACAACCTTCAATCAGCCCAAAAATCAGTTCCAAGAGACCTCAGCCCATGGATATGCAACTTTGATGAAGGATGCCTCGGCCAACTAGTTATATTTCTCTACTTCTATGCCCTTCTATGCACAAAAAGGGAAGAGAGAGTGAACTATAGAGAGAGAGGCAGAGATTTAGGTCTGAAAATTCTAGAGAGAGAGGAGTTTTTAGAGAGAGAGGCTCCCAAACTTGCTCAAGAAGTTCTCCGTTTGCAAAATGGGAGATATGTCTCGTATATAGCAAAAAGCAAGAGTTGGTTCGAAATATCTGTTTATGGAACAGCTGGAGGTTGTGGAAGACAGCTGGAGGGAAAATATCTTCAAAAAATCTGAGTTTGGGACCTGTTAGCCACTTTTCTAGTCGGCCGACCACTTTTTCTGGTCGGCTGACCACTTTTTTGGTTGGCCGGCTACTTTTTCTATTCGGCCGACCACTTTTCTGCTTTCTAGGTCGAACTTCAAATGGCCATAAATCCTTCATATGGACTCCTTTTCAGGTCATTCTTGTGTCCAAATTGAAGCCCCAGAAGTAAGCTTTCCAATGGTGGCAGCCTTGCATCAAAATTCCAACTGTGCAAAAAAGTTATGCCTGTTTTGGTGAAGCCGTGCAGTTTTGGTCCTACTTGGATTCATGCCGAACTTCTTCCAAACTAGTTTTCTTCTCTCTTTTCCTCTTTTCTTCAACTTCAAACCCCTAAACAAAGTGTTTTGAAAGATTTTTCAAATATTTCATCTCTCTTTCATTCATTTCCAGTTTGTCCTTGCTCGGTTTACCGAAAAGCGCGACATTTAACAAAATGCGAGTGTCGGAACATCGTAGAAACTTTATTTTCAAAACATTTTGAAAGAGAGGGTTTCAAGGTCTAAAATCTTTTGATCAAGATTGTTTTGGTCCAAAAGGGGTATGAAGTTGAGATTTGTCTCTCTCCTTGCCAAAGATACTGAACTTTTGCCCTGTACACATTTCCCCACCAAGTAAACCATCAGTAGTGCCCAAGTCTTAAGGGCGATCAAAAATGGGGTGTCTACAGTTGCCCCTCTTTGACAGAACTCAGAAGTCAAGAAGTGACGAGAGTGAATGTCAAAGCCCAGAGACGACCCATTTTTGACAAGGCCAAAGACTTGGACAAATAAACAAAATACAGATGTAGTTGGTTGAACCCACAGGCTGCCTACGTATCCCTTTGCAAGGAATCAAACCAGTGTAGTTCAGGGGGCAGGATGCAAAATGTTATGCAGGAAGATTTTGATAATTGGACTTATACGCTACGCGAAGCCGATTTGGGTGGTGCGAATAGACAGGTGCACCTACTATTGTTAACAGTTTTGATAATTGGACTTATACGCTACGCGAAGCCGGTTTGATAATTGGACGTATACGTTGCACGAAGCCGGTTTGATAATTGGACTTATACGCTGCGCGAAGCCAGTTTGATAATTGGACTTATATGCTGCGTGAAGCCGGTTTGAAAATTGGACTTATACGCTACGCGAAGCCGGTTTGAAAATTGGACTTATGCAATGCTATGCAATGTAATTGCTAGGAAGTGAAGGTACCTTACAGGGGCAATTGGCAATGACCTACCTCATGCTGTTGGGGACCTTCCCCTTCTTCTTGGTTGAACCGCAGGTACTACTTTTCTCCCTGACTATGGTCGCAGCTTTCCCTATTCTCCAATAGGGTGACAGACTAGGTTGGTTCAGTATCCAAAATTGAGGCGCATACACATGCTATCTCAATCTATGGGGCTGCCATACAGATTTCAAGCCGAGGATATACCCCTGGGTATTTAAACCAGACTTTAGTCTCGGAAATCCCGAACCTTTGCGTTCTAGGCATGAGCCATTTGAACTCTAGTTTCCATCGTCTCAGTTGGTCTCCTAGGAACTCACCACAAACACAGGCAGGTGGTTATACCAGACCACCGGAAGTCGTTCGGGCACGACAAACACCAAAGGAATTGCACCTTTAGAGGATTTAAGGTCTCCTAGACCAGAATAAAACAGATATGATGCAATGGATGCAAATGGTAACGCACTCCAACCACACTAGAATCGTGAGAGGAGGAAGAACAAAGAAAACCGATCAGGAGCGCGTTCCACGCAACCGGAGATAAATTCCAAACACGCTGAAATCGTGTGAGGAATGGTCTGAAATCGTGTGAGGAATGGGACACTCTAACCACGCTGAAATCGTGAGAAGAGGCCTGAAAACAACCGCCTAGGTGCATACACAACGCAACCTGAGATGAATTCCAAACACGCTGAAATCGTGTGAGGAAAAGAACACTCTAACCACGCTGAAATCGCGAGAAGAGGCTTGAAAACAATCGCCTAGGTGCATACACAACACAACCTGAGATGAATTCCAAACATGCTGAAATCGTGTGAGGAAAGGGACAATCAAGCCACGCTGAAATCGTGAGAGGAGGTCGAAAATGAAACGCCCAAGCGCGTACACGACGCAACCTGGGATAAATTCCAAACACGCTGAAATCGTGTGAGGAAATGGACAATCAAGCCACGCTGAAATCGTGAGAGGAGGTCGAAAACAAAACGCCCAAGCGCGTACACGACGCAACCTGGGATAAATTCCAAACACGCTGAAATCATGTGAGGAAAGAGACACTCAAACCACGCTAAAATCGTGAGAGGAGGTCGAAAACAAAACGCCCAAGCGTGTACATGACGCAACCTGGAATAAATTCCAAACACGCTGAAATCGTGTGAGAAAAGGAACACTCAAACCACGCTGAAATCGTGAGAAGAGGCCTGAAAACAAAACGCCCAAGCACGTACACGATGCAACCTGGGATAAATTCCAAACACGCTGAAATCGTGTGAGGAAAGGGACACTCAGTCCACGCTGAAATCGTGAGAAGAGGCTTGAAAAAAAACGCCCAAGCGAGCACACGACGCAACCTGGGATAAATTCCAAACACGCTAAAATCGTGTGAGGAAAGAGACACTCAAACCAGGCTGAAATCGTGAAAAGAGGCCTGAAAAAAAAACGCCCAAGCGTGTACACGATGCAACTTGGGATAAATTCCAAACACGCTGAAATCGTGTGAGGAAAGGGACACTCAAACCACGCTGAAATCGTGAGAGGTCCGAAAACAAACGCCCAGGTGCGTACACAACACAACCTGAGATAAATTCCAAACACGCTGAAATCGTGTGAGGAAAGGGACACTCAAATCACGCTGAAATCGTGAGAGGAGGTCCGAAACAAACCATCAAGCGCGTGCTCGGCGTAACCTGAGAAAGTCCCGGAGGACAACGATCCTAAATGCAGCTCGGCGTAAAAGGATAAATGGTACAAGATAACACAAGATGCAAATAAACGCAATAAGTGCGATGATACAGTACATGTTACAAGCAATGTAGAGCATGATGTTTAGGGAATGCAATAAACAAACAAAGTGGCACTTTAGAAAGCACCTCATGAAGTGAGTGGCGGTAAACCGCTTTACTTTGACGGGGATCTCCCCTCCATTGTGTTCTTCGAACACTTACCTTCAACTCGCAGTACAAAGGTCCTGAAATGCTGACAAGGGGTAGCTTCTGCATGCAGAAACCACAAATGCCATTTTCCTTCCTGATCATATTCACAACTTTCCCTCATTGCAAACATAGCCAAGATAACTTTGACGGGGAATAGTACTCAGGGAGAGCACTTCTGATCGCCATTCTGGCCTGAAACAGTGAAACAGTCAACACAGTATTCTGTTCACTTTGAACACACAGCTCGTATCAGCACACTGCTCATTCTGAACATACGGGATGCAATGACGGAACTTGCAGAAGTTGAAACAAACTCAGATGCCCGACATTTTGCCTCTTTTCTTTTGCTTTGCAGCCCGGAACTTTCATAGCTTCAGATAGGTCTTGGTTTTACTATTCTGACATGACTTGGGTTGAACCCTGCAGTTTTATGAAAGAACCAATCCTGTTTTGCACAAATGTTGAGAATGACACAGCACTCTTGAGCACAAAACGATTCATTTTGAAATTGAGAAATGAGTTCTTAACTGGGTATTGAGCCTACGACTAAACACAGCGCACTACGACTCAACAAAGAAAAACAAAAGGTAAACAACCTAAACACAAACACAAACACTTGAAACGACTCAAAACAAGAATCGAGACAAACAAAAACAAGAGACACGACACTCAGACGTGTTCCAATGGCGTGAGACCTCTCAGTTCATGAGGAGCCAGTTTCTTCGGGTATTGTTTCCAATCCTTTCTTATTTGTGATTCTCATATCACTCGGCCCTCAGGCTCTGTTTTTCTGAAAAAGCCCTTTACTCACTTTTCCTCTCAGCGCACATCTCTCTATTCTTCAATCTCTCATTTTTTTTATCCCTCCCCTGGGTGGTTGATGGATAAACAGGAAGTTGTGGGCTCTTACCCCTGATATTCTATCAGATTCTTATTCTTGTTCACAACAGTGAGTTCCTCCCACAGAGGGGCTGTGCTACAACTGGGTGTGTAGCAAATCTGCAGCTGACATCGGTTGACGATGCTCTGTTGGGAGTTTAGACGTGATCAGATCTGTCCGGATGAGGGAGTGGAATACCTTGCTCCATTCCAGTTCGTGCTTCGCACTTGGCTTGATACCTTACTGCTCGGAGGATATGAGAGCTTTTTCTCCCTTTCGTTAGCTTCCGATGTGCCTTCTTGGCGATGGTGCCCTTTCCGGTAAGTATGGTGCCCTTTCTGGCAAATGCATTGACAACGGGGAAAGACAGGAAGCCTGACTCAACTGTGCCCCTAGTTCATCATTTTGACCAATTTTTTGTTTTGGTTTCTACTAAAACAATTTTGACCAACATGAGAGTTAGATTAACATGCTTGTTCGATTTTCGATTTTAAAACCATGCAAGTCAGGCTATGAGCACTGAAAATTTTTTTTTGGGTCCAAGATATGGTCCAGTTTTTGGAAAAATGGAATAATATTCGAGAAAATTAGTCAACTTCATTTAAAAAATCTCAAAAACTATTTTTGCAAATGGCTACTGCTCGACCAACACGGATCTTACTCTTGAGGTGCACAACCTCAGATCCAAAACAATGGAAAATTGCCCCTTGCCCGAACGGCACTGCCTAGCAACGGAAAGTGGCCCCTTGTTTGAATAGCACCGCAGCGCGTTGTATGGCAACGGAAAGTTGCCCCTTGTTTGAATAGCACCGCAGCACACTATAACCAGTTCTCAAGGTGACGATTACAGCCGAACTCTCGGATACAGAGAAGACAACGATGATCATAACCATTACATGGACACAGTCGATTTGGAAGTGTTTGTGGTTGGACTTCAAAATGAAGTTGCCTACGTATCCCAAACATGGGAATCAAGCCTTACGTAGTTCGGGAGTAAGGTACACTCGGGTATTAACCTCTCCTTTTGCGCTCTAACTTTTGCCAAGGCCGCCCTTTCTGGGTTTTCAACCTTGCGAGCTTTGTTCTTCTTTTCTTTTCAATTCTTTTCATCTTTTCCTTTCATTTTTTTTCTTCTTTTCTTTTTTTTCTTCTTTGCATTTTTTTTTTTTTTTGTTCTTTTTCTTGCTCTAACTTTTGCCTGGGTCGCCCTTCCGGGTTTTCGGCCCAGCGAGCCTCTCAAGGGTAAAAGTTTAGCCTTGTCCATGTTGAATGGTTTGAGATCTCGGAGCCATATATCCAAGAGAATGGCTGATGTTCGCTGATGATGTAGAAGTCCATCCAATGGAGGGTGATTTGCCCCTAGTGTTGTGGATAGGAACTTGGTTGTCCTTCAGCAATACTTTCTTCTTTCCCCCTTCTTGGATTTGGCATTCTTGCCAGTCTTACCTAGTTTGTGTGAAAAGACTCATCTTGACTCTTCGAGTGCATCTGACATTTTTTGCCCCTAGTTCAAGGGCTGTTTTTGATCTAGCTTCATAAGCTTCCTTTGATCACATCTAATATTTTCGCCCCTAGTTCATAGGCTGCTTCTGATCCGGCCACACGGGCCTTACATTGTGGTTGGCCGTTGAACATTCTGAATTAAGGTTCAAGGTTTGGAAGCAAAGGGGTTGAGTCTCGAGGCTGAGAGCGATCCTAAGCTGTACAATCTCAAGAGCGATTCCACACAGGTCTTCGTAGAACCATGCAAAACATTTTTTGAAATCTTTTAAGAAAGCGACTAATCGATTGCGTCGAAGACAATGCAGAACCAATCTGGATCAAGCCAGGATCCTTCTCAGTACTCACATTAACAAACATGATCTCAATCATTAAGGGCTTAGCATGCCTCTCTTTCTCTCAATTGATCAAATTTTTTGCAAATCCCGAGGAATTCCTTCCTCTTTGTTTTCATCACAATGTTCAAAAAGTTTTGAAAAACTCAGGTCAATGTAATGATTTCAAAGCATAGAAAGGACACAGTTTTTAGTCAAATACTGACATCTCATTCAGAACTTCTGGCACAACTAGCACAAGGCAGAAGCAAACATAAGAGTGTGAAAATCACTGCTGTTCATTCAAATCTGTTGGCATTACTGGCTCCAAGGCAGAAACAGACTCAAAAGAAAATGAAAAGACAAACACAAAACAAGCAAGTGATGTCCGAGGTAACACCCCCGAAATCACCCGACTCCAACAAAACAGGACTGACTCGGTACAACAAGACAGACCCAACTGACTCAGTAAGAAAAGACTGACTCTGTACAACACAACAAGACTGACCCAATACCCAATTCAGAAAGTAAAGTAAACAGCATTTGCAAATGCTCAAAATAGTGCGTGCCATCCCCACAGCTGGAGTGAACTGAGTGCCATTCGCAGGTGGTTCATCCCCCGATCACATGGTCGCATTATCCCCCAAGTTCACCGATCCAGTGCCGATAGACTTTGCAGAGCTTGGCGCGGCAATGACCCCGTCGTCAATCAAATCTTGCACTTCGTGGCGAAGACGAAAGCAATTGTCAGTGCCATGACCGGTTTGTTGATGGAAGGCATAGTACTGGGCAGCATCATGCGTAGCCGGAAGAGGATTCGGGAGAGGCCGATGCTCAAGGGGTTTGAGATGGCCTTGTCCAACAAGGATTTGGAGAGCTTTGGACAAAGGCATATAGAGGGCATGGAAGACCCGCTGACCTCGGGGTTAGTACTTCAAGGTTTGTGGATTTTTGCTGGACGCACCAGCAAAGGGATTGGCAGGTGCTGGCCTAGTTTGCTGATCTCTTCCGAGTGGAGGATTAGGGCTAATAGGATCGTTTCTGGTACGACGGCCCTTCTCCCGGTTTTCCCCTTGCTTCGAACTGCTTTCATTCTGAGTGACGAAAGTATCCTCCACAATCTTTGCAACAACTGCAATCACTTGCTGTTTGTTCAGCCCATCGGCTCTCAAAGCCTCCACAGCCCACTGAAGGTGTTCATGGGGACCAATGCCTGCCCCTACCTTGTTTTTACCACTGGCCTCCACTTTGCCAAGGGATGGGCCTTCTTCAAATGCAGCTCGTCCCAAGATTGGGGAGCCTTTTGACATGAAATTCCCGGTATGTGGTGTAGTCGATGATGGAGCCAATATTCTGAAGGCTAAACTTGCCACAGTTCTCTGAAGATCTTCGATCATTCTCATCAACTCAGAAATAGTGGGCTCACATGTTTGAGATGATTAGGGTTCAGATGGACCCATCATGCATAAGTCTATGCTTTCTGGGATGAACACCTTAGGCTTAGGTAAATGGGTTGGGGTGATGTATATACTAGGGTCATAGGTGGATGTTAGTGTATGGACTAGATTGAGGTGTAGAGGTGACGGGTCAGTACTAACCTGAGGTCCTTCTGGTGGAGCTAGGGTCTCTTCGTCAATAAGATCCTGAATCTTATGACAGAGACGGATGCAATGATTCGTATCATGACCGCGCGTTGTTATGATAGGCACAGTATTTAGCTGGGTCATATCTTGGTGGAAGAGGATTTGGAAGGGGTTGGGGTTCTAGAAGTTCTAGGTGCCCTTCTTCTTGCAGCATTTTCAAAGCTTGAGAGAGACTCATGTAAAGAGGATGGAATTTTCGGGCTTGGGGACGATTTGAAGTGGTTGGTTTTTGGCCATTGAGGGAAGGGGTGATAGTGTCTACTTCTGAGCATTTCGCAATTGTGCCACCTTCAGTAGTAGCATTGGAATTGTGAGCAACATTCCTCTTTAAAGGCTCATTATCTTCCACAAAGATCCCTTGTCTGATGGCATTCTCGATTTGAACCCCCATTTCATGAAAGGCTGGAAAGGTAAACAGAGGTAAGACGACCATCTTTTGCAACAGCTTGCCATGTAGATTCCGAACAATCATCCTGATCTAATCTTTGTTGGAAGGCCTTGTAGTCATCATTGAGGTCTTTGCTCTCCATCTCGCTACAAACTCTGAGAAACTCTCATTTGGCTCTTGGCGGGTGACTTCGAGATCACGAGTTGTGACCTCGATCTGTGTATTGTAGGGGTATTGAGCAATGAAGGCCTCAGCCAGCTCTTCCCAGTTCTGTTTCACAGAGTTCTCTAATTTCGCATACCAGATTGCGGCTATCCCAGACATGGTTCGGCCGAATAGAGACAACTTCTGGGCTGTGGTCAAACCCATTGGCCTCAGGATATCGGAAAACAGGTGGAGGTGCACCATTGGGTCTCCAGAGCCGTCGAAGCGGTCGATATGCGACATTTTGAATCGGTCCGGCAGAGTCACGGCCGAATCGGTGTACCCATCCTCAATATCCAGAATGGACCTCACGCCCTGAGACTTCTTGAACAGCTTTTCTAGCTTGCTCACTTTTAGTGTTGTGGGGTCCACTTCGAACTCAAAGGGAGAATCCGGTAGGTTGGTGGGTGTGGGTGCCTTGGACAGCTGGGGTAGGATTGGGGGCGGAGCCGGCCCCGTTGGGATGTCTGTATCTTCCTGGACATTTGCTGTCTCCCCGAATATTGGGACTCTTGGTGGGGGAGGAGCTGGGTGTGAAGCGGATGCCCCGGTTTGCTGCTGTAGCCTGGCGATTAACTCTGCCTGTTGGGCCATAACCTCGGCCTGGCGTGCGGCAAATTCTGTTTGACGAGCAGCATCCTGCTGCATGGCTTGCATACTTTCCTGGAGCTGACGCATCATCTCTTCCATACCTGCCATAGAGTGTTGGTTTATCTGAACAACTAGTATATCTGTCCCTGCAGTAGAAATTGAGACCTCAGCCTGACTGTTCATTGGTGGGGTGGATAAGGGCCACTGATCTGGTAACTGCTGATTTGACGATCTGTGCCTGACTGGCCCTTTTACCTTGCCTCTGGCAAAGGAACACTGATTTTCCTTGAACTGAATCTCTGACCTAACAAAGTCTATCAGCACAAGTCCGATGAACCTCGGGGGATATTGGAGCCTTCTGAAGCTACGGTTCCAAGACTACCTTGCAAAAGAGAAAACAGGCAGCATCTTAGCCCAATTTCACTAGAATAGATGTGAGCATAGCTGAACGATTGCACTCTCTACTGAATTCTGCCCAAAATTCTTTCTGTAAACTGATACCCTCAGGTAAAACTGATTCCCCCAAAATACTGATGCCCTCAGGCCTGATACCCAAACTTGCAAACTGATATATGCATTCCTTGTAGAGGCACACTCTAAAAGCACATAACAAGCAAATGAGAGCCAAAACACCCCTATGTGGGGTAGGGTTTCCCTGTCCTATTTTGTCAAGAGCTAGGGTTTCTTATGGCACGCGCGGTTTCAAACAACCTACAATCGGGTAAGCAACTTGTCCTAGTTTGGAATGGTCACTATGGATTCCGATATGCACTAGGTCGAATGGTCAAAAGGGTGCCCCGGTAAAAACCGGGGTTGTGTTCCATCGTGGCAGAACCCGTAACCGATCAGCCTTATGGCACGCTTCTCAAAGCGAGCCTCCAGCAAACCGTTCAGGAATAGCATATGGCAAACACGGTGTCCTAGGCACACCAATGCAAATGCAATGCAAAGAAACACATAAGTGTAATCAAAACAAGATATCAAGAGTTCAAGTCAAGTTCTCTAAATCCCCAGCAGAGTCGCCAGAAACTATAGACGCGCCCGAATGTCCCGAGAAAATCTCGTTTTGTTCATTGGGCTTACTACAGTTCGGACTCAAAGTCACGGTTCTTAATCTGATCTTGCAAAGTGCAATGCGAGATTGATAAATCACCAAAGAGTCCAAATCTGGCAAATCGTTTTGAAAAACTGATTTTTAGAAAAAAAGTGCCAAACATGGACTGCTTTGCCAGATACAGAGTCGCCACCTAAATATTTTATTTTGGGGGAATTTAGGAAACCCTGACTCGTGCCTAAGGCCACGTGTCCGTCATCACCAAAGTTGCCTCGGCTCGGGAACTTGGGTACGAGAGGGGAATGTCATGCAATGAGCACCCCGCTCGCCCGATCAAAGATCGGCCTTTACTAACATGATATTTGTGTTTTTGAAAACACATGTGCTCTTATTCCGGTTATTAGCCTAGAATTACTATGTGATGCGCCACAGTATATATAGTATAGACTGGATCGCCTAAGTTGGAACAAAACATCTCATATTTGTTTTTGAAAGCGGTTTGCTACTCGCAAGTAAGCTAAAATGCGGATTTTGCCACCCTCAAGTGGGCTTAAGAAAACAGGATTTTGCCACCCCAAGTGGGCTTAAAACTCGTATTTCACTGAATTGTTCCAATTCAAGTAATCCAACCTTCACCCACAGGCATTCAGGAAGTTATATCACTTAAGCAGTTAGCCTCATGACAAGTATGCTATCATGGCAACACTCACACTCATGCAAGATGCTAAAGCATAAACACTCACCGAGTACTCCGAGCCAAAACAGAAACTAGTTAGTAATCAATGCATGATCCTAGTTATGTTAAGATGGCTAATGCAACACATACAAAATGCAACTAGAAATAGGCTCGGCTATCCTAAGATGTCATGTGAAATGCAGCACTTGATACATGTATTCAAATTGGGATTGAAATACAATGCAGTTAGTATGATGCGCCGAGCCCGATGTATGCAATACAGATGAATGAATGCACGCATGCAAGCATAAGGTATGCTAAACAAAAATGCCCTAATACTAACCATCGTAAGCTAGTAAATAAAAGGGAGAAAGACGCCGAGTTAGAAGACATGCATCACACACACGCACACTTATTACAACAAATGTGCCCTCTCAATGGAGGGTCCGAATAAATAATACAGAACCGACTAATTAAATAACTATTCTAGCTAATTAATTATGACAAAACAAGTTGAAACAAATAACTATTCTAAGTTAACAAAGCACTGAAATGGCCTCATGACGAGGGATGCATGCATGCTCGAATCGCCTCGCTCGGAAATCCATCGTGATGCCCCAATATGCCTCTGTTTGCAACTATTTTCAGAACACTTCACCAAGCTCCACAAAGCTTTAACTCCACATAGGAGACCTCAAGGGATGCTGCAGACCAGTTGTTGGGGAGGGAGACCACCTGCCGACCACTTTTCTTGCTGAAAAACCAGAAAAAGTGGTCGGCCAGCTAGTAATACTGGTCGGCCGACCAGTTTTGCTGCACTTCTTCCAGTTTGCTGCAACAAAGAGCAAGAAAGGGGCATGGCAATGTATTTGCAAGATATGTGTGCACAACCACCCTCCCTATCATTTCATAAGCTCAAGGGAGTGTGGTTCTCGACCCTCGGGCCACCAATCACGCATCTCGATGCATGATGGCCGAGAGGTGAAGTTGCACAATTCAATATGAAAATGAATGCACAAGTAAACACATAAGGCCTAAATCTCTATCATGTAAGATCAAGAGCATCGGCGACCGAGAATTGAGGCACGTTTCATCACTTCAAGTATGAAATGTCCCTCGTTTCTCGTGTTTGGACTAAACACCTATTCCAAACACAATGCAACAAGTGGCATGGAACATAGCATACTCAATGCAAGGAATATGCACACTCAATGCTAAGCAACAAAATGGCATACACAATGCGAATGACAACCTAGCATACTCAATGCAAGGTAAGGTGGCATACTCGATGCAATATGACCTAAGCATACACAATGCAAAGTGTATGGCATACGCAATGCAACGGACAACATAGCATGCAAACAACATGCAATCAATCATGCTCAATGGACTTACATTAAAGTGGACAGACCTCAGCCATGCCAAAATAGAGGCCATTGGTGATAAAATAAAGGCATGGAAGTAAGAGAAATGCATGCACGTGTATTGGCTCACCAATTAGGCATAAGAACACAACTCTCAAAAGGCATTGAAAGGATGAAACATGGAGTACAATGGCATGTGTTCCAGCACTGAAATGTCATGCTAAATGACTTCAAATCATGCAAACAACTCACGTGATGCATGTTGCAAGGCTTAAGCATCAAAGCTAGTGAAATGTATTACACTAGAGGCATGCAAAACAATGCTCACATGGCCAAACCAGCCCCAAACAGACCTTATACAGGCCAAAATAGTAGCCAAAATGGACTGAGATGATGGCTTGAAAGTCAAGAAAATGAGGCTCATGGAATGGCTCACAAACAAGGCATAAAGGGGCAACTCTCAAACACATTGAGGGAGTGACAAACATGAGAGTATGGCAAAGATATAAGCTCTGAAATATCATTTAAAATGATGCCAAGGCATGCAAACATCACAAGTATAGCATGGTAGAGGCCTCAAAACTCAAGACTAGTCAAGGCATTTGCACTATAGCTATGCAATGCATGAAGCATATGCCCAATACAACCCAAAACAGTCTTAGAGCATGCCAAAACAATGACAAAACATGCATGGAGCAAAGCCAAAAAAAGCTAGCATGAAGGGTCAAAACATGGAGTTTGTAAGGCCAATAAGGAGGTTTACACTACACCTATCAAAGCCAAGTGTGTGATGACTTGACCAACAAAAAGAAGAGTTATGACATGTCAAATGATGGCCAAAAACCTACTGAAATGGAGCCAATACATGCTAGAAAGACATGCTACTTTGCAAGGCTACTAGTAGGTTTACACTACAAGTATAAGAAGCATGCAAGAGGTGACCAAGACAGACCAAAACAGAGTTATGGAAGGTCTAGAAAGTCACAAAAACATGCTTAAAGAGAGCTAACATAAGACACAAAAAGATGCTACTTTATAGAGCTAATAAGGCATGACATGGAGAGACAAGGAGGGAAGGCTATCCCCTCCCATTTGGGACCTCAAAACAAGCTTTTTACCACTGAAAATCCTCTGGATTTCAGTGGTTTTAAGGCCATGAAAATTTGTTTTGAAAGGCCTTAGAAGATGGCTCAAAAGCTATACAAGTCAAGGAGCAAAAGGGAGGAAACACCTCCTAGCCAAACAAGGCACAAACCAACACTTTGAGGACTGAAAAACAGAGTTTTCTTCAGTTCAAAACCAAGCCAAAAATAGTTTAAAAGGGTGGCAAAACAAGCATGCAAGAATGGCCAAGATAGTGTACAAAAATAAGCTTAAAAGAGGGAGATGCTTACCCTTGAAGCACAGCTGCAAAACAACCACTTTTCTAAGCCAAACAACCTTCAATCAGCCCAAAAATTAGTTCCAAGAGACCTCAGCCCATGGATATGCAACTTTGATGAAGGATGCCTCGGCCAACTAGTTATATTTCTCTACTTCTATGCCCTTCTATGCACAAAAGGGGAAAAGAGAGTGAACTATAGAGAGAGAGGCAGAGATTTAGGTCTGAAAATTCTAGAGATAGAGAAGTTTTTAGAGAGAGAGGCTCCCAAACTTGCTCAAGAACTTCTCCCTTTGCAAAATGGGATATATGGCTCATATATAGCAAAAAGCAAGAGTTGGTTCGAAATATCTGTTTATGGAACAGCTGGAGGTTGTGGAAGACAACTGGGGGGAAAATATCTTCAAAAAATCTGAGTTTGGGACCTGCCAGCCACTTTTTCTGGTCGGCCGACCACTTTTCTGGTTGGCCAGCTACTTTTTCTGGTCGGCCAGCTACTTTTTCTGGTCGGCCGACCACTTTTCTGCTTTCCAGGTCCAACTTCAAATGGCCATAAATCCTTCATATGAACTCTTTTTTAGGTCATTCTTGTGTCCAAATTGAAGCCCCGGAAGTAAGCTTTCCAATGGTGGTAGCCTTGCATTAAAATTCCAACTATGCAAGATGTTATGCCTGTTTTGGTGAAGCCGCGCAGTTTTGGTCCTACCCAGATTCATGCCGAACTTCTCCTAAACTAGTTTTCTTCTCTCCTTTCCTCTTTTCTTCAACTCCAAATCCCTAAACAAAGTGTTTTGAAAGATTTTTCAAAGATTTCATCTCTTTTTCATTCATTTCCACTTTGTCCTTGCTCGGTTTACCGAAAAGCGCGACATTTAACAAAATGCGAGTGTCGGAACATCGTAGAAACTTTATTTTCAAAACATTTTGAAAGAGAGGGTTTCAAAGTCTAAAATCTTTTGATCAAGATTGTTTTGGTCCAAAAGGGGTATGAAGTTGAGATTTGTCTCTCTCATTGCCGAAGAAACTGAACTTTTGCCCGGCACACATTTCTCCACAAAGTAAACCATCAGTAGTGCCCAAGTCTTAAGGGCGGTCAAAAATGGGGTGTCTACACATACATTTGACACTTGTTTTGATTTTAAACCAAAACCCTAGTTTTGTTCAAAACCATTCCAAATTCCAATATTCTTTACACATCAACAAATAAAACTCATAGAAGAGTGTAGAAAGTCCCTACCTCGAAGCTAGAGATCAAGGAAACAATGGAGGAACTTCAAAGATGCCGAAACCAAGTTTTGTTCGGACCAAAATGGAGCTCTTTAGATGCTCTACCTTTTTTCCAAAGACACTAGGGTCGAGAACCCAACAGATCTACGTGTTTCAGAAGAGAAAAGATGAGTTATAGAGAGAGAAACTCTAGATCTAGGGTTTTTGAAATGTTTAGAGAGAGAAAGAGGTGACAAATTGATGTAAAAAGTGACCCTTATGAACTGATATTCGCACAGTCCGCTCGAGCACAAGAAGTGACGCTTGAGCATCAAACACAATAAGTTGACGCTTGAGCGCAGAATGTACACTCCCAGTAGTTTTGCAGACGATAGACCAGCACTTAAGCATAAGAAAGGCCGCTTGAGCATAGAATATACTCCCCCAACAGTTTTGTAGACCTGCAAAAGTACTGAGAGTTTACAAAGTCCGCTTGAGCGCAAGAAGTGCCACTCTAACGGAGTAAAATTCTGGGCAACAAAAGTTTGAAAACTAAGCAACCAACCTGTTTCAAACACAACCACAACAATCCAATGGCCAATTTTAAGGAAGTATAAGGGAAGCAAGACATGAACAACACTACGAAACCACGAAACCTGAGTCCAAGATAAAAAGGGGTCGAGTTAAAATCGGAATCACTGTAATCTCCCCACCTTAAGGAATTTTGTCCCCAAAATTTCAAATAATGTTTTAAAACTATGTTTAAACCGATCACAATAAAGATAATTAATCAATTCTGTCATCATGACCTATCCTCTGGTACTTTTCTGGCGACTTTGGACTGTAATCAACCTCTTACGGATAAGTGCAACTTTCTCTGTCATATCCCGGACTAACTCTGGACCCAACATAGGTGCATCACCCACGTCGGCCCAACACACAAGGGATCTATACGATCGACCATACAAGACCTCAAATGATGCCATGCCAATACTCGATTGAAAGCTATTGTTATAGGCAAACTCCACTAAGGGCAAGTGTCTCTCCCACGACCCCTTAAAATCAAGAACATAACCCTGAAGCATATCCTTCAGGATCTGAATAGTACGCTCGGACTGCCCGTCAGTCTGAGGATAATACACAGTATTAAAAGTCAATCTCATGCCCAAGGCACTTTATAGGCTCTGCCATAACCGAGTCATGAAACGCGGATCTCTATCTAAGACAATCGTCACAGGGACCTTGTGCAATCTCACTATGTCCCCAATATAGAAGTTGGCAAGATAATCTACCGAGTCACTCACGCGCATAGATATAAAGTGCGCCAACTTGGTCAACCAGTCAACTATCACCCAAATCGCATCACTACCCTGTTGAGTCCTCGGAAAGGCCACAACAAAATCCATCGTGACATGCTTCCACTTTCATTAGGCTATAAGCAAGGGTTGCAACAAACTCGCTAGCCTCTGATGCTCGACTTTCACTTGTTGACAAGGCATCTAGAGACAAACATAGCCACATCCTTTTTCATTTCCCTCCACAAAAACTAGCAGCTAAGGTCGTGATACATCTTTGTGCCTCCCGGGTGCACCGCAAGGCGTAAATGGTGAAACTCTCGGAGTACTTCCTCTTGGCAAGACTTTGGCAAGAAAAGATGGTCACGATATCTAACACTCGAGTCAGGATACACATTCAGACCTTTCTTCACCTTCCCACTAAAGATCTTCTCCCGGAGGGATTCTACCTCAAGGTCACCCCTCTGTGCTTCTATCACTCAGTTCACAAGTATAGGTTGTGCAACTATCGAAAACAAAGATGCAAACTCAACAGACTCGCCAAGGTGCAAGTCAAACTCACCAATAGCACCCAACATTTCCCATTCTCGTACGGCAATACAAGCTGTATTGCTAGTAGATTTCCTACTCAATGCATCGGGCACAACATTGGCCTTCCCTAGATGATAATGTAACTCAAAGTCATAATCCTCTATGAACTTCATCCACATCCTCTGCCTCAAATTCAAGTCTTTCTGTGTAAATAGATATTTCAGACTTTTATGATCAGAAAACACTTCAAACTTCTAAACATACAGATAATGCCTCCAAATCTTTAAAGCAAAAATCACCGTCACTAACTCTAGGTCATGAGTAAGGTAATTTCTTTCATGTGTTTTCAACTGCTGCGAGCCATAGGCTACTACATTCCCCTCTTGCATCAAAACACAGCCAAAACTTTCCCATGAGGCATCACAATACACATAATAGCCCAAACTCCTCTCTGGAATAATCAAAATTGGAGCAATGGTAAGTCTAACCTTAAGCTCTTGAAAAGACTTCTCACAGGTCACACTCCACACAAATTTTTTTCCATTTTCTTGTCAGCCTAGTCAACGGTAAAGCTAATCTAGAGAAATCCTACACAAATCGATAGTAATACCAGGCCAACCCCAAGAAACTACGGATCTCAAAAGCATTCTTAGGTTATCTCCAATCTTGCACTGCCTCTATCTTGGATGAATCTACAGTCACCCTTCCCTGGATACTACGTGGCCTAAGAACTTAACTTCCCTCAGCCAGAATTCACATTTCCCAAACTTAGCGTACAGTTTGTGGGCTCTAAGCAACTGAAGCACCACTCGCAAGTGTTCCTCGTGCTCCTCCTCAGAGGGTGAGTAAATCAAGATGTCGTCCACAAAGACGACCACAAAACGGTCTAGGAACTCACGAAAAATCCGGTTCATCAAATCTATAAACACAGCTAATGCATTGGTTAGCCCAAAGAGCATCACTAAGTACTCATAATGGTCATACCGCGTACGGAATGTTGCCCTGAGCTCAGGCTGGGCTGGCGATTTGTAGGCTTGGATTGGCAAAAGGGTCGGCTGTGGCAACCGTATTGATTTCGGTGGGTTTGGGAATAACGCTACTACCAGCATTGGTACTCCCTGAAATCGCCCTCCTTGTCGATTCACTTGTTCTGGGGATGATCCCACTGTTTAACGCATTCTCGACCTGAACCCCCAGTTCATGCAAACTTTTGAAAGTGAATAGTGGAGCGACTATCAACTCTTGCAACATATCATGCTCGAGGTTTCGCACCACTATGCGCACTTGATCCCTCTTAGAAGGGCGATCAGTCATCTGCGCTGCCTTTGCTCTCCACCTTGCAACAAATTCCACAAAAGGCTCTGTTGGGTTCTAGCGGGTTGTTTCAAGCTCTTGCATAGTCATTTCAACTTGGATGTTGTAAGAATACTGATCGATAAAGGCCTCAGCCAACTCTTCCCAGTTCTGTTTCACTGTATTCTCCAACTTGGCATACCAAGCGCCTGCTATACCCGACAAGGTTCTTCCATACAGAGAGATTTCTGTGGCTTAGTCAGACCCATTGGCTTCAGGACATCCAAGAAAAACCGGATATGTACCATAGGATCTCCAGACTCGTCGAAACGGTCAATATGTGGCATTTTGAATCTGTTTGGGAGTCGTATGGCATCCTCGATGTGCCCATCCTCAATGTTAGGAATGGAGTTAAGACCTTGTGCCTTCTTGAATTGTTTTTCAAGGTTCGCGATTTTCACCGTGGTCGGATCGAGGTCATTAGTATCAAGGGGATAAGGCCTCTCATTAGGCTGCACCAGGGGTCTGAAAACTCGGGCTTGAGCCAACCCTTCTCGAGGATCTAGACCCTGCAAATCTTCAGCTGGCGGAAGTCGGTCAAAGTTCGGCTGGGGTCCCGAAGCTGGATGTGAGGCAGATGCCCTAGATAGGCATTGCGTTTCAGCACTAGTCTCATCCCGCATGGTAGTTCCCCGATTTAACGCTGCTATCACGGCCACAAATTCTTTCGAACCTTGTGCTATCACGGGTCTGCTGATGATGTGACTGGTGACTGTCGGATCAGATGAACCAATGAGCCCTGTTTGGCCCTTCTTTGCCATACCACTAGCGAAGGAAACACTGGTTATCCTTGAACTGAATCTCTAACCTGACAAAGTCTATCAACACAAGTTCAATGAATCCGGGGGATATCGGAGCCTTCTGAAGCTATGGTTCCAGGACTACCTAGCAAAAGAGAAAACAGAGAGCATCTCAGCCTAATTTCGCTAGAATGGACATGAGCACAGCTGAATGACTGTACTCTTTACTGAATTCTGCCCCAAATTCTGTTTGTAAACCGATACCCTCAGGTAAAACTGATTCTTCACATACTGATGCCCGCAAGCTCGATACCCAGACCTGCAAAGTGATACATGCATTCCTGTAGAGGCACACTCTAAAAGCACATAGCAAACAAGTGAGAGCCAAAACACCCCTATGGTGGGGTAGAGTTTCCCTGTCCTATTTTGTCAAGAGCTAGGGTTTCACTACGCACGCAGCGGTTTCAAACAACCTATAATCGGGTAAACAACCTGTCCTAGCTTGGAATGGTCACTATGGATTCCGAATATGCACTAGGTCGAATGGTCAAAAAGGGTGCCCCGGTAAAAACTGGGGTTTGTGTTCCCATCGTGGCAGAGCCCGTAACCGATCAGCCTTATGGCACGTTTCTCAAAGCGAGCCTCCGGCAGACCGTTCAGGAATAGCAGATGGCAAACACGGTGTCCTAGGCGCACCAATGCACATGCAATGCAAAGAAACACATAAGTGTAATCAAAACAAGATATATGAGTTCGAGTCAAGTTCTCTAAATCCCCAGCAGAGTTGCCAGAAACTGTAGACGTTCGCGAACGTCCCGGGAGGGAATCCCGTTTTGTTCATTGGGCTTACTACAGTTCGGACTCAAATGTCATGGTTCTGAATCTAATCTTGCAAAGTGCAATGCGAGATTGATAAATCACCAAAGAGTCCAAATCCGGCAAATCATTTTGAAAAACTGATTTTTAGAAAGAAGTGCCAAACATGGACTGCTTTGCCAGATACAGAGTCGCCACCTAAATATTTTATTTTGCGGGAATTTAGGAAACCATGACTCGTTCCTAAGACCACGTGTCCGTCATCACCAAAGTTGCCTCGGCTCGGGAACTTGGGTACGATTGGAAAAGGTCACTTCGTGAGCACCCCCGCTCGCCCGATCAAAGATCGGCCTCTACTAACCATGATATTGAGTTTTGAAAACATTATGTGCTCTTATTCCGGTTATTAGCCTAGAATTACTATGTGATGCACACAACATACAAGTATAGACTGGATCGTTTGAGTTGGAACAAAACATTTCATGTTTGTTTATTTGAAAGATGGTTTGATGGTGCTATTCGCAAGTAGGCTAAGACGTGGATTTGCCACCCTCAAGTGGGCTTAAGAAAACATGATTTTGCCACTCTCAAGTGGGCTTAAAACTCTCAATTGGTGAATTGTTCCAATTCAAATAACCCAACCTTCACCCACAGGCATTCAGGCAGTTATATCACATAAGCAAATAGCCTCATGGTAAGCATGCTATCATGGCAGTCACTCACATGCATGCAAGGATGCTAAAGCATAAAGACTTACCGGGTACTCCAAGCCAAAGAAAGAAGCTAATTAGAAATCATGCATGAATCCTAACTATGCTGAAATGTCTAATGCAACACATGCAAAAATGCAACTAAGATAGGCTCGACTATTCTAAAATGGCATATGAAATGCAACAACTGATACACGTATTCAACTCGGAATTGAAATACAATGCAGTTAGTATGATGCGCCGAGCCCCGATGCATGCAATACAGATGAATTAATGCAAACATGCGAACATATAGATGCTAATTGAAACATGCCCTAAAACTAACCATCATAAGCTGGTAAATAAAAGGGAGAAAGACATGGGGTTGGAAGACATACATCACACACACACACACTTATTACAACATTGCCCTCTCTCGGAGGGTCCGAATAAATAATACACAACCGAATGAATAACGGATTACAGCTAATTATTACACAACCCTAATTAATTAACAAATTAACTAAAATAAATAAGCTAGCATGCAAAACATATGAAATGGACTGCCTCAGCTCGGTCTTGAATGATAAGGAATGCATGCATGCTCAAGTCGCCTTGTCGGGAAATCCATCGCGATGCCCCGATTTGCCTCTGTTTGCAACTGGTCCTAGAACACTGTACAAAGCTTCAGAAGGCTGAAACTCCACCATGCTGTAGGGATACTACCGACCAATTTTTGCTGCTGGTTTCTGGTTTGCTGCAACAGAGAGCAAGAAAGGGGCATGGCGAAGTATTCTCAACATATGTGTGCACGACCACTCTCCCCGTCATTGCATAAGCTCTAGGGAGTCTAGTCCTAGATCCTCGTGCCACCAATCATGCATCTCGATGCATGATGGCCGAGGAGTCGGATTGCATGACTCGATGTAAAATGAATGCACATATAAACACAACAAGGCCTAAACTCCATCATGGGTAATCCGGATTGTCGGCGACCGAGAATCGAGACACGTTTCGTCACTTGGAGTACGAAATGTCCCTCGTTTCCCCTGTTTGGACTAAACCCTACTCCAAACACTATGCAACAACTAGAATGGCATGGCATGCAAACACAATGCAACAACTAGCATGCAATCCTAAACGAAATGCAACTAAGACATGCAAACATGCAAGGAATGACATGCAAAGGTGCAACTAGCATACGCAATGCTATGAACTACGAATGGCATACTCAATGCACATGACGCTATATGGCATACACAACGCACATATGACGATGGACATACACAAAGACATAATCAAGGCATACACAATGCGACGATCAAGCATGCAACAACATGGACATGGCATACACAATGCAAGATGGACTTAAACTAAAATGAAAGGGCCTTAGCCACACTCAAATCAGTGGCCAAACATGATGAAATTAGGCAACAGAAACACATGCAAACATGCACGAATGCAAGGGACCAAACCTAAGGCACCAAATGCAACTTTACCAAAGCATGGCAAGGGATGAAATATGGCATACAATCACACATTTTTCAGCTCTGAAATGACATGTAAGATGGACCCGAATCATGTAAACACCTCACACAATGCATGCTAGATGGCCCAAAAATCGAAACTAGTGAAGTGGATTACACTATAGGCATGCAAAGCCATACTCAAATGGCCAAACCAGCCCCAAACAGTCCCTATGCATGCCCAAAACAGTAGGAAAATGGACTAAAATGGTGGCTCAAAAGACATGGAAACGAAGCTCATGCAATGGTCCATAAATGAGGCACACAAGCACAACCCTCAAATGCATTTAAGGGGTGGAAAACATGGGAACATGGCAACCTTACTTGCTCTGAAATACCATGCACAATGACCCCAAAACATGCAAACACCTCAATATAAGCATGCAATGGGCTTCAAAACTCAAAGCTGGACAAGGGTATTGCACTACAACCATGCATAGCAAACATCATTCGACCATGAGGCCTAAAAACAGAGCTAAGACAGTCCAAAACATGCACAAAATTAGTTTAGAACATGGCCAAAATATGCTAGAATCAAAGGCCAAAACAACATGCATTACAAGCTAGTGAAGAGGATTTACACTACAAGCATGTAAAGCATTCAAGAGGCCACTAAACCAGCATAAGACAGAGGTATGACATGCCAAATAAATCCCAAAAACCCACTGAAACATGGTCAATGCATGCAAGAATGACATGCTCCTTTGATATGTTATGAAGAGGATTATTCTACACATGCAAGATGGACATCCAATATGGAAAAACAAGCTCTAGACAGAGCCTATGCAGGTCCTAAAACTCATCAAAAATGGCCTGAAACATGGCTTGGAAGCATGCAAATAAGGGGTCCTTTGTTAGGCCAAATATGCTAGAAATCAAAACAAGGAGAGAGAGAGAGTCACCCCTCTCAGATTTTGGCTCTCAAAAACACATAATAACCACTAAAAATCCATTGGATTTCAGTTGTCAAAAGGGCAAACAAAGATCAAAACAAAGGCCTTAATGCATGGCTCAAAACAAGGTGGAATGAAGCATGCAAGGGGGTAGATGACCCCCAACAGAAAAAAGATCTTAAACAAACATGTTAAGGGCCTCAAAATAAGACTTTTTTTTCAGTTTACACCAAAGCTCAAAAATGCTTGCAAGTATGGCTAAAAGATGGGGTAAAATAAAGCTCAAAAGAGGGAATAGGGTTTTACCCTTGTAGCTCAGCAACTCCAGCAGCTTCTAGACCAAAAATGTAGCTCCTCAGCCTCTGAAAAAGGCCTCCAAGAAGCTTAGGTTGGTGTTGGAGGGGTTAGGCTAGGAGATGGTGTGCAAAGGGCCAAAAACTTCACACTTTCTAAGTCTATGCCTAAAGGGAGAGATATAGAGGGAGATAGATGTATATACCTTAGAGAATTTCTGAACCTTCACAAAGGAGGGGGAGGCCTCCTTTATAGAGATTCAAGGCTTTAGCTTCTCAAAGAAGCTAAAAACCAAGGCCAAAGATCCTCCATACACGTGTATGGAGGATGCAGTCTGTGGCTTCCAGTTGGAACAGCTGGCAACAACTCATAGAGATAGAAAAAGTGAGAGCTGGCCGACCAATTCAGGTGGTCGGCCGACCACTTCCCCTGGTCGGCCGACCAGTTCAAAAGGTCCAAGCTGATGAATGGTGGTCGGCAGCCCTAAATGGTGGTCTCCCAATTGAATACAAGCTAGTGGTGTAGTGGGAGACCTGCAAAAGTGGCTCAAAAACCAAGGAAACCAGCTTTCTGACAAGAAAAGTGGCCGGCGGGAGAAAAGGTGGTCTCCAAGAGAAAAGGTGGTCTCCCACCCTTGTACCACCTTCTAAACAATGAAAATAGGGTCCATGCCAAAAATGAACCAAGAAGGATGCAAAACGAGGGTTCGGCGGCCAAAACGCGCAGCCGAGTGTCCCGAAAACTGACTGTTGAGCATCGAAAGTGGCGCGCGACCACGAAGGTGGTCTCCCAGGCCACAGTGTCCCTCTAAAGAGAGGAAACAAGGTGTGTGCCAAGAACCGGAGCAAACGGAGAAAGTTAAGCGATCCCGAACCGAGGCGCACGACCGACGGCTCCGAAAATCGAAAACTGGTCTCCCAGCGGGAACAGTGGTCTATGACCACGAAGAGTAGCCTATGGCCACTAAGAGATGGTCTACGAGACCTCTCCCTGCCTTCGGGAAGAGAAAACAGAACCTGGTTCGCAAACCAAGGCAAAGCACAAAAGAGTCCTGAAGTTTGGAGGCAAGGCTCTCAGCCGATACTCCGTAACCTCAGAACAAGCACAACATGCGCAATCACTGAACGCTCAATCGATGACGTCTGAGTCTTAAGGTCGGTCAAAAATGGGGTGTCTACAGGTGGTAAACTAGTAAGATGCTCAGAAAAAACGTCCAGGTATTCACAAACCACCCTTGGCAACTCAATTCAGATTTCGTCACACTCATTACCCAAGAAGTTGGCAAGAAGACAACTAAGTTCACTCCGCCCATGTGGATCATACACCAATGACAAGACTCTATCAACCAGGTCTCCCAAGAAATAAAAGCAATCACTGCTCAAGGTACATACAGTAACCCTCTAATGGTAGCAATCTATGACAGCCCGATATGATGACAACCAGTCCATACCCAAAATAACATCAAAACTAGACAGGTCAAGCAACACAAATGCAAGAGGAAGTCGGCAGCTGGCAACCTCTATGTCACAACCCCGACACCCCTGTTTCAAAACAATCTCACCACCAATAGATGACTCTACATAGAGAGGAGATGTTAACTGAGTCAACAAAATCGATGCAAATGCAGACGAGATAAATGAATGTGATGCACCCGTATCAATCAACACATTAGCAAAACAAGAAGGTACTTTTCACTACTGAAAGAGCTAGTATAAGATCTGGCGCGATAACAACATACACACGCCCTGAAGGTCTCTGCTCAACCTACTCACCCCTCGGTGCATAAGCCTGATGCACTAACTGAGCCGAAGAGGCTCCCTAATTAGCCCTTGAGGCTTGTGGTGACTGTGCCGGCTAGTGGCTCTATGTCTATCTCAAACCTGACGCACTAGGTGTGCCGCCCAACAGAGGGAAAAACCTCTTCATGTGCCCCGACTACCCATACTAATAACAAGTGAATGTCTGGCCTTTGCCCTGACTCTGGCTCTAAGAACGAGCCGAAGATGATGTAGACCGCTGCCCTCCTCCTCTTTGCAGGCAAGCTGGAGACTTGTGGCTTAACTGACCACACTTGAAACAAGTGACATCTCCTTGACCACTTCTCCCTAAACTCGAACTCGATACTGGAAAAGTGGACCTCAACTGAGCTCCCTGGGACTACTGTGCATTAGAACCCCTCTGCATCTTACTATCCCCCTGAATATCCTGACTCTTCCTAGAGCCCCTCATCCTCTCCTCCTCCACCTGCATTACGGTCTTCAGATGAGTTGTCGCCTCCACAAGGCACCCATAGTCTCTAATCATTAACTCGACTACTTTAAACATGTGCTCGGTCCTCAATCTTTTCTCAAACTCTAAACAATGGCGCTCCTCAATCACCATGAGTTCTGGTGTAAACCTTGACAAGCTAGTAAATGTGGCCTCAACTCAGTCGCTGGAGTGTTCAATTGCACAAGCTTGGAGAACTAATCTCTTAACTTCTCCTTAACAGTGGGGGGCAAAAACTAGTCGTGGAAGGCGCTGACGAAAGTCGCCTAAGTCATACTAATGCGCCCATGCGCATACTTCCACCATTAACCCGTATCTCCCTTCAGCTGGAAGGATGCCAAGGCCACTCTAAATTGGTCGTCCTCGATGCCAAACATCTCAAAGATTTTCACTATCTGCTCTAGCCACTCATCCGCCTTCAGTGGCTTCTTGGGATCACCCAAAAACTCATCCGAATTTGACCCAAAAAGCACTCACTTCAAGAATGACGGCCTTACCTTAGCTACTTGGGCCTGGACTTGATTTTCAGCTCTGAGAATGTCCATAGACTCTCGCAATGCTTCGGCCATTTTGTGGGCTAAGGAGCCCATGGCCTGCTGACCCACTGGTTTGCCCACATTGCCCTGACTAACCCCTTCTTCTTATGCCGGAATATCATCCGGTAAAGGCACCTCATGCCTCATAGGCCTACCACACCTACCACCACTATGTCTACATCCACGTCCTGACATCCTAATAAAGGTAACACAGGAGATTAGCACATTTACAAATGTGTCGAAGCTAACTCACTCACGTCCTAATGTGGTGGACAACAGTAATTCAATCCACATAAGCACGTTGTCACATAAACACATACAAATTTCATTTCTGGATAATGACCATCTCGGGGCGTTGCCAGAGTTCCAATTAGAAACTGCAATGATCAAGTGCTCTTTTAATAGGACTTCTAGAAACCCGTAGACTCAATCAACATCCTAGAAACTAAATCTAATACCAATATAGCCACATAAGTATGTTATCATGTAAGCACATCGTACATACAAAAGTCTCTTATCAAGCGAGACAAACCCATTGTGGCAAAAATCACTTCCCACGTACCCAAAGTATTCAAACCCGGGTATGCTCTGATACCAAGTTGTAACACCCCGAAATAAATGCCATAAATCCATCCAACGCCAAATGTAAATAACAATATGAGTCATAGTATAATGTTCTTTCATTTCATGAGAGTTAATATTTCAAAAGAGTTTAACTAAATAAATGCCCTATAGGCTTACATCTTTCCAAGACCATACTTGGTTACAACAAAAGTGGATATAAACCCAATACATGTAAAGCCCTTGGCTTGAATTAAAACAATAACATAATACACAAAAGAGAAGCCTTCAACTCCGGTTCCTCCTAAGCTATTGCCTTGGCAGAGGCATATCACTAACACTTGAAAATGGTTTTTCCCAAATAGAGTAAGCCAAAGCCCAGAAAAAACAATCTAACACAATGTATAAATCTTAATGGGTCTCTAACCAACACAACCATTATACAAATATTTTCATTTTGCCATTTTACAAATATTTCGTCCGCGGGAATCGGCACCCATGTATATGCACGATTTTCCGAACTTTCAACTTGGATACACAAGCCAACTTAATTCAATGGAGTACATCCCATCTCTTCTCCCAAACATGGAGTACATCCCCTCTTTTCTCCCAAAGATCATACATTTACAATGTATTAACAACTTAGTCATATTCAATGACAACATATAAGTGATTAGTTTCAATTCACCTAATCCTCTTGCAATTTCTACAACACTCATAGCTATCTTTCACTGATAACCCAAAACAGATATTTCTAAACAGATATACAATCTCCAAAGTAGGTAAATGATCCGAATTTCCATAGGTGAGAGGCAATACATATCTAACTCCACCATTTATATAAACATCCATTCAATTTCATATTCCCAATGCCAATTTCATTTATTTATACAAAATAACTATTTGAGACATTTTAGGGCAAAACTTTCATTTTCTTCCAAAATCCATCCCGGGTATCAAAATTAACAAATTTATCACAACACAACCTCACATCTACTCTCATAACCATTTTTAATACATACATTTGAAAACTCCTGTTTTGATTTTAAACCAAAAGCCTAGGTTTGTTCAAAATCATCCCGAATTCCAATATTCTTTACACATCAACAAATAACTAAGTTAAAACTGACAGAAGAGCGTAGAAAGTCCCTACCTCGAAGCTAGAGATCAAGGAAGCAATAGAGGAACTTCAAAGACGCTGAAATGAAGTTTTGTTCGGACCAAAATGGAGCTCTTGAGATGCTCTTCCTTTTTTCCAAAGACACTAGGGTCGAGAATCCAACGGATCTACCTGTTTTAGAAGAGAGAAGTTGAGTTATAGAGAGAGAAACTCTAGATCTAGGGTTTTTGAAATGTTTAGAGACAGAAAGATGTGAAAAATGATGTAAAAAGTGACCCTTACAAACTGATATATGCACAGTCTACTTGAGCGCAGGAAGTGACGCTCAAGCGTCAGACACAATAAGTTGTTCCGCTCGAGCACAAGAAGTGACACTCGAGTGAAAAATGCACACTCCCGGTAGTTTTGCAAACGATAGACCAGCGCTCAAGCGCAAGAAAGGCCACTCGAGCTGAGATCACTCAAGCGCAGAAAGCACTGCTCGAGCGTAGAATACACTCCCCTAGTAATTTTCCAAACCTGCAAAAGTATTGAGAGTTCACAAAGCCCGCTCGATCGTAAGAAGTGCCGCTCGAGCGGAGGAGTAAAATTCTAAGCAAGAAAAGTTTGAAAACTAAGCAACCAACCTGTTCCAAACACAACCACAACAATCCAGTAGCCAAATTTAAGAAAGTATAAGGGAAGCAAGACATGGTCAACACTACGAAACCATGAGACTCGAGTCCAAGATAAAAAGGGGTCGAGTTAAAAACGGAATCGCTATAAAATGAGAAAAATTTATAAATTTGAGAAAAATATATTGAGATTTCCATCATCAATTTAAGAAATAGAAAGTTTCCATATTGTTGAAAATTCCAAAGATTCTAAGTAATGGACAAAATTTGAAAGGTATTGCTATATTGATAATTAAAATTGAAAAATAAAAAAGAAAAAGAAAATTGATGTGAAACAATAATATAACGACCCATAGATTTTTACATTATAAAAATTCAAAAATTTTGAAAAAATATATTGAAGTTTTCATCAACAAAAATCCAATAGCGTTTTCGCTTATCTATATATTATATAAGTAAAAGGGGATTTCTAACTCACAACACTTCCAAGAGCTCCAATATCCAAATCTTAATTTCCTGATTTTTGAATAAAAAAAATAAAAAAATACTCCTGCCCACCTTCAATTTTAGATTTTTTGAATTGTAAAAAACCTTAAACCCTAATTTCCCTAAACCATATCTTTTTTTATTTTCCTTCGATTTTCGCCATCGTAACCTTAGTTGAAACAGTTGACTACCACAGCTGACATCCACACCTGCAAACTTCAATAGTTGTAGTCTACTCTTAGAGTGATGAGTCAGAGCTCTAGAGTTGGGGATCTAAACCAAACTCTAGCGACATGGAAAATTTATAAATAAAAATAAATAAATAAATAAATAAAAACACATAAACATTACCATCACTGTGAGACCCACACAATTAGATCTCCTTTAGAGTTCCTATTTTAGAACTCCCACACATTTTTGCTACTCTTATTACATGTAAGTAATTATCAATTCACTTTATTGCTTTTCTTTTCATTGGTTCTTTTAATGCTTATTTTTCTTTTCATTACTTTTTTATTTTTTTTATGATCAATGAATGAACTGTACTATTGATTTGTTTTTTTTTCCTTCTCATCTATTCTTTTATTGTGAGTGTTGAAAATTTATTAGACAGTGAAAAAAAAAATGTTATTGTAGTTTTTAATTGATTGTATTTTCTTATCTATTTTCTTAACTATACTATTGCTTTTCTTCTCATTTATTTGTTTTTTTTTTTTTTATTATTGTGAGTGTTGAAAATTTAACAGATGGTGTGGGAAAAAAAAATGTTCTTGTGTTTTTCAACTAACTGTGTTGCTCATCTATTTTCTACTTGTGGGTGTTGAAAATTTATCACACAATGAGAAAAAAAAAAAATTTATTTAGACTCCGTTTTGATCACATGGTGAGAAAAAAAAAATTATGATTGAGTTTTTTAACTAACTGTTTTCTCATTTATTTTCTTATTGTAGGTGTTGAAGATTTATCATATGCCGAGAAAAAAAGTATGATTGTATTTTTTTGATTGATTTTATTTTTTTTACACTCCATTTTGATCACACAGTGAGAAAAAAAAATTGTGATTGTGTTTTCTAACTCACTGTTTTTTTTCAAAAAAAAAAATGAAAATAGTTGTGTTTTTTAACTATCATATTCTGATGAATGACCAAAGATCATTGAATTACACAAAAAATTTATAACTAAAATCCCTTACCAATCACTTAGCAAGGAATTTAACAAAGAAATTTGTATACCAACACTAAAATCTATAAAATCTCAATTTCAATCGTTAGTCTACCATATAGATTTCATCATTCTAAAAAAAATCTACCATGCAGATTTCTCTCAACTTTTCTAAAGGCTCTAATTATCACCATAATTCTAATACATATTACTATCCTTTGTCCTTTCCTTTAACTCTGATCATGGGTATTAGATAAATAAACAATATATTTAGTTGGGGACTTGAAAAGTGATTTGGAAAGAAAAAAGGAAGAGGTAGATGAAATGTGAATAAAATATACTTACATTTCATATAGTTTCACACATCTTTTTCCTTTCCTTTTCCAAATTCCTCCCCAAATTCACCAACCAAACACAACGTTAAAATGCTAGATGCTAGATTGTAAAGCATTTGTTATAAATATTAAAGAAAACCCTTAGATATATCCTTCACCTAACATATTCTAGAGCATCTGTTTGACGTAATAAAGAGAAACATGGTGATTGTGTTTTTTAATTGATTGAATTTTTTTACCCTCTATTTTAATCACATAGTGAGGGGGAAAAAAATTGTGATTGTGTTTTTTAACTTATATGTTTTATGAAAAATGAGCATATGATTGTGTTTTTTTAACTCACATTTTAATTGACATTCTTAATATGAATGCTTATTTTAAACTACTGATTGTGATTTTATACACTTTGTTTTAATCAGATGGTGAGAAAAAAATATATGCTTGTGTTTTTTAATTGATTGTGTTTTTTTACATTCTGTTTTGATCTAACGGTGAGAAAAAAAATATGCTTGTGTTTTATAACTGATTGTGTTTTTTTACACTCCGTTTTGATAACACCATGATCACAAAAAAAATGGTTATTGTGCTTTTTAACTGATTGTGTTTTTTTAAAAAGTAAAAAACCTGATTGTATTTTTTGTACATAACATGTTTGGATGGATGACAAAGTAAAACATGTGCGAGACATTTTGAAATAAAAATAATTGATTGTGTTTTTTGAAAAAGAAAAATAATTGAGTGTGTTTTTTTTTTTTTTTTTGCCTAACATGCTTGCATGGATGACAAGGTAAAACACGTGCTAGACATTTTTGAAAGAAAAATAACAGATTGTGTTTTTGAAAAAGAAAAATAATTGAGTGTGGGTTTTTTTTTCTTTTTTCCCCTTGTGTATTTTAAGTGACATTTTTAATATTATAAATATTTTACAATACTGATGTGTCATGAATTTCACTAACTGTGTCAATAGTTCCCAATTCACCTAATTTATGTTATAAAGCTACAATATAGATATAAATTATTTATATTTGTGATATGAGTTTGATTTATGTTGTTGGTTGAATTTCTTTAATTAATTTGTGGTTTTTAAAAACTTATTCATTCAAGTAATAGATTATTTAACCTTATCTTTGACAATATAAACTGGAGGTGAGCATGGTTTGGATTGGTCCAAATTGGGGTAAAACCAGAACCAATCTGTTATCTACGGTTCTTGAAAAATTAGAACCTATCCAATCCATTTAAATCGTGGAACCAATCCGAACCAATCCATTTAAACACGGATTGGATCGGTTTCGGTCTACGGATTGACATAATTAAATAACAAAAAAAAAATATAGAACATTTTAATTTCATAAAGCATAAACATAGCATCATATTAGTTCCACAATAGCAACATGTCTTTCCACAATAGCAACATACTGTTCTAGAATTTAAACAATCACAAGAAAACTAGCTCCAGCATAAGTATTTAGACCATTACAAATTAAAACTAAAAACTAACAGACAAAAACAATAAAAGAAGATACTATGTGGGTTTAGGTTTGGGTTTGGGTTTAATATGGAATAAGAGAAGATACTATGCGGGAGGGTATATAATATAAATATAGGCTATTTGGATCGGTTCCAATCCAGAATCGGGAGGTTCAATCCGGAACCGATCCATGGACTACGAATTTTTAATTTTTCAATCCGGAACCAAACCACGAATTCAAAAAGCCAATCCAAAGAAGTAAGGCAATGGCAAGTCCAAGCGATCAGGTCAGAACAAGATTAAATGTGTTCCAAGAACTTTCACTTCAATGATTCATCTTAAGAAAAATTTGTATGACACACTTAAACATATATCTTAAAATCTCTATTGTAGCACTTATTTACAATCTAAATTAACAAATCTGAAAACATAAAATTAAACTTCATATTTATCATTTTTTATCATATAACACATACTAGCACACATGATTTTAAAACCTACAATGGAGATGCTATACAATTTGAAAAATAAAGGACAGGAAGATGTCATGGTCAAGAATATACGTGAAAGTGAAAGTCAATGGGAGCTCATTTGTGAATTTAATTGTGATTTGCATGGCTCAAAAGACTTAAAAAGTGCTGATACTTATACAAGCAATTAAGAGAGTTATTATTGGTGTATACTTGGTCCTCAGTTTTCTCAGGACATAGCATAATGGGAATTTTCATGTTTGTTCTAGTTCAATTGGGACCGAATGGGAGTCTGTTTCTATCAGCAGCTGAACTTTAGAGGCAAAGCCTAGAATTGTTAACCTCAAGGGTTTGGTATGGTAGAGGAGATCGGGGACTTGGAGGTTTGCTCATGCCAAGGTCTTAGGTTTGACTCTTCTTGCAAGTAAAAAACTCTTGCGACCATAGATTGCAGAGCATAAACTCTGTATTGGAAGCATGGTTCTAAATTGCGGTATTGGATAACGTAACAATATTGATCGTGAAGTATTGGTATCGGTAGTATCAGTCGGTACATATTGGGAATTGAGTGTCGCGGCTTTGAAATTTAAAAAATCATTTCACAGGTTTTTCAACTTTTTCTTTCCCGTACCAGTCTGAACCGGTGAGTATCGGCCTATCGCGGCTTGCGTAACGGTTACAGACCGATACGTACTGGGACTCGGCTGATTCTCTTGCGATATCATGTTCTGCATGTTCACAAGGAAAATTGATTATTAGACCATCTCATTCAAAAGTAGTAATTGAATCTCCAACCTTTTTGCAAAAGATTCAAGGAGATATATGTGGAGCTATACCTCCTGCAACCAGACCATTTCGTTATTTTATGGTTTTGATAGATGCATCAACTAGATGGTCTCATGTTGGTCTACTATTTACTCGTAATGCAGCATTTCCAAGATCCTTGCTCAAATAATTAGATTACAAGCACAATTTTCAAATTACCCAATCAAAACAATTTGTCTTTATAATGCTGTTGAGTTTAGCTCACAAGCATCTGATAATTATTGCATGTCTTTTTTTTTTCGGTGCAATTAAGTTAATTAATTTGTTAAAATTAAACTCTATTTATAATTTCTTTAATAAAAATCATTAATAATGTCAAATCAAATTATTTATATAATGTAAGAGGGATGCCGCTACGATGGTCTTTACAATTTGTGAGTGAGAAAAAATAAATAAATAAAATTTTGTGTTGTTATTTAATATGATCTAACAATTTAAATTATTTTAATATCATCCATTGACTAATAATTTATATGTATATTCAAAATTTATATAAACACACATATATAATTCACATTTCGGGTTGCTCAAGTTGTTTGATGTCTCTGTCCAATCTCGTCCAAATTTAATTCAGGCTTTTGAATTTTTTCCCAAACCCATACCAAATTCAAAAATATTTGTCCAAGCTCTAAAAAATTTTGGATTGGGCTCAGGTGGCTTAGGTTGTGCCCGCCCAAATTGCACCCCTAAGTTGTATGCTTTATATAATAGGATAGATAACAAAATGGATGTTTGCAGTAAAAATGGCAATAGGTTTTATGTTACCATTTGTAACAGAAAAATAAAAATGGAAGAAAAAGGGAGAAAAGACCACTTTGAGGGAGAAGATCTGCTGTTGGTTCAATTTGAGGAGAATTAGAGCTCCATAATTCATAAGAAGTTTAATTCAGGAAACATCCAGTTTTCAATCCGTGACTATGTCTTTGAATACAAGAAATTAGATTACAAACTTGAAAACCCACTAATTACTATAACACATACAACCTAACTATAAGCAAGTGGTCTCTTGAGTCTTGAGCAATGCTCTGTACCATTCATTTCAAGACATTTGTTCTATTGTCTCCTAAAACACAACATAAAAGTGATTGCTCCTACTATTTAACCAATAAAACCGATCCATTTAAGGGTTCTGAAATAATCACTTGCGCAAGACTTTACTTTCAATGGGGAACATATCCCACTAAACAATACCTGAAGTTAACACAATTATAATCTCATAAAATTTCTCAAGTGATCGGAAACCCAATGCTACCCTTAATAAGTTTCCCGTTGTGTTAAGTGTTTTAAGTCAAGGTTAGAACAAGCAATTGAAATAACAATTTCTACACAAGTATGAACATTTCATGGCATCCATTAAAGACATTACAACCACGAATATATGTAGAGGACTCACTAATGCTTGAACAAACAATAAGAAGCATATTCAATCAATTAAGAGCATGAAATTACTAACAAGAGAAAATTTCCATACAGTGACTTGGGATGATGAAAGCGGGTCAGAGCAAGAACCCAAAGAAACTGAATCTAGTGAAGACGGAGATAGTACCTACATGGCATTCTACTTTACCTTCACTCAACCACCTCCAAAGCCAATTGAGTTTGCTCGTGGTCAGAGTCTGCACCGTGTTCCTACCTTTGATGGGAGTAATTACTTATACTAGAAGATCAGAATGATGGTGTATCTTCGAGCTACTGACCCCTAAAGGTTGGCGAGCAATTGAAGAGGATGTTGAAAGTGCTGACAATCCGAGCAATCAAAGAGTTTTGAATACCATTCGTGAAGCAATTTCTAAAGAAGAACACAACAGATTCCTCATTGCACAAGGGCGAAAGATGCTTAGGATATTCTTAGTCAAGTCCATGAAAGAGGAAAGTCATCTTCACAACCATCCATCAACTTTCATGCTTTAGTTGCTCGACTAGATGAGATCGAGGAGAAAGAGAAGCAAAAAGAAGATAATAAAACCTCGGAAGACAATGATGAGATTGATGGTGATGACCTACAACAAGCTTATGAAAAGCTTTACAATGAATCTCTGAACTTGTCCAAGATCAATGACAAACTCACTTTCAAGCTCAAAGCATGTGAAAGAGAGAATGTCAAGCTAAAGGAAGAGATTGCGACCACAGAAAAGGATGTCATCAAGATCTCCAATGACAAGCAAAACCTTTGTGGAAAACTTCTATCTTGTGAGACTGAAATGAATAAACTTCTAAAAATCTATGCCATATATGAAGAGAAGATTAAAATTCTTGAGATGTCACAAGCTACATTGGAAGAGCTGGTTGGTCAGAAAGAATAAGAACTCAAAGATGCCAGAGCCATAATTGATATGTGGAACAAAGGGTCAAAGACACTGGAAGACATCATCGGGTCTCAATAGATGAGTTGTGACAAAAGTGGGATAGATTAGTACGTAGGCGGAGTTGAACTCGTACTACCTAGCAGTTAGACCTGGGTTGGAACGTCAAGTAGCTTTCGATTAAGGGGATCTTGCTATAGTCGCACACAAGGGAAGGATCATTAAAATTGATACTGATAAGATCGAAGAGAAATGGATGACAAGTCCAAGGTTTTTTTAAACTCTTTCGATTCTTCTACTTTCACTTGGGACCTCCATTCGATTCAGCCCTTTCCCACTAGATCTGTTGATCTTGAACCACAATTGATTTTTGTTAAGATCAATTGTTGGGCATGACATCAATTACTAGTGCCTATCTCTAGAAATCTATGAAGAGTGTCCTTCGTCCTACATCTACCAACAGAACCCCCGAAGCTCCGTCACCTTCTTCGAGTAAACCTAGTCAACACCAAACAAGAGGAGGACCAAAGACCACAGTGCTCGTGCCACTTCACAATGGTTGAATAAATGATATCATTCTAACACATGCAACACCAATTCTCATGCACTTGTGTTCTTCTAATCAGGTTGTCAATCGTAAGAATATTGTCTTGAGTCGTGCACCAAACAAAGAAAGCCACCTTAGATAGGGCTTTGGGGCTTTGAATTGCTCTCCATGAAAAAAGACTCCCTATGTCCCAAAAGAATCATAATAAGACTTCACACTGAAGAGGCATGACTTGGATCCTATCCATTGAATTGAATCACCCCCTGCAATACGAGAAGCATAAAGATGGCTAAGCCCTTTAAGGCCTATGTCCCAAAAGACTTGACCATCGATAGTCCTAAAATAATCACTCATTGAGACCTTCTTATCCAGGGCAACCTGTTCAATATTAGGGAAGCTCACCCCAAAAAATTTCTCTCCACACCATCGGTGAGTACAAAACTTGGCTCACTCCTTAATCCCCACCATAAATTGAATATTGGTAGGAAAAGGCTCCTATGCCCTCCAAATGCCTTTCCCATACTCACCCTAAAGGATAAAGACATCACCTCCGAAACCCAACCCCCTTCCCCCCAAAACACTCCCATATTTACATTCCACCACCCTTCTCCAATACCTCTTCCTAACATAAGAAAACCTCCACATCCACTTCCCTAACAAAACTTGGCTGAAGATAGCAAGTTTCTATTACCTAGTCTGTCATCCTTTAAGGCTCACACATCGTATCCCAATCCACCAAGTGATACTTGAACTCCTCGCCTAAACCACCCCACAAGAAGTCATGCCGGAACTTCTCCAACCTATTTACAACCAAAGCCGGAATAAAAAATAAAGATATGAAATAGTAAGGTGATGCAAAGTATAAAAAGCTCAAGGAAGACTAAATTCAAAGAAGCGATGAAATTTGGAAATTGGCACGATTTCAAACAAAATTCAATGGGAACCATACATAATCATGAGTCTAGTATTACTCCTATCTTCCCATATTGCTGGTCCATTTTGTCATTTTTTGATGTCCCAAAATGGTTGTCCATTTTGAAAAGTCAAAACATAAAATTTTATATTATTCCAAACTTTTAAAAACGATTATAAATAAATTTAATAATGGGAATAAAGGGGCAATATGGTAAATCAATATCTTTTGATTTGACTTTAAAGCAATAATTACATGTTATAGCGGTCGTACATAGGTTTTCTTGTGGGTCAAATTATTTAATTAATTTGTATTTATGTTTCTTATTTTGTCTTTATTTTTTTATTTATTTTTTTGGTGGTACAACAAAAATAATTGAATTGGTTTTGAAAGTCAAAATTTTAGTAGTTTCTTATTTTGAAATTCTCCCAGTTTTATATAAAGTTATGTAATACTTCTTATTTAATAGAGTTGATTTTTTTTTTTTTTTTTTTGAATTTTCAGAACTTTGAAGCCTCTTTGGGTTACTATCAAAATAGAGTAATTGTCAAACAAAGTAATATGTTACTGTGAGACAGAGTAACTTGTTACCGTCAAACAATGTAACATGTTACTGTTTACATCAATTTCAACAATAATAATTTTTTATTTTTTAAAGAATTTCATAGTCAACATAGATCTTATTTGATAGATCTTAATGAGAGAATTCTAAAAATATTAATTTTATTAAAAATCAACATTTACATTAAAAGTTATATTATTTTGAAGTTTAATATTTTGATAATAGTGATACTTGTTAGACTTTTCAAGGAAAGCTTTTTGTACTTGTCCTCAATGCATTAAAATTTTAGTATGAGGCGGTTTGGATCAAATCTCCCAAATATAAACACAAAACACTTTATTTTATTTTATTTTTATGTGCTTTTTGTCGAGAATCACACAATTTTTAAAATTTTATTAATCCATACACATTTTGTGTTGCATTCCGTATTCTAAAATTTATTGGGCCCAACCCAAGAGGCCCAAGTTTTGTCTCCTGCCCGCACTCTCGAAAGTCTCTACAACCAAGGATGGCTCAACCTGTGTCTCATCCTTAAGCCAAGCCAAGCACTCGCCAGAAACAACGTAACTGAAGCTGGCAATTGGGGCCAAAAGCTCTCTCATCCTTCAAGCAGCGAGGTATCGAGCCAAGTGCGAAACACGAACTAGAAACTGAGCAGGGTATTGCAGCCCCTCATCTGGATAGGTGTGATCATGTCCAAACTAGCGTCTAAACTGGAATGGGAAGTAGAATACATAGTGTGAGGCCAATCCACTGTATGCCTGGTTGGCGAGACATGCTCGAAATCGTGTGAAATTTGGTGGGTCGATAGAAAACATGATTTTAAAAAGGATCCATGATGATGCAGCATGCATGGCCATACGATTCTTGGATCAAATGAATAGGCAATGCGATACCTGAAACAGGTCGGGCTCGGAATCGTGTGAAATTTGGCGATTCAGTAGAAAACGTGATTTTACGAAGGATCTATGATGATGCAGCATGCATGGCCATACGATTCTTGGATCAAATGGACAGGCAATACGAAAGCCAAAAACGGGCCTGGCTCCAAATCGCATGAAATTTGGTGGGTCAGTAGAAAAGGTGATTTTAGAGAGGATCCATGACGACGCAGCATGCATGACCATATGATTCTTGGATCAAATGGACAGACAGTGCAAAAGCCAAAAATGGGCACCGGTCGAAATCGCGTAAAATTTGGTGGGTCAGTAGAAAACATGAATTTAAGAAGCATCAACGATTATGCATGATGCATGGCCATACAATTCATGGATCAAATGGACTGGCAATGCGAAAGCCAAAAACAGGCCAAGCTTGGAATCGTATGAAATTTGGCGAGTCAGTAGAAAACGTGATTTTAGGAAGGATCCATGATGATGCAGCATGCATAGCCATACGATTCTTGGATCAAATGGGCAGGAAATGCGAAAACAAAAAACGAGTCGGGCTCAGAATCGCATGAAATTTGGCAGGTCAGTAGAAAATGTGATTTTAGGAAGGATCTATAATGATGCAACATGCATGGCCATATAATTCTTGGATCAAATGGACAGGCAATGCGAAAGCCAAAAATGAGTCGGGCTCGAAATCGTGTGAAATTTGGCGGGTAAGTAGAAAACGTGATTTTAGGAAGGATTTTTAATGATGCGGCATGCATGGCCATACGATTCTTGGATCAAATAGATAGGCAATACGAAAGTAAAAAACGAGCCAGGCTCGAAATCGCGTGAAATTTGGCAGGTCAGTAAAAAACGTGATTTCAGGAAGGATCCATGATGATGTAGCATACAAGGCCATACGATTCTTGAATCAAATTGAGTGGCAAAGCGAAAACCAAAAATGGGCCGGGCTCGAAATCGCGTAAAATTTGGCGGGTCGATAGAAAATGTGTTTTTAGGAAGCATCCATGATGATGCAGCACGCATGGCCATACAATTCTTGGATCAAATGGACAGGCAATGCGAAACCCAAAAATGGGTCGAACTCGGAATCACGTGAAATTTGGCGAGTTAGTGGAAAACGTAATTTTAGGAAGAATCAATGATGATGCAGCATGCATGGCCATACGATTTGTGGATCAATTGGACAGGCAATGAAAAAGGCAAAAATGGGTCAGGCTCAGAATTGCGTGACATTTGGCAAGTCAGTAGAAAACGTGATTTTTGGGAGGATCCATGTTGATGAAGCATGCATGGTCATATGATTCTTGGATCAAATGGATAGGGGATCCATAATGATGCAGCATGCATGGTCATATGATTCTTGGATCAAATGGACAAGCAATGCGAAAGCCAAAAATGGGGCAAGCTCAGAATCGCGTGAAATTTGGCAGGTCAGTAGAAAACGTGATTTTAGAAAAGATCCATAATCATGCAGCATGCATGGCCATACGACTCTTGAATCAAATGGACAGGTGATGCGAAAGCCAAAACCAGGCCAGATTCGAAATCGCCTGAAATTTGCCGGGTCAGTAGAAAACGTGATTTTTTAAAGGATCCATGATAATGAAGCATGCATGGCCATACGATTCTTTCTTGGATCAAATAGACAGGTAACACGAAAGACAAAAATGGGACAAGCTCGGAATTGCATGAAATTTGGCGGGTCAGAAGAAAACACGATTTTAGGAAGAATCCATGATGATGCAACATGGATGGCCATACGATTTTTGGATCAAATGGACACCCAAAGCGAAAGCCAAAAACAGGTCAGGCTTAGAATCTCGTGAAATTTAGCGAGTCAGTAGAAAACCTGATTTTAGGAAGGATCCATGATGACACAACATGCATGGCCAGATGATTCTTGGATCAAACAGACAGGTAGTGCGAAAGCCAAAAACGGGCCGTGCTTGGAATATAGTTAGATTTGGTGGGTCAATAGAAATGTGATTTTAGGAAAGATTTATGATGATGGAGCATGCATGGCCAAATGATTGTTGGATCAAATGAACAAGCAATGTGAAAGCCAAAACCGGGCCAGGCTCGGAATTGCGTCAAATTTGGGGGGTCAGTAGAAAACATAATTTTAGGGAGGATCTATGATGATGCGGCATGCATGGCCATACGATTCTTTGATCAAATGGACAGGCAATGTGAAAGCGAAAAATGGGTTTGGCTCGGAATTGTGTGAAATTTGGCAGGTCCAGAGAGAGTGTGATTTTAAGAAAGATCCATGATGATGCACATGCATAGCCATACGATTCTTGGATCAAATGGACAAGCGATTCGAAAGCAAAAATTGGGCAGGGCTCGAAATCGCGTGAAATTTGGCAAGTCAGTAAATAACGTGATTTTAGGAAGGATCCATGATAATGCAGCATGGATGGCCATACAATTCGTTGATCAAATGGACAGACAATGCGAAAGCCAAAAACGGGTCAAGCTCAAAATAGCGTCAAATTTGGCGAGTTAGTAGAAAACGGGATTTTCGGAAGGATCCATGATGATGCAGCATGAATAGCCATACAATTCTTGGATAAAATAGATAGGCAATGCGAAAGCCAAAAATAGGGCAGGGCTCGGAATCACAAAAAAAATTGGCAGATCAGTAGAAAACGTGATTTTTGGACGGATCTATGATGATGCAGCATGCATGGCCATACAATTCTTAGATCAAATGAACAGGCAATGCACAATCCAAAAACGAGTCAGGCTCAAAATCACTTGAAATTTAGTGGGTCAGTAGAAAACATGAATTTAGGAAAGATCCACGATGATGCAGCATGCCTGGCCATACGATTCTTGGATCAAATGGACAGGCAATGCGAAAGCCAAAAATGAGCCAGGATCGGAATAGCGTGAAATTTAGCGGGGCAATAGAAAATGTGATTTTAGGAAGGATCCATGATGATGCAGCATGCATGGCGATATAATTCTTGGATCAAATCGGCAGGCAATGCGAAAGCCAAAAGCAGGTCGGGCTCGGAATCACATTTTCATGCCCCGGATTTATGAGGTCTAGCCCACGTGAGTAAACAACCCAACGATAGACAATAACTAACAACACTCATGCAGATGTATATAATATAGGCACACAGTATATGTGTTATTCCAATTTTATACATTCTTAGATACAACATCTAAGTCAAATGGATACTCTGTAACTAAAACAATGAAAGATGTTATAATCAAATTAAGATGGCACACGGGCAACAAATACAAAGATGGCCCTTGGCCGACAAATAAAGGAACCACCCTACACAAAACACAACTTCAACGACTCAGTCAACATCCGCATAAGCATACCTGAAAAATATTTTCAGCCACGTAGGGTGAGCATAAAGCCCAGTAGGAAACATTTCAAAAACTAAATATGCTCCACCAGTGTACATGATAATGAATGCAATACATACATATATAACACGCTCAATGTATTCTCACATCCATTTGCTTTCACAATGAAAACTCTTTCTTTCCAATTTTCGAAACCTTTCGTTTATTCAAAACACCTTCTGAATTCAATACATTAGTTTGATATAGAATCCATTTCCACAAGTCAATCCAGGTATCTCAATACCAACTAGCAATTTCACTGCGAATTTCAATACGAATACATCGTTAACCAACAGTTATTACATTGCTAAAACCGTTTCAAAATCATTTATTTCCAAAACCAAAATGATAATAAATAAAATAGTTAAATCTCCAAAACTAATACAACCTTTCATAGCAATTTCGTCCGCGGGAAACCGTCAAACGGAACTTATGTAAACGTAGGCTATACAAGCACTACCATTGCCACTTTACGGAAATTTCGTTCGTGGGAACCGGCACCCATGTATATGCGCGTTTTTCAGGACTTTCACCCTGGACACACAGGCCAACTTAATTCAATGGAGTCCATCACCTTTCTTCTCCCAAACATTATACATTCACAATGTATTAAAACATAACCACATTCAATGACAACGGGTAAGAGATTAGTTTCCTTTTCCCAGATTTACCATTTTATTTACCCTTTCCAAATAGCACAATACATGTGATCCAGAATATGATTTTCAAAATGAAACAAATGCTCTTATAACATAACACAAGAATTTCCAAAATATTTTTCCAAAACATACAGTTTCAATTTCCAAAATCCGCTACATTCTCCATGATATGCATGATTTATAAACAGTCCAGTTTGCCTAGTCCAAATGCAATTTCTACAACAATCATAGCTATACTCCACCGATAGCCCAAAACAAATATATCTAAACAGGTAAATAAATTCCATTAAAAATACACTTTTCTAAAATCTCAAATGGGAGTGATAATACATATCCAACTCCACCATCAGCATTAATCATCATTTCAATTTCACATTTCTCAATATTTATTCCATTTCCTCTTTATAATCCCAAAAATTACATTTTAGGGCATAACTCCCTTCCTCTTTGAAAATTCATTTCAATACAAGAAATAGTTCATTTCAACATATATCAACACCAATTTCATAATCACAACCTTTTTCAAGAAAACATTTAGAAACCCCTCTTTTACATTTTGATTTGATAATCCAACAATTTCCTAAAAAGACCAACATTTTAGGGTTTCTTCAAATTAGGGCTTTTCACTATTAAAAACTCATATACATTCTTTATAAGTGGAAAATAAACTTTTGTAGCTAAACCATAGCTCAACAATCCCATTTGGAACAAACCCTAACTTACAAACAAATTATCAAAAAATCAATCCAAGAACAATGGAATCTATACATTTAAAATACACCACAAATGCATTACCGAACTCATATTGAGTTTAAGAAATAGATCGTACCTCTTAAAGCAAGAAGGAAACAAGTCGAAAAAATCACCGTTGATGAAACAACGATTCATTGATATTAAATGGAAGCCCTTGTCGTACTCTACATTTTGGTATATGGAACTATAGGTAAACATGTATAGAATTGATGAAATCAAGCCTAAAAAGCTTGAGAAATCAAAAATGGCGGAGGGAAAGGGGTACTCAATAACAACTATTCTAATTTGAAGTTTTTGATTCAATCTCACCCAACCACTATAGCAACACCTCAACCAAGGCTCAAATATTGACTAAGAAGGTTCCAAATCAAGATAATCAAAGAGTCAAATATAATTCCACTATAACAGGAAGTACAGAGTGCTACTACCTCCCCACCTTAGGAAATTTCATCCTTGAAATTGAAGTAATGCCAAAACCAAAAAACCACGCAACGATAACAAGGTATACAACACCAACCCACGTTTAGATCCCTCATGGGATAAGTTCCTAGATTCTAGGTTCAACACCTCAAGGCCCTAAAGACGCCCGAACAACAAAACACCAAGGAACCAACACGGATGTCTCTTCGTCCCACATAACTAGTACTGGTCTATAACACAAGAAACAACAACCACCACAACAACAACGGTAACCACTCGGACTCAAAGACGTCAAGCACGCTTGAATCACCTACAACACCAAAATCACCACTGAGTGCTCAAATGCTCGGACACAGAGAATAAGAGGACTCCTCACACACCAGACTTTCGACCAACTCTCGGAACGAGAAAACAAGGTAAAATACAGCTAAAGAATAACAAGTACGGCATAACAAGCCTCAGACAAATTCTAAACCCCCGTAAAGTAAACACATAGCACATAACAAGCAACTTAGGCTAGATCACAATGTACTGCATAACACAAGGTACCACATCCAAGTTAAAGAAAATTCCTTATACTCTTCCCATTTGTCTCAAAACACTTTGTTTTTCCACAAGGCGCCCAACCGCACTATCACAATCCAGATACAATTTTCAACCGTCCACAACAAAACTCAGAAATTTCCAAACTATTTTTTCGAAAACCATAGATGATATTTATAACACAAAACCATTTTCATTTTGTTTCTGATTTGTAGGATTCAACTTTTATTAAACTGAAAACTTACGTTTTAATTCAAAACCGTTTTAGTTTAAGAAAAATACCCAAGGCCACACCACCCAAAAAAAATTTATTTATTTATTTTTCTCAAAATAATTCATTAGCATTCCTCCGGTGTACCACAACACGGTCACCCAACAAAACCTGTCACACCCATGGTGATACCACAATACCAAAACCAAATTTCCATGATGAGAATTTGAGAACTTTCAAAAATTCCAGTAACGTAACAACACAAGAAAAAAGAAATTTTACACTCACAATCACATAATGGTGCAAAAACACAATAAGACCGTAACCCCAAACCGGTTACCTCAAACTCAAAATAACTTCTCAACTGTCCATATGGAATTTACATGCCACACTAATATATCGATCAATTACACAATCCTTCAATTCCAACCTATTCCTGAGGTGACTATATATCAACCAATCCAAATGCCAACCAATCTATTATTCGACACCAGTATCCCATACTAGCCTCCAAACACCGACATACCACTTAACTCCATATCTCAACACTACACCAACACATATTACCTACCAAATCAACCTTACATTCTCATTGAATCACACCGGATTTCACAAGTTAACTCATACTACCTCAAATCCTTGCCCATACCCTGTACTTATACCTACATGGTAACACTTTATCACACCACACTTAAGTTCGAGCTGAACTCCCAAAGATCATAATACACACTCACCCCAAGACCAATGAAGTAAATAATAAACTTACACAACTCACTACCTGCTCCACACAACCTTACCATACCACTAGAAGTTCCATCCTCAAACTAAGACCACAACAGAAAATCACCCCAACACTAGGGATCTTACATGGGGTTCCTAAACAACCTCCACTTATGAAAAAAGTAATTTAACTTAGCACACATTAAACCACGCAACAATACAATAAGCATAATATTACCACACCAAGGCAACCACTCAGGATAGTCACATGACCAATCCCTTTCTACACATCTCCTAACAACATACTTCTGCATACCACCAATCCAAAACAAAAGAATCTATACTTAAAAACAATTCCATAAAACCAACAACTCCCTTAGAAGACTAGAAATAATTGCCCCCACAAAAGAAACTCAAGTCACTCTCATGCCAACCACTCTTACTAACTCAAACACCAACACTACCAACTCCCAAAGACCTGATAAGGAATTCTTAAAGATGTTATAAGGACATCGATCCATCTAACCCACTTCTTGGTGTAGACCGCCTGAACTACCTCTGCGTGCCCCCCTTTCGGAGAGGGCGCGGATTTGGGTTCTAGCTACTACAGTTCAGACTCCTGTCACGGTTTTGAATCTAATCTCACAAAGTGAAATGTAAGACTGATAAATCACCAAAGAGTCCAAATCTGGCAAATCGTTTTGGAAAATCAATTTTAATCAAAAGTGCCAAACATGGACTACTTTGGCAGATTTCAGAGTCGCCACCTAAATATTTTATTTTGGAAATTTAGGAAACCCTGACTCGTGCCTAAGGCCACGTGTTCATCATCACCAAAGTTGCCTTGGCTCAGGAACTTGGGTCCGAGAGGGGAAGGTCCTAAAATGAACACCCCCGCTCACCCGATCAAAGGATCGGCCTCTACTAACATGATATGTTGTTTTTGAAAACACATGTGTTCTTATTCCGGTTTATTAGCTAACTTACTATGTGATGCGCGCAGCATACAAGTATAGACTCAATCACTCAAGTTGGAACAAAACAACTCATGTTTGTTTTTCGAAAAGTGGTTTGAAGTTGCTACCCTCAAGTAGGCTAAAGTGCGGATTTGCCACCCTCAAGTGGGCTTAAAACATGATGATTTGCCACTTCAAGTAGGCTTAAAACACGCATTTTGATGAATTGTTCCAATTCAAGCAATGAAGCCTTCATCCACAGGCATTCATGCAGTTATAGCAATTAAGCAAATAGCCTCATGGCAAGCATGCTATCATGGCAATCACTTACACACATGTAAGGATCCTAAAGCGTAAACACTCACAATATACTCCAAGCCAAAACAGAAGCTAGTTAGTAATCAATGCATGATCCTAGCTATGTCAACAATGCCTAATGCAACACATGCAAAATGCAGCTAAATAGGCTTGGCTATCTAAAATGGCATATGAATACAACACTTGATAACATGCTGTGAAACACGTATTCAACTAGGTATTTGAAATACGATGCAGTTTGAATGATGCGCCGAGCCCGGTGCATGCAAGACAAATGAATGATACAAACTTGCAAAGCATAAGGTATGCTAATTGAAATATGCCCTGAACTAACCATCGAAAGCAGTTAAGTAAAAGGGAGAAAGAAATGGGGGTTGGAAGACATGCACACACGCATGCACCCTTATTACAACAATACGCCCTCTCGCCAGAGGGTCCGGATGAAATGAAAGCTAACTAGCTACGCTAATTAAGCTAACTATTACAAATTACTACATAGATCTATTAGCTAAGCACGTTAACTAATTAAGTACAGAACCAATGAATTAACTAGCTAAGCAAAGCAGTTAAAAGGCCTCGAGGGCGAGAGATGCATGCATGCTCGGTCATGTCCTCTCGGAAATCCACTGCCTTGCCTCAAGATGCCTCTTTTTGCACACCTTTAGACCTCTTAAAATTGTGCTAACTTCCAGGTTGAATCTGACCCATCTCATGAACATGCTGAGGGATGATCGGCCAGAGATGGTGGCCATTGGCCAGTAATGTTGGTCAGTCGGCAGGCTTTGATGGCCGGTTGGCCACTGATTCCCTGAATTTCCTCCTTTTGCTGCAACAGAGCACAAACAGAGGCATGGCAGTGTATTTGCAAGGAAATGTGTGTACCACCACACTCCTTATCATATCTCAAGCTCAAAGAAGTGTAGTGCTCGACTCTCGGACCACCAACCAAGCATCACAATGCACGATGGCCGAGAAGCCAAGTTTGTACAAGTTGATGAATGCACAAATAGACTCGATGAGCCTCCACCCTATCATGCACAATCAAGGGTGTCGGCAACTACGAAATGAGTCACGTTTCATCACTTCAAGTATGAAACGTCTCTCATTTCTTGTGTTTGGATTAACGTCCAATCCAAACACATGCAATGCGACATAAACATGTTATCTTGGCATGTTTTACTTGGTCCATTTCTTGTTTACTCATTTTAACTTACCAATTAGTCCATTAACCAGTTAAGTTCAATGTGTAAGTCCTCTAATGGGAAAGATGGCCTAAGCCACAAGCACCTTAAGCATGAAAGAAGCCTCATGCTTTTGGTTAGTAGAAATCCTCAAGGGATGATTAAAACCATTAGGCATGAGAGCCTCAATTCTATGCTCAAGCCAACAAGGGGCTCAAGACCACTTTCAAAGTGAATGAAAGATTGAAACAATGGAGTGCAATGACACATATTTCAGCACTGAAATAACATGCTAAGTGACTCAAAATCATGCAGACAACTCATGTAATGCATGTTAGAGGCATAAAGCATCAAAGCCAGTGAAGTGCATTACACAAGAAGCATGCCATACAATGCTCAAATGATTAAACCAGCCCAAAACAGAGCTATAGCAGGCCAAAACAGTGGTTAAAATGAACCGAGAAGATAGCATGAAAAGCAAGAAAATGATGTTCATGCATTGGCTCATAAACGAAGCATAAGGCTTAACTCTCAAACACAATTAATGAGCAATATATATGAGCATATGATGGAAGTATATGCTCTGAAATTACATGCCAAATGATGTCATATCATGCAAATAGCTCAAATAAAGAATGCCAAGAGACTTGAAATACAAAGCTAGTCAAGGGCTTTACACTACAACCATGCTAAGCAATGCTCAAATGACCTTAAGCACTCAAAACAGACCTGAGGCAGGTCAAAATGGTAGCAAAAACATGCTAGACATGCAACATAGATGGCAAGAAAGATATGCTCTCGTATTAGCTCACAAACAAGGCATAAGGGCACAACTCTTAAACACAATGAAAGAGTGATAAACATGAGAGTATGGCAAAAGTTTATTCTCTGAAATTACATATCAAATGAAGCCATATCATGCACACATCACAAATATAGCATGCTAGTGGTCTCAAAACTCAAGACTAGTGAAGGCAATTACACTATAGCCCTACAAGACTAGCCAGACATGACCAAGGCCACTCAAATCAGACCTAAAGCATGCTAAAATATAGCCAAAACATGATGGAGTAGAGCATACACATGCCAAAACAATAGGCCAAAACACTAAGTATGTTAGGCTAGTGAGTGAGATTGCACTACAAGTGCAAAAACCAAGCAAGAGGTGACCTCACCAACGAAAATCAGAGCTAAAGCATCTTAAAACTAGAGTAAAAGCATGTGAGAGCATAGCCAAAATAAGCTAGAATGATGAGCCAAAGTAGCAAGCATGCAAGGCTAAATAGCAAGATTACACTACAAGTGTAAGAAGCATGCATGAGGTGACTCAACCAAGCCAAAACAGAGTTATGCCATGCTGAAATAAGGCAAAAAATAAGCTGAGAACAAGCCAACACATGCTAGAAAAACATGCTCAATAATTAGGCCAACAAGACAAGCAAGCAAGACAAGATGTGAGGGGACCACCCTCTCCTATTTGGGACCTCAAAACAAGTTTTCTCCCACTAAAATTCCTCTGGAATTTAGTGGTTTTAAGGCCAAAAAGAAGTTGTTTGAAAAGCTTGAAAGTTAGCTTAAAAGGCCTTACAAGCCAAGGAGCAAAAGGGAGGAAACACCCTCTAGCCAAACAAGGCTTAAACCACCATTTTAGAACCTCAAAATCAGAGTTTTTTTATGGTTCAAAACCAGCCCCAAAATAGTCCAAAACAATGGAAAAAAGGGATAAAACAAGTGTGTAAAAACAAGTTTGAAAGGAGGAAGTGCTTACCCTTGAAGCACAATAGCAAAGTGGCCAAAATTCTGAGCTTAAACCAGCTTTGAGAGCTCAAAATAGGGTCCAAGGGACCTCAGCCCAAAGATATACAACTTTGATGAAGGATGCCTAGGCAAAGGAGAGGTGTATCTACAAGTGTATCTCTTATATGCACACAAGGGCAAGAGAGAGAGAGCAAACTAGAGACAAAGGCTGGAATTTTTGCTCTGAAATTTCTAGAGAGAGAGGCTCCCAAAATTGCTTCTCTTCTCTCCTCTTAAAATGATAGATATAGCCTTCATATATAGTAATTCAAGAGCTTTTGGTCGAAAATATCTAAATTGGGACAGCTGGAGCTTGTGTGGAACAACTGGAGGGAAAAGATCCGCAAATTCTGAGTTTTCTGGGCATTTCTGGCTAACCGGCCATCTTTTTGGCCGACCTGCTACTTTGTTGGCCGACCAGCTACTAATGTTGGCCGACTGCAAATTCTGCTCTGCAGGTCCGACTTCAAATGAGCATAACTCCTTCATCTGGACTCCTTTTCAGGTCATTCTTATGTCCAAATTGAAGCCCCGGAAGTAAGCTTTCCAATGGTGGAAGCCTTGCATCAAAATTCCAACTATGAAAAAAGTTATGCCTGTTTTGGTGAAGCCGCTCAGTTTCAATCCTTCCCGGATTCATGCCGAACTTCTCCCAAACTAGTTTTCTTCTCCCCTTTCCTATTTGCTTCAACTCCAAACCCCCAAACAAGATGTTTTTGAAGATTTTTTGAAGAGTTCACCTCTTTTTCATGCATTTCCACTTTGTCCTTGCTCGGTTTTCCGAAAAGCGCAACATTTAACAAAATGCGAGTGTCGGAACATCGCAGAAACTTTGTTTCAAAAATGTTTTGAAAGATAGGGTCTTAAGGTCTAAAAACCATTCAAAATAGTTTTGGTCCAAAATCGGGTGTGAGGTTAGGATTTGACTCTCCACTTGCCGAAGAAATCGAACCTTTGGACTGCACAACTTTCATCACCAAGTGAAACATCAGTAGCGCCCAAGTCTCAAGGGCGGCCAAAAATGGGGTGTCTACACTTGGTATGAACAACAATACTCCAACACCAAACACCCCCATAATGGGTTCCAAATACGCACAAACCACTCGAGCGACCAAAACACCACACTTCCAAAAATCACAAACAGAGGTTAACCGCTCAAGCGCAAGAAGTACCGCTCAAGCGCAACATTGCTCGAGCGAAGAATGCCAACTCTCAGAAGTTTTGTAGACAGAAGACCACCGCTCGAGCGCAAGAAGGGCCGCTAGAGCCAAAACCACTTGAGCGCAAGAAGGGCCGCTCGAGCCAAGACCGCTTGAGCGTAGAAAGCACCGCTCGAGCGTAGAATACACTCTCCCAGTAGTTTTGCATACCTGCAAAAGTACTGAGAGTTTGTAAAGACCGCTCGAGCGTAGAGGCCAAAATCTAGGCAACCAAAGTTTTGAAAAACAAGCTACCAACTCGTTCCAAATGCAACCAACACAACCCAAAAGCCAAACTCAAGGAGGGAAATGAGAAATAAGACATGAACAACAATATAAAACAACAAAACTCGAATCCAGAATACCAAATGGGTTGGGTCTAAACCAAAATCATCATATTTCAGACAAAAACCAATAACCAACATCAACCAAACTAAATATATTGACTGGTAAAACTCCACCCTTACAACGACCCAGCAAGTCACAATGACCCTCAAAGTACTCATCTTCCACAACCAACTCTACCGTCCATCAATTCTAAATCAATTTCAACCAAACACATTATTTAACATAGCATATAAACCCTCATCAAAATAAGGCGCTCCGACCCTCACATTCACAAGTCAAAACGCAATAGTTCTTACATGTTTGAATAAAGATTTCCCAATTCCACAACAACTCACATCTCAACCAACCACACTCCACAATACTAACCTCCAGGTTACCAACACCATAGTTGGAACTATACACCAACACTACCCATATCTAGAAGAGCAATCCCAACTCTTTGTGCTCTAAAAACTCTGACACTACCAACACCCCTTCAACGGGTTACAAGACTTAAAACAATTCACTCAATTGGGAAACACACCACACGCCTCTGATCACTCCAGGTCATAATTAATTCCAACACATCCTAGTCCACGGACTAACAACCCAGACCAAACCAACACGACCTCACTTAAATGAGTATAACAACACTATCGCACCACCAAGCACAAAGGACTCAAAACACCACTGTCCTTCAAAGACATACTAAATGTCACTAAAGACAAACCAACACCAACTCACAGCTTATGCTAATACACAACATATCACCAGTATAGCACTCATTGGGGTGCCCACTTCGAGTCCACAACTCAATCCAAAATGTTTCTATAAGAAGGGAAACACCCAACTTAGGATATATAACACTGGCACATTTTTCCAAAATAATAACACAACACAATCACATAACAATTACTCAAACAACCCCATTGAGACTTCAATTAATTTACATACCATCTACCACATAACACATAACACGTAATCACGCTAAGTCTACAAAGATAATCATTCATTTCAGTACTCGCTTAAATTTCCCATTAGAAACAACGTTGATCAAGCGCATTTCCAATAAGACCTCTATGGCATTTTTGTTTCTAGGTCCGCTCGAGAGTAAAAATCTGCTCTCAAGCGAAAAATTTTAACTCCCAGTACCTTTTGAGTTTTCAGGTGGGACGCTCGAGCGTAGAAAGTGGCACTCGAGCAAAGAATGTTGGTTCCCAGTTGTTTTACTGTAGCTTTGCAAAACTTTTGGGACTTGTCATTTTACACTCGAGTGAGGGATTCATCGCTCGAGTAGGGCTCTAAGTTTGTGTCTTACCCTCGAGCGAGGAAGGTGGTGCTCGAGCGGACTGTGCGAATTCAACAACTTTAAAAACGTGATTCTAGATCATTACTTACAATTTTCATTTCTATCTTCCCTCTCCTATCCCCATTTCTGAAAACCATAGTTTCTCACTCTAAAATACCTTCCATTCCACTAAGATTTGGCATAGATCACCTATCAAAAAGTGAAGAAGACTTGGAGATCTTACTTTTCCACTAATTGAATCTTGGTTTTGCGAAGGATTCTTCAAGGGGCTTCATTTTCTTTCTACTTGCAGAGGTAGGGATACTTTTACCCTAGTATTTCTTTGCTTTGAAGAGATTTCATAGTGTGGTTGTGACTTATAAGCCAATTGGAGGACATTGTTGGATTAATCCCTTGTTTTACCTAAACAAACCATTTTACTTGACCTTACCTTGAAATATCTTTACTCTCTCTTCTCAAAACATGAATATAAATGTTGTTAAAACTCATACCTATGATGAAGGAGAAAAACCCCCAAATTTGGTAAAATCCTAAATTCTCAATTTGAGTGGAAAACCCCAAATTGAATGGAATTTCCTTGATTCATAAAACATTGTGAATAATACAGAGATGAAAAATGTGGATATTGGTATGGTAAATGAATTGTGGCTTTGATGTTATTTTCTTTGAATATGGTGTCGCATTCCATTCTTTGGTAATGTTGGATGTTTGTTGATGGAATAAAATGTGATTGAATTGTTAATTGTGCATGAGTCTGGATAAGAGTCGATTTTGAAAATGTTGTGTAGTGTTGGTACCCGTGCGACGAGTTTAAAATGGTGCCCAAATGCCCTATCTAGGATTATCGCTGGACGAATGTGGGGAAGAAATGTTTTTTTTTTTGGTCGTCACACAGTCCCGCCATATAATAGTTGGCAAAAGTGAAAAAATGGATGGTTTTCTTTGGGTGTCCACTCCCTGTTGTATAATAGCTGACAAATGTGGGGCAGTTTTTAAAACAAAAGTAAAAAAGGTGTTTTAAATTGAACTCTTACGTATGGACTCATGGTTTGCTTTCTATGGAATAAATATTTAATTGTTGTGATTGATGACGTGAAATGTAATTGTCATTATTTGGTTATTAAGAATCTATATGACTGTTAAAGATCGCATGTGGAGATAAATTTCTTTGTAAAGCTTTGTTGCAAGGATACCATAATCTTATTTAAAGGATTAAATACTTGGTTAAATGTGTTCCTACTGGGCATATAGCTCAACCCTATTTTATTTTTTAGGAATTGACGAAGTACCACCTCCTTGATGAACGGGATCATGCAGTAGCTCTTTTGGAAAAGTTTATTCATGTGTATTTTGTTATTTTGAATTGGGATTGTTGTAACAAGACTATCAACTCATTGTGTGGTTATTGTACGCCCTAAAGGCTTATTTTTTTTGTAAGGCCATCTAGTTCATTGAACTAGTGTATGAATTCTGAATATTGTAAGATTCTACTAGGTGAATTGTAATCCCTTACCTCTTAGTTCATTAAAAAAGATTACTTTTGGGTATATTCTTGTTTTTTCCTTGGTATTCTTGTGGAAAAATTTCAGGGTGTTACAAATGGTATCAAAGCCATAGGCTTGAATACCATGGGCTCATGGGAAGTGACGTGTGTCACAATAGGGTCCCTAGGCTAGGGCGGAGTGCTTAGGATGCCTTGTGTGTTATGTGTCTTCATGTGACTATATGGGTATGGGGTTAGAATCCTATAATATGGCTTTTGTCTGTTATATTCATCGAAATCCTTTTGGAAAGGCACTTGATCACTGTTCTTTTCACTTGGAAGTCTTTGATTGCCATGGAATTAGCTAATATCTTCGAAGGATAACTCATGTGTGCTTTTGTGTGATTGTATGTGTGATTGGTTGGATTATTCTATGTGGAAGTTTGTGTGTTTACAACATGAGTAAGTTTAAGGATTACGAATAGAGCACTTAGGTGCGACCAGTTGGTCTTGAATTTAATCTTGTCTCTATTTCTTATAGATTTCTGGACATGTTAGCGCTCATGGTAGACCTCGTCGGGGAGGCTGGAACATTCTAGCCCAACCCGAGATCTCTCCACAAGAAGAAGGAGTGGGTTAAAACAATATACCCGTTCCACCAGCCCAAGAAGCTATGGAGGCCTTGGCTAGGGAAATGGTGGGGACTTTATAGGAGTCCATGGAGATATTGAGAGCCGAGCAAGTGGCTAGAACTATTGGGGGAGAAACCAGAGCTTCTTTTTTAAAAAAGAAGTTCTTTCGTTCTAATCCCGCTGAGTATAGCGGCGAGCCTGATCCAATGAAAGTTGACGAGTGGTTGGAGCAAGTAGTCAAGTCCTTTCAGATCTTAGACATCTGAGAGAATGAATTGCAGGTACCAATTGTAAGGGGAAGCCGGGCAGTGGTGAAAAGCCATAAAACATAGAGTTGAACATACTTGGGAAGCATTTGTGTAAGCTTTCCAAGATAAATTCCTCCCTCCCATGGCTATGGAGCGGTTAAGGAAGTAATTCGAAGAGTTATTGCAACTAGATACCCCAATGGCCGAGTTTGAAGCCAAATTCACCAGCCTCTCGCGTTTTGCACCCGAATTAGTGGCAACGGAAGAGTGAAAGTGCCTCGAATTTGAAAAGAGGTTGAGACCGAAAATTATGATGAAGGTGGTTGGCAATATGATAAGTGATTACGACCACTTGGTGGAAGTAGCATCTCATGTGGAGATTATAGTAGAGGCTAAAGTGGCAAAGCAAAGATTGAAGAAAGTGGGACATTCAGATGCTAGGAGTGACACGGGTTCTTCAAAAAGGTCTAAGGGTTCATCATCATCCTTCCAATCGCCTTCACAGCAAGCTAAGTCCTCTAGTTATGTGATGGACGAAAGTTCGAGAAATATGACCCGAGTTACTGGTGCTTGTTATAGATGTGGCCAAATGGGTCACAAGGCTGCATATTGCAGACAGAAAAGTGGAGCACGGTCCCAACCTATGCGTCCACAGAGTCAACCTCAAAATAAGAGCCAGCCCCAATCTTGTTATCAATGTGGTCAGTCGGGACATTTGAAGAAGTTCTGCCCACCGAAAGTAGGAACTCCAAGTGTGGTAGGGTCTAGACAATCTGGAGGTTTCCAGATGGGTCAGGGACAGAGGAATCCTTATCAGTCGGCACAGTCAGGACAAGCATCTAGGACAGTTCAGGGAGCCACATCTGCTCAATCCGCACAATAAGCTTATGTTCAGAGAGGTGATATAAGGGAGCAGAGGTCACAAGGAAGAGTGTACGCTGTTACCGCTTCCGAGCAAGCGTCGAGGCCATCAGTTGTGAAAGGTACATTCTTTATTTTCAATACTTGGGCTAGTGTACTGATTGACACTGGGGCATCACATTCATTTATTGCCACATCTTTTGCATCATTGTTGGGGTTAGAGAGTAGGCAACTGCAATCTTCACTTACAATAGAGTCACTGGTTGGAGATAAGGTCACTCTAACCCAAGGGTGTCAGGGGTGTGTAATTGAGGTGGTGGGTCAACAAATTTTGTTTAATTTTGTCTTGTTGGAAATGTTAGGTTTTGACATTATCCTCAGAATGGATTGGTTGTTTACTTATCAGGCGACCATAGATTGTTATCGAGAGAGGGTTACGGTGTGCACTGCAAATGGTGATTGTTTCACGTTTCTGGGGGATAGGTATGGTAGATCCTCACCCTCCTCATGCTATCCACATGGCCGGGGCCAATTTAATTCTCTTCTAGCAACTATGTTGGATAACGGGAGTAAAGTAGTCCGGGGTGAATTTCTAAAGGTGGTTTGTGAATATCTCGATGTTTTTCTTGATGATCTTGCAGAATTACCCTCATAGGGAAGTAAAGTTTACCATAGACTTACTTTCGGGTATCGCACCTATCTCATTATCACCATATAGGTTTGCCCCAACTGAATTGGTGGTTCCAAGGAATAGTTGCAAGAGTTACTAAGTAAGGGCTTTATACGCCGTAGAACCTCACCTTAGGAAGCCTTGGCTTTGTTTGCGAAGAAAAAGGATGGATCCTTAAGATTGTGCATAGACTATCGTAAATTGAACCAAGCCATAGTTAAGAATAAATATCCCTTGCCCAGGATAGTTGATCTCTTCGATCAACTTAAAGGGTATCATTGTTTTTCCAAGATAGATTTAAGGTCGGGTTATCACCAAATCCGAGTCAAAGAGGAGGACATTCCCAAAACTACTTTTCATACCGGATATGGACATTACGAGTTCTTGGTTATGCCCTTTGGATTGACTAACACTCCAACCACATTCATGGATTTAATGAATAGGGTCTTTCGGGAGTTTCTTGACAAATTTGTGGTCGTCTTTGTAGACGATATTCTCATTTATTCACCTTCCAAAGAGGAGCATGAAGGGCATCTTCGTACTATTTGCAACTTCTTAGGGAGCACCGTTTGTACGCAAAATACGAGAAATGTGAATTCTGGCTTTTGAAGTGATGTTCTTGGGTCATGTGATCTCGAGAGATGGAATTATAGTAGACTCTTCAAAAATAGAAGCTGTGCAGAATTGGAAGCAGCCTAAGAACGCCTCAGAAGTTCATAGCTTTCTGGGCTTAGCTGGTTACTACCGCCAATTTGTAAAGAATTTCTCTTCCATAGCATCCCCAATGACTAGATTAACCTGTAAGGGAGTAAGGTTTGTTTGGAGCGAAGCGTGTGAGAATTCCTTCCGAGAACTAAAGCTTAGATTGACCACCTCTCCAATTCTTATCATTTTGGAACGAGGCTTAAGTCATACAGTATATTGTGATGCTTCTAGAGAGGGGTTGGGGTGTGTTCTTATGCAAGAGGGTAAAGTGGTAGCATATGGCTCGCGTCAACTGAAGACACACGAAAAGAACTACTTGACACATGACTTAGAACTAGCCGCTATTGTTTTTGCCTTGAAGTTGTGGAGACATTATCTATATAGTGAAAAGTTTGACATTTTCTCTGACTAGAAGAGTCTCAAATACTTATTCTCCCAGAAAGACTTGAATCTACACCAACAGCAATGGATGGAATTTCTAGAGAATTATGATTTTGAGATACACTACCATCCTGGCAAGGCCAATGTAGTAGCAGATGCCTTAAGTAGAAAATCTGTGAGCTCCCTGGCTAGTCTAGCGATGAGGGAATGGAAGATGATGGGGGATGCTAATGAATTTGACTTGTGGCTTGGTGAATTGTCGAAACAAGCCACTCTCTTCACCACTATTGCATAACCTACCCTTGTTGCTAGAGTAATTGAAGCACAACTGGGTGACCCGGAAGTAGCCTTAGTTAAAAGAAAGATCTCCCAAGGGAAGGAAGAGCAGGGCTTAAGTGTTTATGCGGATTCTAGTGTCTGTTACTTCGACCGATTGTTTGTACCTAAATCCATGAGAAATGAAGTCTTAAAAGAATTTCATCACTCGCGTTTAATAGTACATCCAGGGGGCACCAAAATGTATCGTAACCTAAGCAGTCAATTTTGGTGGAGAGATATGAAAAAGGATGTAGCTCTATTTGTGGCCAAATATTTAATCTGTCAACAAGTTAAGGTTGAACACCAAACACCAGCTAGACTGCTACAACCTCTCCCAATTGCTGAATGGAAATGGGAACACGTCAACATGGACTTTGTTTCTGGTCTCCCTAGAACTCAAAGAAGCAATGATGCAATATGGGTAATTCTAGATAGACTTACTAAGTCAGCTCACTTCCTCGCTGTCACACCCCAAATCCGGGCATGACCAGTCGTGGCCCACAAGGACTTAGCCCAAGGCACACGTAAGCCTAAACATAAACCCAAAACCATAAAGAATAAATGTGATGATAGCCCAGAAATAAATAAATCAAAACCCAATCCAGTGACATGCCACAAGTGCAAAACAAGCCATAACCAACTTCCTAAAAATATATATATATATATACTAAATGGGACACAAACCGCCCACAAAATAAGATAATTCTAAATAAAACCCAATCACAATGTATGCATAAAACCTGACATAACAACCTAAAACAAATTAAATGAATGCCCTAGAGGTCCATACAATTGAGTCCCCGCTACGCCATGAGTTCACTCTAAGTCCTTCTAACACCTAGAAATGATAAACAACTAAGTCAGCCGATAGCTCAATGAGTAACAACATGGATAGTAAATACAGTTTTGAAAACAGGGTTCAATTCCAAAATAAGATATATATCACAGAAACTAGATTGGCATACAGTTTGGTAAAGACAATCTGTTTCAAAAAAAAGGTTACACAGTTCAATAGTTAAAATACTCATGTCTCTCAAGAACATGATAAATGACATTTTCCACTTAAAACATATTATAACATGAACACCAATAATTTTCTGAGTACCAAGAAATAACAAGTAACATGCCACACAGTTCTCAAGGCTATAAGCCCCGTTGGGCCTTTTCTTTAAGACGATCCGATTGAAGGTCACCTAGCTTAACCTAGGTCTTTTCCTTACAATCGTTGAGCACTAGAGTCATCACGGCCCAACTCGGATATGTTCCCTAGTGGCCAGAGTCACCGTACAAAGTGGAATAATTTTCCTGGACTAAAATATACAGATGGTCCCAATAATCAATACACATCAGTTTTACAAAACATGGTAGTTCACGATTATAAACATGAGACCAAAAACAAATAGTTTACAGTATGCCAAGTTTACACACGTTTCAGAAATAATTTAATTCCATTGATAATATAATAGATTATCAAAACAGTTTAGTCCTGAAACAACAATTTAATTTTCCAACAGTTTAGGGTAGGGGTACATTTATAAATATGTAGCATGAATCTACTCACCTGAAAACAAAATAATATAATCCTCAAATAGAGTATGAAAGTCCAACTAGTGCCCTGAACCAAGTATGAAGACTACGCGTCACTACTAATTTAAAAATACTAAAGAATAGGAATTAAGTAACCTCAAACTAAAGAGCACTAACACAGCTCAACCCAACTCACCGTTACTCTTAAATATTGCCTAAGCTCATGTTCTTCAAGGTCTAAAATTATCCAAGACATGGGTTCAGATCGAAACTTAATTAAAAGTAACTTTAAGATAAAACAGAATTTTAAACAAGCTTTCCCAATCTATTCGCTAACTTTGAAAATTAAAAACCCACTCCACGTTGTTTGAAAAATTCTAAAAACCTCCATATATCAACTAATATATCCTAAGTTTCAAACCCAAATGGTTTCACTTGATTTGCTTATCAAAATAATTATCTACAATTAATTATATCTAAACAGGTTGTTTTCTGCAGCACTGTAAAGAAATTATTGGTTCTCTTAGTATACATGAGCAATCAACGCAAGGCCAAACATTTACTAAACTAGACTCGTAACCAGTTCTAATGACGCTGATTTGATAATTTTCAGATTTATATCCAAAGAGAACGACACTCTCGAACTTACTGTTTTAAACCAGTTTTCTGGACAGATTTGAATGCATCAGTTTATATGGATTTTGACTCCCAAAAATTATGAAAACAATCAGATATGCAATTCAATATGTAATTAATCTACTGTAAAAATTTTAGTTCAAAATTCATCTATTTGATATGGTTTCTTGATTTTTAAAGTTTGTGATTTTAGGATCAAAATTTCCATCCACCATTGTAACCCAAAACTTCCCATCACCAACCCCTAGCTTCACACCACCGTCCATCATCCACACAAAACAATGACTTCAGCAACTCAATGATTACCATGGTCTTAATTAAAGAAAACAACATACATGCTCATATATAAAAATATTTACCTGCACAATTCCTTTTTCCTTCTTTAATTTCCTTCACAAAAGACACCTTCCTCTCTCTTTTTTCTATATCTCACGGCTGCTGCTAGGGTTGTTTAGAAAAGAATTGATATCTGACCATTAGGGTTTCATCCTCCTATAATAAATTTTCAAAATGACCCCTTACTAACTATATTATTATTATTGTTACTATTATTAAGATTATTATCAATAGTTTTTAAAATTGTGGACTTCCATAAAAAAATTATTTATAGTTTAAAATTAATTAAAAGATTGTTCGGTAATATTTAATTTACACCTTAAGATTTACAAATAAAATATTTGAGGTTTGTAAAATAATTATTATTTAATTATTTACTTGATTTGTATATTCGGGTTCTCACACTCGCCATGAGCATGGGGGATTCCATAGAGTTTCTAGCTGAACTCTATATCCGTGAGATGGTTTACCTCCATGGGGTACTCGTGAGTATAGTGTCTGATAAAGACCATTTCTTTACAGCTAGGTTGTGGCAGAGTCTTCAAAGTGCCTTGGGTACTCAATTGAATTTTAGTATAGCTTGTCATGCCCAAACTGACGAACAATCCGAACGCACTACCTAGATTTTGGAGGACATGTTTAGGGCATGTGTGCTAGATTTTAAGGGGTCTTGGGAGAAGCATCTACCGTTAGTTGAATTTGCTTATAACAACAGTTACCCAGCAAGTATTGAGATGGCACCTTTTGAGGCATTGTATGGGCATCCATGTAGATCACCGGTATGTTGGACAGAAGTGGGAGACTCACCTTTACTAGGCCCAAATCTAGTTCGTGAGACTACGAAGAAAATAATCCTCATTCAGAAAAGGTTAGTTACTTCTCAAAGCCGACAAAAGAGCTATGCAGACAGAAGAAAATGACCCTTATCTTTTGAAGTCGATGATCATGTATTCTTGAAAATCTCTTCTAGGAAAGGGTTGATGAGATTTGGCCGAAGTGGAAAACTATCACCTCGATTTATCGGCCCTTTTGATGTCATTGAGTGGGTTGGAGAAGTTGCTTACCGTCTCACATTGCCACCCTAGCCCTCGAGAATCCATGATGTGCTTCACGTGTCTATGCTTCGTAAATACGAACCCGATCCCTCGCATGTATTAGATTGGACGGAGATCGAGATATATGAAGATGTGTCATATGAAGAAAAACCACTCCAAATCCTAGATTCTAGAGAACAAGTCTTGAGGGGTAGAACAATTCCCTTAGTTAAGGTGTTATGGAGCTATCATGGCGTGGAGGAAGCTACATGGGAGCGTGAAGCTAAAATCCGCAAGAATCACCCAGAGTTATTTTCTCAATTGTAATACACTTGTTTTGTTGCTCTTTTCTTGTACTTGATGAACGGGAAGATGAACTAGAACTTTTAATATTCTATTATCCTTGGTAATTAGGATTAAACTTATGTGTATTGTTTAATTATGGGATTATGGCAGATTGGTATATATGTTGTAGTTACCATATTTTGCTATCATATTAGGAGCTGTTGAAAATTGGTGAAAATATATTGATATTATCATATCTTTATCAGGTTGAGATTGGGCACTAATTACAGGGGCGAAATTCCGTAAGGGAGGGGAGTTTGTGACACTTTTGTTCCTGGGTTTGCTCGAGCATAAAAATCCGCGCTCGAGCGGAAAATTTTAACTCCCAGTACCTTTCGAGTTTTCAAACGGGACGCTTGAGCGCAGGAAGTAGCACTCGAGCAGAGAATGTTGCTTCCCAATTGTTTTACTGAAGTTCTATAAAACTTCTGGGACTTGTCATTTTAAGCTCGAGTGAGGGATTTGTTGCTCAAGTGGGCCTCTAAGTTTGTGTCTTACGCTCGAGCAGGGAAGGTGGCGCTCGAGCGAATTGCGTGAATTCAGCAACTTTGAAAACGTGATTCTAGATCATTCCTTATACTTTTCATTTCTATCTTCCCTCTCCTCTCGCCATTTCTGAAAACCCTAGTTTCTCACTCCAAAATACCTTCCATTCTACTAAGATTTGGCTTAGATCACCTATCAAAAAGTGAAGAAGACTTGGAGATCTAACTCTTCCACCGATTGAATCTTGGTTTTGCAAAGGATTCTTCAAGGGGCTTCATTTTCTTTCTACATGTAGAGGTAGGGATACTTTTACCCTAGTATTTCTTTGCATTTAAGAGATTTCATGGTGTCGTTGTGACTTATGAGCCAATTGGAGGACATTGTTGGATTAATCCCATGTTTTGCCTGAACAAACCATTTTACTTGACCTTAGCTTGAAATATCTTTACTCTCTCTTCTCAAAACATGAATATAAATGTTGTTAAAACTCATACTTATGATGAAGGAGAAAAATCCTTAATTTGGTAAAACCCTAAATTCTCAATTTGAGTGGAAAACCCCAAATTGAATGGAATTTCCTTTGATTCATGAAACATTGTGAGTAATACAGACATGAAAAATGTAGATGTTGGTATGGTAAATGAATTGTGGCTTGGATGTTATTTTCTTTGAATGTGGTATCGCATTCCATTCTTTGGTAATGTTGGATGTTTGTTGATGGAATAAAATGTGATTGAATTGTTAATTGTGCATGAGTCCGGGTAAGAGTCGATTTTGAAAATGTGGTGTAGTGTTGGTACCCGCGTAGGGAGTTTAAAAAGGAGGCTGAATGCTCTATCTAGGCTTATCGCTAGACGAATGTGGGAAAAAAATGTTTTTTTTGGAAGTCCACACAGTCCCGCCCGATAATAGCCAGCAAAAGTGGAAAAATGGATGGTTTTCTTTGGGTGTCCACTCCCTGCCATATAATAGCTAGCAAATGTAGGGCGGTTTTTAAAACAAAAGTAAAAAGGGTGTTGTAAATTGGACTCTTACATATGGACTCATGGTTTGCTTTCTATGGGGTGAATGTTTAATTGTTGTGATTGATGACGTTAAATGTAATTGTCATTATTTGCTTATTACGAATCTATATGACTGTTAAAGATCGCATGTGGAGATAAATTTCTTTGTAAAGTTTTGCTGTGAGGATACCATAATCTTATTCAAAGGATTAAATACTTGGTTAAATGTGTTCCTACTGGGCATATAGTTCAACCCTATTTTATTTTTCAGGAATTGACGAAGTACCACCTCCTTGATGGAACGGATCATGCAGTAGCTCCTTTTGGAAAAGTTGATTCACATGTATTTTGTTATTTTGAATTGGGATTGTTGTAACAAGACTATCAACTTGTTGTGTGGTTATTGTACGCCCTAGAGGCTTATATTTTTTTTGTAAGGCCATCAAGTTCATTGAACTAGTGTATGAATTCTGAATATTGTAGGATTTTACTAGGTGAATTGTAATCCATTACATCGTAGTTCAATGAGAAAGATGACTTTTGGGTATATTCTTGTTTTTGCCTTGGGGAAAATTTCGAGGCGTTATAACCTCCAAGTTAGTCAAATAGACACTGAATAATATCCCTGAGTCTCAACACCATGCCCACATAAAATGCAACACATAAGCATGTTATCATTTAGCACTCAAGATACAAATGTTTTCACCGAGCATGATAAACCCATTATGGCTAACCACTTTCCGTGAGCCCAAGGTTTTCAAACCCGATTAGCTATAATACCAAGTTGTTACGCCCCGAATTTACGAGGTTCGGCCCACATGAGTAAACCACCCAACAATAGACAATAACTAACAACACTCATGTAGACGTATATAATATAGGCACACAGTACATGTGTTATTCCAGTTTTATACATTCTTAGATACAATATCTAAGTCAAATGGATACTCTGTAACTAAAACATACAAAGATGTTATAATCAAATTAAGATTCCCAAAGGCTTACATCATATACAAAGGGTGTAACTCTTACAATAATAGCACACGGCCAACAAATACATAGATGGCCCTTGGCCGACAAATAAAGGAACCACCCTATACGGTTCCAAACACAACTTCAACAACTCGGTCAACATCCACATAAGCATACCTGGAAAACATCTTCAACCACGTATGGTGAGCATAAAGCCCAGTAGGAAATATTTCAAAAACTAAATATGCTCCACCAATGTAAATGATCATGAATGCAATAAATACATATATAATATGCTTAATGCATTCTCAAATCTATTTGCTTTCTTAATGAAAACTCTTTCTTTCCAGTTTTCGAAACCTTTTGTTTATTCAAAACGCTTTCTGAATTCAATACATTAGTTTGATATAGAATCCATTTCCACAAGTCAATCTAGGTATCTTAGTACCAACTAGCAATTTCATTGCCAATTCTAATACGAATATATCGTTAATCAACAGCTATTACATTGCTAAAACCGTTTCAAAATCATTTCTTTCCAAAACCAAAATGATAATAAATAAAATAGTTAAATCTCCAAAACCAATACAACCTTTCATGGAAATTTCGTCTTCGGGAAAATGTCAAACGGGACTTATGTAAACGTAGGCTATACAAGCACTACCATTGCCATTTTACAAAAATTTCGTTCGCAGGAACTGGCACCCATGTATATGCGCATTTTTCGGGACTTTCACCGTAGACACACAGGCCAACTTAATTCAATAGAGTCCATCCCCTTTCTTCTCCCAAACATTATACATTTACAATTTATTAAAACATAACCATATTCAATGACAACAGGTAATAGATTAGTTTCCTTTTCCCAAATTTACCATTTTATTTACCCTTTCCAAATAGCACAATACATGTGATCCAGAATATGATTTTCAAAATGAAACAAATACTCTTATAACATAACACAAGAATTTCCAAAATCCACTACATGCTCCATAATACGCTTGATGTATAAACAGTCCAGTTTGCTAGTCCACATGCAATTTGTACAACAATCATAGCTATCCTCTACCAATAGCCCAAAACAAATATATCTAAACGAAGTAAATAAATTACATTAAATATAAGTGATAATGTGTATCCAACTCTACCATCATCATTAATCATCATTTCAATTTCACATTTCTTAACATTTATTCCATTTCCTCTTTACAATCTCAAAAATTACATTTTACGGCATAACTCCCTTCCTCTTTGAAAATTCATTTCAATGCAAGAAATAACTCATTTCAACATATATCAACTCCAATTTCATAATCACAACCTTTTTCAAGAAAACATTTAGAAACCCCTCTTTTACATTTTGATTTTATAATCCAACAATTTCCTAAAAAGACCAACATTTTAGGGTTTCTTCAAATTAGGGCTTTTCACTCTTAAAAACTCATATACATTCTCTATAAGTGGAAAATAAACTTTTGTAGCTACACCATAGCTCAACAATCCCATTTGGAACAAACCCTAACTTACAAACAAATTATCAAAAAATCAATCCAAGAACAATGAAATCTATATATTTAAAATACACCACAAATACATTACCGAACTCATATTAAGTTTAAGAAATAGACCCTATGCGACGACCCTGACCTCCAAACTAGTACATTATATAATTTAAATGAGTTTAATTGCATGATTATGTACTTTATTGTATGATTACATATTTAATTCTATAATTACCTGTTGATATATGGAATATCTGTTTAAATTGACGACTTAGAGTCAAAAATTGAGAGCCTAAACGGCTTCAGAAACTGAAATTGACTAGCCCAATAGGCTAATTGGAATATTTAGAATTTTATGGTGCCTTCAATTGAAATTTGATTTGGATTAAAATAATTAGAATAAACTGATTGGATTAAATAGAATTAGGCCTAGTTAATTAACCTTACTCAACTTTGATTAAGCTAACCTAATTACATCTTATATAAGGCTCAATGTAAGCTTATAAACTCATTATATACACTCTTGGGCTGAGAATTGAGAGAGGGAAGAGGGGAGTTCAACATCTAGAGAGAGAAAGAGGAGAATTGTAGAGAATTAGAGGGAGATTCAAAGAGTGGAGCCATAACACACTTGAATTCAACACTAGGTATGGCATTTATCACTAATTCATGTAGTTATGGCATATAGTAGTTGAATTCCTCTCATTTTTAAACTCATTGGCATGTTATTGAAGAATAGAAGCCATGAATATCATAGAAATGGAAGAATGGAGTTGAAATACACACATGCATGCATCATTTGAGATTGAGTTCATGAGAATCCTTCATGCATGGCACAATTACACCTTAATTTGGAGAATCCTTCATGTTTTCATGTTTCTCATGTCACTTGATCATATTTTGAACATGTTTTGAAGAAATGCACACTCAAATTGAGTTAAATTTATTGTATAAATTGAAGTTAGAGTTATTGGTTGGGAAATTGCCATGATTTTGAATAAATGGGTTCAAATTGGAAGTGTTTTCATGTTGCATAGTGACTCTCCATGTTTTTATACCAAAAACACAAGATTTGAAGCTTTGAGTACCATGTTTGAACTTCAAACATAGTTCTGGAAATTCCAGAATTTGTGATGTCCGCTCGAGCGTGGAATTCAGGCTCCCAGAAGTTTCTGAAATTTTGTAGTCCACTCAAGCGACCAAAGTGGCACTTGAGTGAGGACCCCTTTTTTTCTCAGCTTTCAGCTCAAGTGACCGTCGAGCAGGAATTTCTTGTATCCAGTACTTTTACAGACCGCTCAAGCGATAGAAGTTACGCTCGAGCGACCACCTTTGTTTTTGAACCCCCGCTCGAGCGTGGGAAGTTGCACTCGAGCGGAGACCATGTTTTTAGCAAAATATTACCAACTCTTTTAAGTGCATATTCACATCCTCATGCCACTCCAGGCATTATTACGCACCATTTGGACCCCGATAATCATACAATAAGTTAGAGACACATAAAGAGAATTGAATTAAAGTGAAATGGAGTTTCATTTGTGCTTTGTTATGTGCTTTGTTTAGGTGGACGTCCGAGGCTTAGTATCACCGCAAACCACTGTGAGTAATAACCTTATAAAGATATGTTCAAATTATCTCTATGTTCAAAAGTATTATTACTATCATAATAGATATGTGATTGTTTGTACGAATTCTTAAATGATTTGAGGATTGATAGCATGGCTTACTGAAATGTATGTCCTTTAATGAATGAAGTTCCGTTTTGAAATGGTATTGTAGCATCCATTGAATGTAGGCCCTGCCTGGGGGTAAGAATACCATAGCTAGACCCTGCCTGGGGGTAAGAATACCATGGCTAGGCGCTTGCCTGGGGGTAACAATACCATGGCCAGCATAATTCGTTATCATTGGAATATTATTTGTCATTTCATGGATGTACCACATATGATGTTACGAATGACTTTGTTACTATGAAGAGATGTTCTTATTGCTAATCGAAATGTTTTGTTGCAAATTTGATCTAATATGGCAAGTGCCTCCCTTTGGAAATGATATAAGATTTATTTCAAAATTGTAAGACAAATTTTTGTACTATTGTCAAACTTCATTCATTTAACCTCTTTATTTTGTTATTACTCATTGGGACCTGGCTCACTAATTATTTATGTATGTAATTGTAGGTGGGCAAATTGAACATCAAACTTAGATAGCCTCGAGTCTACCCGGGTCAGCCTTTTGTGGAACTTCCAAGTGAAGTAATCAGGCTTGTATGGAGCCATGCTTATCGAACCCCCCCCCCCCCCTCCCTCCTCTTTTGTATGGTTAAATGGTTTTGTATTTTGTACATAGTTGGGGTTGTATTTTGTAAGACATGAATTTGTACTTATGTTGGATGTAACTTTGAAACAAAACTTTGTTCATCATGTTTGCTCTCCTTATATATGCACGGCTCAATGGATGAATTCTATAACATTTTAGACTTCCACTAAGCCCCGTACTTTACTTTAAAGGTTTATTTGTATGGAGGCCGTAGGTAATCTATGATTACTAGCCGGTCATGACGCTAAACCTATAGGGACGGGTTTGGGTCGTAACACCCTACCTCTTGAAGTAAGAAGGAAACAAGTCGAAAAAATCACCGGTGATGAAACAATGATCCGTTGAGATTAAATGGAAGCCCTCGTTGTGCTCTATATTTTGGTATATGGAACTAGGGGTCAAAAATGTATAGAAATAAATGAAATCAAGCCTAAAAATCTTGAGAAATAAAAAATAGCGGAAGGTGAGAGAAAGAGGAGTGAAAAGTGAAGGGGTTTGATCCAAAAAGTGACTTTTAAGGATCTGATTATGAGTTATACGCTCGAGCGTTGAAAGTTGTGCTCTAGCACATTATGCACATAGCACAGATTTGAAAATTTCAAACAAGTATATCTCTCTCGTCCGAACTCCGTTTTGGATCGTTCTTGTGTCCAAATTGAATCCCCAGAAGTAATCTTTCTAATGGTTCTAGCCTCACATCAAGATTCAAAATGTGGAGAGAGAAAATGATAAAAGAGCGAAGACTACTCAATAACAACTATTCTAATTTGGAGTTTTTTATTCAATCTCACCCAACCACTATGGCAACACCTCAACCAAGGCTCAAATATTGACTAAGAAGGTTCCAAATCAAGATAATCAAAGAGTCAAAAATAATTCCTTCATAATAGGAAGTACAAAGTGCTACATGCGTGAAATTTCCCAGGTCAATAGAAAACATGATTTTAGGGAGGATCCATGATAATGCAGCACGCATGGCTATATGATTCTTGGATGAAATAGACAGGCAATGCAAAAGCCAAAAATAGGTTGGGCTCGGAATCGCGTGATTTTAGGAAGGATCCATGATGATGCCACATGCATGGGGTAGACACCCCATTTTTGACCGTCCTCAAGACTTGGTTGTGCTTGCAGGTACATCCAGCCACAAGTTCGATTGCTCGTCGAGTACTCGACTTTCGCAGCGGAACGTCACAGGTTTTAGCTTTCCAAACCCTGTATCCTTTCTGCCCCATTCTTGGACCATATGTTGGTCCTTTCAGCATGCTTCTCATGGTGCACTGCTGGCCACTCTTTGCCACTGCCGGCCATGCATTTATCCCTGCCTGCCATTGATGAAGCCTACCGGCCATCAATGAGGCACTGCTGGCCACCACTGATGGCCGGCAGAATACCTTGTCTCAGCAGTTTTCACGTCAGATCTTTTGAGCCAGCTAGTTTTCACTCATCCCTTCTCCATACACATGTATGGAGGGATGAAGCCCTTTTAAAGCTTGTTTAACAAGCTTTGCTTTGCATTCCTCTATATAAGGAGAGGCTCCTCCTCCCTTATAGAGGTTCAACAATTTTTGAGAAGATATATATATATCTCTCTCTATATATTGTGTTTGTTTGTGCCTTAAAGTGCATTTTCCTCTCACTTTTACACTACAACCATAGTGATACACCACCATCTTTGAGCTGAGGTTCTTGGGAGTGTTATTTGGGCTCTGAAAGTTGGTTTTTGGCCTCAGAGGTTGCTGGTTTCGAAGTTGTGCTTCAAGGGTGAGTATATTCCCCTTTTAAGCCTTTGTTTGTATCACATATTGGATACCCTTGCATATTGTTTTAGGCCTTTCTTTCAACTAGAAAAAGTTCTGTATTTAAGTGCTTTTCATGGTTGTTTAAGGCCTCTTTGGCGTTGAGGGTGTTCTACCCTCTTGTGTGCCTTGTTTGGCCTTGTTTTGAACCATGTCTTAAGGCCTTTGAGTTAGTCTTTATTTGGCCTTTTAGCCACTGAAATCCAATGGATTTTCAGTAGTAGACATGTGGTTTTGAGGCCTCAAATCAGAGGGGGTGATCCCCTCTCTTCTTGTTTTGTTTGCTTGTATTATTTGCCTATCAAATGAGCATGTATCTCTATACTTTTGAGGCTTAGTTCAGGTACTTTTTTGTGACTTTTAGGACCTGCCTTAATTCTGTCCATGGCTGGTTTTGTCACTCCATGCATGCATAATACACTTGTAGTGTAAATCACACAAATTAGTCTTGTATGCTTCATGAAGTAGCATGTCATTCTAGCTTTTTTTGAATCCATTTCAGCATGTTTTTTGTGATGTTTTGCCATGTCATACCTCTGTTAGGGTTTGGTTTGGTTAGCCTTTGCATGCTCCATGCACTTGTAGTGCAATTCCATGAAATAGCCTAGTGTGTCTCATGCTTTAACATATCATCCTAGCATGCTTTTGGCTTAACTTCAAGAAGCTTTTGTCCATGTTTTAACATAATTTAGCTCTGATTTTTGTTGTTTTGGTCATGCATGCCTTGCTTTGTATAGCTATAGTGCATTCTAGCTTGTTAGCTTTGTGTATCAAGTCCACTAGCATGCATTACTTGAGCTATTTGAATGATTTGGAATCATTTATAATGTGATTTCAGTCCATGTTTCTTGGTCATGCACTTGCATTTTTTGCTCTTTCAATGCGTTGGAGGGTTTCCCTCTTTATGTCTTAACATGAGTCATTGCGTATGCCTTCATGCCTAAGCTTGCGAGCTATCATTTTGATGTGCTTTTGGGGTTATTTTGCCATGATATAACTCTGTTTTTTGTTGGTGAAGCCATCTCATACTTGGTTTTAATAGGTGTAGTGTAATCCACCTTATTTGCCTTGCATTCATCATGCCTTATGCCCTTCATGCTAGCTTGTTTTGGCTTCCTTCCATGCATGTTTTAGTATCATTTTGACATGTTCTAGGACTGTTTTGGATTGCCTTTGCCATATGCTTCATGCTTTGTATAGCTGTGATGCAATTGGCCTTGCTAGCTTTGTGTTTTGATGACTCATGCATGCTATCTTTGAGCTATTTAGATGATTTGGCATCATTTAATACTTCATTTTAGAGCATGTAGCATTGACATGTTCCCACTTGTTTCACTCTTTCAATGCCTTTAGAGAGTTGTGTTTTATGCCTTGAGCTTGGGCTAATATGCATGCATGTTTGTATATTCCTTTGAGCTTCTATCTTAGCATGTTTTGCCACTGTTTTGGGCATGGTGTAACTCTGTTGTGAGCTGGTTTGGATGTTCGAGCATTGTGATGCATGCCTATAGTGTTATTCTTTTCTCTAGCCTTGATGCTCTTGGCCCCTTAACATGTTATGCATGAGTGTTTGCATGTTAGAAGCTTGAATTTCGTGCCAATATTAGCATGTTGTGTGCATGTCATGTTGCTTGCTTTGCATTGTGTTCAATCGGATGTCGTATTGAACACGAGGAAGATTGGTTCATTTCATACTTGAAGTGATGAAATGAACCAATCTCCTTTGGTCTCCATTTCCTTTGATTTCTCATGATAAGGAGATGGTCTTGGTGTCTTGTTTGTCATGCATTTATTGAATTTGCACATGTTGGATCTTTGGCCATCATGCATCGAGATGCGTGATTGATGGTCTTGGATCCAATGATGCCCATTCCTTCATGTTTTGAAGTGATATGGGGTGGCATAGTGCGTACATACCCTTGGGAGACCCTCCATTTTCTCTCTTTTGTGCTCTGTTGCAGCTTGGTGTCACAGCACACCAGTGGCCAGCACCTTCTTATTGTTGGCCGGCAGCTCTTCATTTGTGCCCGGCAGTTTACACTCTTGGTCGGCATGGTGGTCGATAGCATCCTCTCATGGCCGGCAGGCCACTGGTGCACTCCTCAGCACTCTTTTGGTGAGATCGAGCAGCTAGTTCTCAAGGACACCCTGCAGACAGAGCCTCTAAAGAGCATTTGGAAAGCTTTCGGGACAGAAATCGAGAGCGTGCATCCTTCCTTGTTCAAGGCAGAGCTGAGGCAGCCTGATTTAGTGCTTTACTTGTTAATTAGCATTCGATGTTGTAATTTAATTAATTCGTTTGATTAGTTAAAGTTTTGTAATAATTAGTTGTAGCTAGTTATTCAATTTGGTTGTGTAATAATTAGTCTAATTAGATTATTAGATTAGTTAGATTAGCTTAGATTAGCTAGTTAGCTTATTCTTTCGGACCCGCCGTCGAGAGGGCCAATTGTTGTAATAAGCGTGCGTATGTGTGATGCATGTCTTCCAACCTCCATTTCTTTCTCCCTTTTACTTAACCGCTTACGATGGTTAGTTTTAGCGCATATTTCAATTAGCATACTTATGCTTCGCATGCGTGCATCATTCATCTGTTTTGCATGCACCGGGCTCGGCGCATCATACTAATTGCATTGTATCTCAATTCCAATTTGAATACATGTATCAAGTTGCATTTCATATGCCATCTTAGAATAGCCGAGCCTATTTTAGTTGCATTTTGTCTGTGTTGCATTGGCCATCTTAACATGAACTAGGATCATGCATGATTTCTAACTAGTTCTCTGTTTTGGCTCGGAGTACACTGTGAGTGTTTACGCTTTAGCATAGTGCATGTGTGTTATTGATTTCCATGTATAGCATGCCTGCCATGAGGCTAACTGCTTAAGTGTTTAACTGCCTGAATGCCTGTGGGTGAATGTTGGATTACTTGAATTGGAACAATTCATTGAAATCCTCGATTTAGCCTACTAGCGAATAGCAAACTTCAAACTATTTTCAAACAAACAAATATGCAATGTTTTGTTCCAACTTAGGCGATCTAGTCTATACTTGTATGCTGTGCGCATTACGTAGTAAGATTAGCTAATTAACCGGAATAAGAACACATGTGTTTTCAAAAACAAAATATCATGCTTAGTAAAGGCCGATATTTGATCGGACGAGCGGGGGTGCTCATTGTATGACCTTCCCCTCTACTACCCAAGTTCCCGAGCCGAGGCAACTTTGGTGATGACGGACACGTGGCCTTAGGCACGAGTCAGGGTTTCCTAAATTCTCCCAAAATAAAATATTTAGGTGGTGACTCTGTATCTGGCAAAGCAGTCCATGTTTGGCACTTCTTTATAAAAATCAGTTTTCCAAAACGATTTGCCGGATTTGGACTCTTTGGTGATTTATCGGTCTTGCATTGCACTTTGCGAGATTAGATTCAGAACCGTGACATTGAGTCCGAACTGTAGTAAGCTAATGAACAAAACGGATTTCGCGCCCATTTCGCGCGCGGAGCTCGGGACGTTCGGGCACGTCTATACATGGCCATAAACAGTTATTGACCCTCGTGCTCTCATTAGACATCTTCTCGATACACAGAGTTACCCAAATCAGAAGATTTTAGGACTGTCCTGGAGGAAAGGGCACGAATGAGAGAAGTTGTCTAGGCGCAGGAACCCTAAAGGGTATCTGCTTTGCAGCGATTGGCTCCTAAGATGTATAGAAGCATTGAGGTTGCAATGCCAATGCCACACCTTGCTTACGAGCCAGCAGACAAAGCACTGACGAGATTGCAGAGTTCGTTGTTCATACTAGCAATAAAGAACGTGCCTCTACCGGTGGGCTTTAACCAACCCAAGTTCACATTCTACAATAGGAAACCGGATCCTTATATGTACCTTAGCCACTTTCGACAAGTTATAGCTATTCACAGAAGAAACGATGCCTTAATGTGCATCTTGTTTCTGTCAGGCCTTGGGGATTTGGGCTTGACTTGGCTTGAGAGATTGCCAGAAGGTAGCATTGCCTCCTAGGCACAAATTACATAGGCGTTTTTCACCAAGTTCAAAAAAATACCAAGACGCCTGTGGAGGTTGACCAATTACTTGCCAATGATGTGGGCGAGAAGGAGACACTGAAGTTCTACAACAACATGCATTGGGCGACATTCAACCAAATTGGCAAATGCCCCACCAACCTAGCTATTGCCTAGTACAAGCGCGGACTTCCAATTGGGCATAGATTGAGGGATTCCATGACCATAACTCCACCTCTTACCATGAAATCTTTGATGGAAAGGGTGCACCAACACAACAGGGTGGAGAAGGATGGTGCCCGCGCAAAGGTAAGATTCGACAAAACAGTGATGTCAGACAAAAAAAACTTTGGCTAAGGTTAACACTGTGAGAAAGAAAGGAAGGCCGAACTACAGCAACCGTGGTGACCCACCACTATAAATAAAATAAAAAAATTAAGGTTTTAAAGACCAAAATTTAGGACAAAATTATTTTTTAGGAACCAAATATTTTTGTTTCGAAAAGTGCTGTTATTATATTTTTAGTAACAAAAATTAGACATTAGTGATGAATTATTATCCTTTCGGGTCCAAATTTTTGTCTCAAAAAATAAACCATTTTGAGACCGAATTATTTTGTCCCTAAAAGTCTATTTATTAGTGACATTTTCAAAATTTTGTTGCGAAAAGCCTTGTTTTGGACTTTTCAGGTCAACCTTTAGCGACTATCCTCATAATGATAGAAATTGGTCCCTAAATATCTTTTGCAACAAAATTTTCACTTTTAGAGACCAAAATATTTGGTCTCTAAAACTCTTATTTGTTGTAGTGCACCCCAAAATAACGAAGACAACAAGGCAAGAAAACTGAAGGTTCGCACCGCCATCACAACAGTTTTCAAGAAGCCATCTATCGCATCCTTCGTGAGATTCACGACGAACCTTTTGTTCCGCAGCCTGCCAAACTGGGTGAAACGCAGAGGGGTTATGATGAAAGGTACCGATGCACCTTCCACGACAAAGTTGCGCATCGAATTGAAGACTACTTGCCGTTAAGGTAACATCTGGAAGAACTGTAACACCCCGACTTTTATTATACGAATCCATTACCAAATCCCTTATATTATTACCAGTTTCAATAATTTCATCCATTCAAGAACATGAACAAGAAATAATTAATAACATTCTCTCACGACAATAATGATGATATATAGATAAAATATGGCATAATGCCCTGAGACTTACATTAGATAACAATAAAAAAAAAAAATGATTTATCTTTATACAATACATGGTAGTCGGCCAACAGATCAAAAAGGCCATAAAGAGAGACAGAGAAGAGACAACTGTTTTGTGGCCAAGTGTGCTTCAAAATCAAGGCAAATATAAAGGAGGATTGAGTGTGTCAGCACAACAGTGTAGAAACTTGGCACCAAACAAGTCATAAGGTATTAACCCATGAGTTGGCCACTTAATTACATTAAATACCCATTTATATTCATTGATAACAAGCCAACGCCCAAATGACCTTGTTCTTGTCTGTCTGCGTGTACAGCCAAGGGCCTAGAAAACTAGGGTAGGACTTTGGTTGTTGAACCTTTCCAGGTGGTTTGGTGGTGTCCGGTTTCTCATGATTTTTTTGTAATGAACTTGTTATATTTTTTATTATAATTAGTAAAGTATATAATTTAATAGTTCAAGTTAAAATTGAAAGAAAATGACATTAAAATTATACATCTTATACTGACATAATTTTACTTTAATTTTAAATAAATATCGTTGGATTACCACATCGAAATCATTGCAAAGACATCTTAATCTAGTTTAATGATTAGGACATGAGGTGAGATTCATGTTTATTGATTATGGGTCACAAACTCCTTGTTACTATGATTTCAGTGGGACTAGAGTTAGTTTAAAGCTCAAACCCATTTTCAGAGAACGCATGCAAATTTTCGTATCAAATTTTTCGCATTGTAAGACTGTTTAAATTCTCTTTCATGGTCACATTTTGAGGGATTGTTGTACGGTAAAAATTACCTATTCTACACCTTTTTATCTCCTCCTCCCCAAAAAACTCCCCCCAAAAAAAACTCCATATGAATTTTTATCCAATAAAAAGTGTTTGGAAAATAAGTATATGGTTTAAAACTAAATTTGGATTGTATGTAAAATGAATTCCATCTACACTTGATTTTCTAGGCATTTTGTGTACGCGTTTTTTTTTAACATATTTGTATACCTTGTTAATTTGTAAATGATTATAATAGGGTTTATATGGTAAATAAGTGAGGAATCGGAGGGGTACAATGGGGAAGGGGTGACAGCTGGCAATATCAATCGTGGGACCCAAACAAACCTTAAGATGTTGATCTGGAATGTGTGGTGTGTTATCTGTAATCTAAACAATAATGGTCCGGACCCCCTTTTTCCCTCACCCCCTTGACCCCTCTCAATATGATTGGCTAGTTTTTCTTTTCTTTTCTTTTTTTTCTTTTTTTTCCTTCTCTTCCAATCACCACCCGACACGTGTGTGTGGGGTGGTGGGGATGGTGATTGGAGGAGGTCTCAATCATGACCCCAAATGTATTATAATGTTTTTATTTTATTTTTTTCCCCCTCTTATTTATGTGGCTTGGGCTTCACAACTTCATCACATGGCTTCGCTGGTATAACTATTGTATGCTTTTATGTTAATTTCAAAATGGCCCTTCATTTTCATGGCCATCCACCAAGTTTGCCCTAGCTAGATAATGTGGACAATAACAGCAATGTTAGAAATACAAATAAGACATATGTCTTAAAAGAAGTATGGTCCACATTATGTGGGACTCATATGATAACAATGTTAGAAACATAAAAACTAAATGCAAGCACGTGTCTCAAAAGAAGTAAGGTTTACATGATGTGGGACTTACATGTGACATTTGTGTTTCATTCTGTGTTTGATTTTTTGTGTACTTTTTGGGACACCAAAGGTTTGATGATGATGATATGTAAGAGACGAGTGTTTTCAATATTGAATTATTAAAACAAAATTGATAAAGATCCCTAAATTTTTTTGATTAAATTTTCTACCAAATACTCACATGAGTGTTGGTTCCACATGGGTGTGAGTCTCATACTCATGTGAGTGTTTAGTAAAAATTTTGGTAGAATTTTTTTTATTTCTAATATTGCTCTTATTTAAATGATATATTGAAGTCAAATTCTAACATGTTATAGACTGGATCGGTTTAGTTCGAGTGAGCAAGCTCATTATGGATCGTAGTTGTCACAAGTGTCATTAATGTATTTTTAACAACAAAATTAGACATTTAGTGATGAATTACTATAATTTTTGGACAAAAATGTTCGTCTAAAAAGGTAAAATTTTTTGGCGCCAATTTATTTTGTTTAGATTTATTAATGATATTTTTAAAATTTTGTCACCAAAAGTTTTTTATTTTTTTATTTTTAGAGATAATTTTTTATCGACGATTTTTGCAATGACAAGAATTAGTCCCTTAATATTTTTTATAACAAAGATTTCACTTTCAAGAATAAAAAAAATTAATTCTTAAAATTCTTATATATTGTAGTGAATAATATACATCTGTGCCAATTATTTATACAGGGTCACATGAAAATTATGAATTATTTAGATCTGTTTATAATACTTCAAATTTTTATTTATTTATTTATTTATTTTTGGAGATATATAGAGATGGTGTTATTCCTTGATTGTGCAAAAGAGTTTGCATGTGTTTGTGTATCATGGCCAGAGGGTACATAGATTTTACCTTGGAATATTTGTTACAACAATGATAGAGCTCTAATTTTGAGTTCTAAAGAAAGCTCTAGTGACGTGACAAGAGAAAAAAAAAATTAAAAAAATAAAAATATAGGCACACACATCACATCCAAAAAAAATTTAAGAGTACTAAAAGTAGAGCTTTAATGAGAGCTCTACTTATGTGGCAGAGGGCCCCACTCATGAATGATTTGATATATATACTTTTTTTTTTTTTTTGGCTTCATACCACATCATTAGAGCCATTGTTAGAGCTCCAAATTTAAAGCTATGCATCATTGCTCCATCACATCACATGTGAGACCCACTCCTTGCCACATCACTAAAGTTCTCTTTAAAGTTTCAAAATTAAAACTCTCAATCTTTATTCTATTTGTTAACTACTCTTTTATAACAAGGCTTTAATAAAAAGAAAAGGTTAAAAACAGTCTTTAACGTTATTGTTAGTATTAAAAATTATGTAAAAAATATATTAAAAAGTATTTTAAAAATGTATAAAATTATATAATGTGTTTTAAAATATAAAAAAAACTACATTATAAACATTTTATATTGGTAGGACCCTTTATGAAAAGCTTATTTGATGTCATGGATTGTAGATTATTATTATTATTATTATTATTATTTGTAATGAATTTGTAGAAGCTTATTATTCACCAACAACTAGTGAAATTATCACATACATCTTGTATTTCAAGTTTTAATCAATTTCAAGAGAGAGAAAAAAAAATGGTCACTACTACTAATTAAGAAGTGACCTTCTAGAATTATAAGAGGTTTTATTTATTTATTTGTTTTTAAAATAATAGTAAGGCTAAGTTTTGCACCATTATCTATTGCAAGCATGGCTTTGAAAATCGGACCGGATCGGCTGGTTCGATCAATTAAACCGTCGACCGGTCAGGGTTTCAGTCCGGATTTACTCTCAAAACCGTTCGAAACCAAAAACCAGCCTATTTAAAGAGAATCGGAAAAATCGGCAGTTGAACAATCGAACCGGTTAACCCGGGGACGGTCCGCTGGGTCGATGAAAATTAAATATTGATTTTTTTTTTTGATTTCTTCTAATTTTTTTTTTATTCTTTCTTTTCTTTCTTTCTTTCTTTCTTATTATATATATATATATATATATAAGAATATAAGAAAATTTTAATTGGAAACTCTCTTTCAATGGTCTCCTCTTGTGAGGAATACCAGTAAGAGTTTGAAATTATTGTGAAAGTCTCTACCTATTTATAAGAAGAAAAAAAAAATTCTTCCATACCGAGATCAACATTACATGGCTTTGCCTTGTTTTTCCCAATTGAAGAGTCTTCCTTAAGCGAATCTTTTACCAAAACCTCTACCCCTAAATCCATTGCTTTAATATTCCTCACAGCAAATTCCCATCACAAGTCATCCACATATAGGCCACAGACCAACAAAGTCGTTGAAGCCGCAAACAAGAATGTCAAGAACATCCTATGAAAGATGGTGGAAACTTATAAAGACTGGCTAGATAAACTGCCTTTTGCACTCTAGGGATATAGAATGTCAATTCGAACATCTATGAGGGCGACCCTCTATTCTTTGGTGTATGGGATGGAAGTTGTTTTGCCGATTGAGATCGAAGTACCGTCGCTGAGAATCATGGTCGAGTGTCAGATAATAGAGGGGGATTGGCAGCAAAACATATTCGAAAAATTAATGTTGTTTAACGAAAGGAGGTTGAAGGTGTTGTATCACATCCAAGGATATTAATGCAGAATTGCCAAGGCCTTCAACAAGAAAGTCAAATCTAAAAACCTCAAAGAAAGAGATATGGTGCTCAAAGACAACCGAGCTCCCAAGGGCAAGGTCAGACCCAATTGGACTGATCCTTACATCATCAAATCTATCTAGCCGATGGGAGCAATCATCCTTATGGATTTAGAAGGCTTGGAGTTCTCACAACCGATCAATATCGATAAGTTGAAGAAATACTATCCTTGAGAGGCTCACTAGGCCGAAAACCTAAAAGGGCGATCTAGGCAAAAGTTAGAGCATGGAAAATTGGAAATAAAGAAAAATAGAGCTCGCAAGGTTGAAAACCCAAAAGGGTGGCTTTGGCAAAAGTTAAAGCGCAAAAGGAGAGAGTAAATACTCGAGGAAACCCTAACCGAACTACATAAGGCATGATTCCCATCTTGGAATACATTGGCAACTTTATCCCAAAGTTTGGCCATAACCATTTTCAACTCAACTGTCATGTCCATTTGTTAGCTTGGTTGTGTTACCTCCATTTAGCAGAAGGGCTAGTTGCAAGATAGAGCAGTGATCGTGGATGCAGTCGTGGGCGGTTATGATCTTTTTTATTCGGGGCTGTACGTCTTAAGGATTGATTCCAAGTGTGTAAGGTAATGATCGTTTGTGAAAATCGTTTTGAAGAGTTCTAATAAAGTTAAGTTTCCCAAAGTTCTACTTTTTGCAACACAGACCATTATTTGGACCAAAAAGGAAAATTCTCAATATTCACAACTTTAATTACATGTTTTCAACACAAGTACATCCTCCAACTCTCAGGTTAAATCAAAGTTGTTTTTACATCATAAAAATTGAAAAGAAAAGTCAAAGAAATAAACTAAGGGCACAAATAAGTCAAGTAATAGTCCTCTGCCTCTTGTTCGCACTCTCGGAAGTCTCTATAGCCAAGAATGGCCCAACCTGTGCCTCGCCTTCAAGCCAAGCCAAGCCAAGCACTTGCTAAAAAGGGCATAACTAAAACTAGTAGCAGGGGCCAGAAGCTCTCTCGTTCTCTAAGCAGCGAAAGTACGAACTGGAAATGGAGTAGAATATTCCACCCTCTCATCCTGGACGAGTCTGATCACGTCCAAATTGGTATCTGAACCGGAATGGGAAGTAGAAGGCACAATGTGTGAGGCCAATCAACTGAATACCTGGCTCCCGAGACATGCTATAACTTATCTCGGTCAAGTTCAACCAAGGGCAACGCCAAGTGATGTCAGCCGCAGATCTGCTGCACATCCAGTCACACCATAATCTCTCTGTGGGAAAGTCCACTAGCAGCGAGTGAAAGAAGTAGGATCTAGCCAAATACTCGAGGCAAGAGTCCACCACTTTCAGCTTATCCATCAACCACACCTAGGAAGGGATAAAAAGAAGAGAGATTAAAGAATAGAGAGATGTGTGTTGACAGAAAAGTAAAGAAAGGGTTTCGAGAGAAAATAGAGAGTGAGTGCCCAAAGTGATGTGAGAAATCATAAATAAGAGAGGGTGGGAAACAATGCCTAGAGAAGCAGTGGACTCCCTACAAACCGAGAAGTCTCCTATCGATGGAAGGCATCTAAACCCATTAAAGTTTCGGCCAATGCCAAACTTATGCAACTCTAATTATCCTTGAGGCATTGGGCCACTTTGATCAACCTAATGCTAACTCCGCTGTAACTAGAGGCAAGTAGGAAGTGTGCGAGCAAACATAAGCAAAAGGTGTGTTGACGATAACCTCGCTAGAGAAGGTCACCTCTGTCTCTGACACCGAAAAACTGATGAATCAAGTCAGGTATATCCAACTCCCCATCATGAGCCAAGGACCGAGCCCCGTATAAAGTAAGCCCATATATCCATTCAAGAGCCCTTGCATGGCCAAAACGGGGTGGAGGCATAATCTCCTTGTCGCGCCGGGACTCTATTAATGCTTGAAACTCTTCAAGAGTAGGACACAACTCTTGTGATCCAAAGCAAAACACATGAGTAACCGGATCCCAACAGCAGGCAGTGACATGAAGGAATGGAAAAGAAAGCGGCATATGGCTTAAAGAAAAAGAGCGTTTACGCCGAAATCATTGAAATTTATCTTTTTCGTGCCGTCCAAAGTGGTCGTTTAGTCTTTAAGCCTCTCAACAAGAAAAATCTCCATTTTTAGGGAAAACTAGCAAAACGATGAGGTTTTGTCAAAAAAAGGGCAAGAGAAGACCTTTATAGAAGATAAGGTTGTGTGAGTGGCTGACAGCAGTTACCAGCTGTCCAGCCGCAAGTCTTGGCCGGCTAGCCACCTCACCAGCCAGCCATCCATTTTATTGGCTGGCTGACCAAGTATGCTGGCCAAGCAGCTGGGCAGCAGTGTTATGTTGGCCCTTTTTGCTCTTCAGTCTTGTTTTGAGTCTTTTGTTTCTTGCAAGTGTGAATAGCTTTGTTTAGGCTCATCCTCTTAACTTCTTTCGATTCTTCTTCTTCGTCCATCCATATCTCTATCTCAAAAGTAGATTAGGAGATGGGAGTACCAATTGTGAATTCTTTGAACGGCTCAATGTTATTCTGTCATAGTTTACGGTGCATCTAACCTAGTAACTGCAAACATTGACAAGCAAAAAATGAAGTTGAAAGGTTGATTATGTTCATTCTAAATTTAGAAGAATTGGGACTCACCTTCATCTTAAACTTTCTTTTACAGGATTCGATGATAGATTGCTTTGATTGTCAAAGGAGACAAAGATGGAAATAGGGAAGTTAGAGGGTTAACTGACCTCAACACTGCTAGCCCACGTTGAAGACTGAGTGGGAAAAGTGGTATGACCAAGTAGTTGGAGCTCGGGAACAAGAATTGGAGGACCTTTGCATTTTAGATGCTCTTTGACTTTCTAGGTTCATAATTCCTTAAGATCCTTTTCTTATCCCAGATGCCCTTTGTTTCTGGAAATCTGCCTTCAATTTTTTCCAATTTCGGTGCGGCATGATGGCTCCCACCGTTCTTGACATGTGCCACCTTCTAGAGCTTTCACCTGTTGGTGGCACTTTTGCTCCTCATTATCCAGACCTTAAGGTCTCCTTCTCTATTCCATCTTCTAATTCTTCTTATAGTGACTTCGTAACCTCTGAGAATAAGAAGGAAAGTCTTGTGACCTACCGTGAACTCTTATATTTCATTCTTTACTGGCTCTGTAAATTCTTTTTCTGTACTTCTTCTTAGAGAATAATGCCTGAATTTGTCCCCCTTTCCAAGGCTCTAGCTTCAGGGAAAAGAATAGCCCTGGCTCCTTATGTTCTGGGCCATGTATATAAGGTATGCTCCTAATTTTGTGAGAGGCCTTTGGAGCCTAATCAAAGGGGTCCAATTTGGATCCTCCAACTCTGGCTTTTTGAATACTTCACTAACCTCCACTCCCGTAGCTTAAGATTTTTGATACAAGATCCTACTATCTATGGAGAGAAATATGCCAGAGTGTCTTTATATCCATCTAGTTTTGTTTACTACTTCTCTTTCTTTTATCACTTGCTATTGGCTACTCAACCTTTCTTTTTTTGCCCTTTCGATGCTACTATGGGGCCAGCATGGTTAAGGGATTTTTTGGCTGATTCCACCTGGTCCAGGCCTATTCACAAGGAAATATGAGCCTCCATTTTGTTACCCATGGAGCTTTTTATTGGCACTTTGAATCCCAGAGCTTACAAGTGTATCTCTGAAGCCCACTGCCCCTCCCAGTTTGCAAGGCAATTCGGGCTAAGCCAAAGGATTCCTATTCCACTCAGCAGCCATACCAACTCTGATCTAGACAGTAGAAATTTGAAGGTACCAAAATCCTTGCGGGATGAAGCAATTGTCAAGTTCATAAGAGATCTTTCTAGCTTTGAATTTGTACCTTTTACTGGCTACAGCAGAGCCTTGATTTACTGCTAACATAGAGGTACAGCTTGCTATCTGGATCTGTCATCCTAGGGTGGGCATACCAAAACAAAAAGGGTCAAAAGAATTTTTTTTCAATAAATTTTTTTAAAAAAAAAATAGTTAATCAACTACCTACGATTAGGTTTGGAAATGAACTGAGCTGAGCCAAACTTTGTTGAGCTCGAGTTCGGCTCGTGTAACGCCTCGAACTAATTACTATAAACCATCCACAACATCAATAATTGACAGCCATGATAAAGTAATTATCTTTCATAGATTCACAATTAAGCCTTACAAAAGAGTGATATGCAAAATAGACAAGATGAAAGAAAAACAAATAAGAAATGCCTTAAAGGCTTACATCTTTCCAAAACTATACTTGGTACATCAAAAGTGAGTCTTAAGCTCAACACAGGTAAAGCCCTAGGCTTGAACAAAATTAAATACAAGATAACAACAATGAGCCTTCAGCTCCACAGTCCTCCCAAGCTAAATCCTTGGTGGAGGCATATCACCTGCACCTGAAAATGGTTTTCCCACATAGGGTAAGCTAAAGCCCAATAGAAATACTACAACACAATGTATAAATCTTAACAAAGTCATAAGGTGAGTGCATATGCAATGCCCATGTCAAAAAGTTTTACATTTCTTTCTGAAAACCATGCCATGTCTAGTTTATATCAAAATTCTCGAAATCATGTTCTTTACTATAGAAACTAAGGGGGAGATCTCAAACCAGTACAACCTTTCACGGATATTTTGTCCATAGGAAACTGTCAAATTGCACCCATGTAAACGTAGCCTATGCAAGCACTACTATTGCCATTTCACGGATATTTCGTCCGCGGGAACCAGAACCCATGTATACATGTGTTTTTCAGGACTTTCACCCAAGACACACTGGCCAACTTGATTTGGTGATACACACCTCTTTTCCACGTTCATCCCTTTTTCTCAATATCATATAAATTTTCAATGTATTAAATGAGCAAGCCATTTCACGAAAATTTCGTTCGTGGGATCGATACCCATGTATACGCGCGATTTTCGGGACTTTCACCTTGGACACTCAGGCCAACTTAGTTCAATCATTACAATTCATGTTGTTCCCAGATTCACCATTTTTCTCAAAACGATAAACATTTTCAATGTATAAGTGTGAGATAATGCTCAATGCAAATGAATCAAAAAAGTTTCAATTCTCCTAATTCACATGCAATTTCTACAATAATCATAGTTATCCTCCACCGATAGCTCAAAACAGATATTTCTAAATAGATAATTTATATTCCATAAAGGTAAACTTTCCAAATCTCAAGTGGTGAGTGATAATACATATTCAACTCAACCATCATCATCAATACCAATCAAATTCCATGGTTTCAACATCAATTTCATTTATTTATACAAAATAAATATTTGAGACACTTAGGACAAAATCCCTTCTTCTTCCAAAACACATTCCATATATCTAAATCAATATTTTCATCACAACTCAACCTCATCTCCACTTCCACAACCATTTTCAATACATCCATTTAAAAACCCCTCTTTTGATTTTTAACTAAAAAACTAGGTTTGTCCAAAATCCCCCATATCATGAGATTGTTTTATAAAGACAAATAGCTAAGTTAAAAATCATAAAAGAGTATAAAGAATCTCTACCTCGAACTTAGTAGACGAGAAAAAGTGTGAAGAGACTCCAACCACGCCGAAACCCAACTTTGTTCAGATCACAACGAAGCTCTAAGTGAGCTTTAACTTTTTAGCAGAGAGAGTAGGGTAAAGAAATCACTAGATCTAGGTGTATTTGTAGACAGAAGGTGAGTTTTAGAGAGAGAGGGTCTCAACTTAAGGTTTTGAAATGTTTTAGAGAGAGGGAGAGAGAGGTGAAAAAGTGATGTAGAATGGCCTGTTAACGAATTGATATACGCACAATTTGCTCGAGCGACCAGACACAATAAGTTGTTCCGCTCGAGCACAGAATATACACTCCCAGCAGTTTTGCAGACAGAGGTTGTTACTCGAGCATAAGAAGCTTCGTTCGAGTGAAGAATACAAACTCTCAGTATTTTTGTAGACCTGCAAAAGTATTGGATGTTCACAAGGACCGCTCGAGCGAAGAAACAAAACTTTGGGCAACAAAAGTTTGAAAAACAAGCTACCAACATGTTCCAAATGCAGTCAACACAACTCAATAGCCTAACTCAAGGAGAAATAGTGGGAAACAAGGCAAGAACAACTACAAAATGAAAAGAAACCTAAATCCAAAAGTCAAATAGGTCAAGTTTAAACGAGAAACACTGTAACCTCTCCCCCTTAAGGAATTTCATCCCTGAAATTAAGCCAAACATTAAAACCAAGTTTAAACCAATTACAATCATGATATTAATTTAAATTCATCACCATGACCCATCCACCGGTCATCTTCTCCCATCAACATAATAAACGAATTTCCAATACCTAATATAAAATTCTCATTTTCAAAACACATACAATGTTTATATTACATTGACTTAACAAAGCTTTCAATACATGCTCAAATATCCACGAATAGGTCCGAATATTTCTCACAGACTTCCGCCTCATGCTCCCAACTTGGAATTGAAATACAATGCAGTTAGTATGATGCGCCGAGCCCGGTGCATGCAATACAGATGAATGAATGCAAACTTGCGAACATATAGATGCTAATTGAAACATGCCCTAAAACTAACCATCATAAGCTGGTAAATAAAAGGGAGAAAGACGTGGGGTTGGAAGACATGCATCACACATACGCACACTTATTACAACATTACCCTCTCTCGGAGGGTCCGAATAAATAATACACAACCGAATGAATAACGAATTACAGCTAATTATTACACAACCCTAATTAATTAACAAATTAACTAAAACAATTAAGCTAGGATGCAAAACATATGAAATGGACTACCTCAGCTCGGTCTTGAGTGATAAGGAATGCATGCATGCTCAAGTCGCCTTGTCGGGAAATCCATCGCGATGCCCCGATTTGCCTCTGTTTGCAACTGGTCCTAGAATACTGTACAAAGCTCCAGAAGGATGAAACTCCACCATGCTGTAGGGATACTACTGACCAATTTTTGCTGCTGGTTTCCAGTTTGCTACAACAGAGAGCAAGAAAGGGGCATGGCAAAGTATTTTCAACATATGTGTGCACGACCACTCTCCCTGTCATTGTATAAGCTCTAGAGAGTGTAGTCCTCGATCCTCGTGCCACCAATCACGCATCTCGATGCATGATGGCTGAGGAGTCGAATTGCATGACTCAATATGAAATGGATGCACAAATGAACACAATAAGGCCTAAACTCCATCATGGATAATCAAGAGTGTCGGCGACCGGGAATTGAAGCACGTTTCGTCACTTTGAGTACGAAATGTCCCTCGTTTCCCGTGTTTGGACTAAACCCTACTCCAAACACTATGCAACAACTAGAATGGCATGGCATGCAAACACAATGCAACAACTAGCATGCAATCCTAAACGAAATGCAACTAAGACATGCAAACATGCAAGGAATGACATGCAAAGGTGCAACTAGCATACGCAATGCTATGAACTACGAATGGCATACACAATGCACATGACGCTATATTGCATACACAACGCACATATGACGATGGACATACGCAAAGACATAATCAAGGCATACACAATGCGACGATCAAGCATGCGACAACATGGACATGGCATACATAATGCAAGATGGACTTAAACTAAAATGAATGGGCCTCAGCCACACTCAAATCAGTGGCCAAACATGATGAAATTAGACAATAGAAACACATGCAAACATGCACGAATGCAAGGGACCAGACCTAAGGCACCAAATGCAACTCTACCAAAGCATGGCAAGGGATGAAATATGGCATACAATCACACATTTTCCAGCTCTGAAATGACATGTAAGATGGACCCGAATCATGTAAACACCTTACACAATGCATGCTAGATGGCCCGGATATCGAAACTAGTGAAGTGGATTACACTATAGGCATGCAAAGCAATACTCAAATGGCCAAACCAGCCCCAAATAGTCCCTATGTAGGCCAAAACAGTAGCAAATATGGACTAAAATGATGGCTCGCAAAGCATGGAAATGAAGCTCATGCAATGGTCCATAAATGAGGCATACAAGCACAACCCTCAAATGCATTTAAGGAGTGGAAAACATGGGAACATGGCAACCTTACATGCTCTGAAATACCATGCACAATGACCCCAAAACATGCAAACACCTCAATATAAGCATGCAATAGGCTTCAAAACCCAAAGCTAGGCAAGGGTATTGCACTACAATCATGCATAGCAAACATCATTCGACCATGAGGCCTAAAAATAGTGCTAAGGCAGTCCAAAACATGCACAAAATCAGTTTAAGGTGTGGCCAAAAAGTGCTAGAATCAAAGACCAAAATAGTATGTAATACAAGCTAGTGAAGAGGGTTCACACTACAAGTATATGAAGCATTCAAAAGGTCACTAAAACAGCAAAATTCAGAGGTATGACATGCCAAATAAAGCCCAAAAACTCATTGAAACATGGTCAATGCATGCAAGAATGACATGCTCCTTTGATAGGCTACGAAGAAAGTTATTCTACACGCGCAAGATGGACACCCAATATGGCAAAACAAGCTCTAGAAAGAGCCTATGCAGGTCCTAAAACTCACCAAAAATGGCCTGAAACATGGCTTGGAAGCATGCAAATAAAGGCTCCTTTGTAAGGCCAAAAATGCTAGAAAACAAAACAAGGAGAGAGAGGGTCACCCCCCTCTAATTTTGGCACTCAAAACAGCATGATAGCCACTGAAAATACACTAGATTTTAGTGGCTAAAAGGCCAAACAAAGGCCAACACAAATGCTCTAAGGCATGGCTCAAAACAAGGTAAAATGAAGCATGCAAGGGGGTAGATGACCCCCAACAGAAAAATGATCTAAACAAACATGTTAAGGACCTCAAAATAAGACTTTTTTCAGTTTATACCAAAGCTCAAAAATGCTTGCAAGTATGGCTAAAAGATGGAGTAAAATAAAGCTCAAAAGAGAGAATAGGGTGTTACCCTTGTAGCTCAGCAACTCCAGCAGCTTATAGACCAAAAATGCAGCTCCTTAGGACCTCTCAAGACCCTCCAAGAAGCTTAGGTTGGTGTTGGAGGTGTTAGGCCAAGAGGTAGTGTGCAAAGGGGTAAGAACTTAGCACTTTTGAGACCAAAATAGAGATATAGAGAGGGAGGTATATGTGTATGCCTTAGGGAAATTCTGAACCTTCACAAAGGAGGGGGAGGCCCTTCTTTATAGAGATTCAAGGCTTTAGCTTCTCAAAGAAGCTAAAAACCAAGGCCAAAGATCCTCCATGGAGGATCCAGTCTGTGGCTTCCAGTTGGCACAGCTGGCAACAACTCACAAAGACAGAACTGAGGGAGGTAGGCCGACCAGCTCAAGTCATCGGCCGACCACTTCCCCTGGTCGGCCGATCAGTTCAAAAGGTCCAAGTTGGTGAATGGTGGTCGGTAGCCTCATTTGGTGGTCTCCCACCTGAATTCAAGCTAGTGGTGTGGTGGGAGACCAGCAATTGTGGCTCAAAAGTGAGGGAGACCAATTACCTGTCAAGAAAACTGGCCGGCGGGGGAAAAGTGGTCTCTGTAACATGCCCGGGGGGTACCTGCGCGCGTTAAATAGTTCAAACTCCCGAGATCTCTTTGATCTAGTCTCACGAGTGCAATGTGAAACACAGATGAGAGTCCAGATTTGGCAACTTTTATTGAAAATCCATTTTATTGCAATTTTGTCAAAAATGGACTGCGTCATCAGATCTCAGAGTCGCCACCTAATATTTTGGAAAATTAGGAAACCCATGACTCAGTGCCAAGGCCACTGTTCGTCGTAACCAAGGATGCTTGGCTCGGAACCTTAGGTATGAGAGGGGAAGGTCAATAATGAGCACCCCCGCTCACCCGATCAAAAGATCGGCCTCTACTAAACCATGATATGACTTTTATTTTCTTTATATGTTCATGTTCTGATTAGTTAATAAATCCTAAAATTTACTATGTGAAGCATACAAGTATAGACTATGCCATTCATTTTGGAACAATTTGATATCATGCATTTTGAAAGAGTTTTGACGATGTACAACCCAAATAAATTGAGTTTACAAGCATGAAAAATCAACATCATTCCAAATTAAGCGACACAACCTCCATCCACTGGCATTCATAGAGTTATATCACATAAGCAAATAGCCTCATGGTAGAATGCTAGACATAGTAAGAAAAACACACACAAATGGGATGCTAAAGCATAAAAACTTACATGTTTGACGTCCCACGAACAAGCTACAAAACAAAGTTAGTAAAATATGCATGATCTTATATACAAAATCCTAATGCAATTCACTCATGAGATGCAACTAAAGATTCGGCTTCTAAAATATGATATGTGAATCATCTCAAGAACATGAGGTAGCGCACATAATCACATAGGAATTGATTAAATCCACAAATGCAAACTTAGCCAAATCAAGATGCATGAAACATGGATGCAAAGCATAACTATGATGAAAAATAAATATGATGTTTATGTACAAATAAAGAAAGCAAGTAAAAGAACGGGATAGAAAGAAGCGGGGCGGGGAATTATTACAACATTTTAAAGAATAATTACAAATCAAATTAGAGAGAGATGAGGAGAATATTACAACAAAATAAAAACCTCACAATACACTCAAAATAAAAAATAAATAAAATAAAAGCTTCATGTTCTTTAGAACCGCCGGCGGAAATTGATCGATATTGGGAGATTACGACATCTTGTTCGGAAGAAGCTAACCGGCCGGCCAACTAGGCCGGCCGGCCAACTAGGCCAAGCAAAACCTATCTTGTTGCGAAACCAAGAAAATGAACAAATAAAAAATATGTAGGTGGCTCAACTAGCCACTACCGGTTAGATTAAAAAAAAACAAGAAAATAAATATAAAATAAAATAAAAAGTGCAAACTCACAACATAAACCTAAAGCAATAAAACAAATATAAGATAGAACATGCAAGATTACAGCAGAACTAATATGAGACTAATACACGAAAAAAAAAAAATATGAGGTAGAACATGCAAAATTACAACAAAACTAATATGAAATTAAAGCGTGCGAATAAAAATAAATAAATAAATAAATAAATTATTATGAGCTCAACAAACCACTAGGATTATAACAATACACTATGAAATATAAAGTAAGAAAATAAATATGAGATAAACAAACCACTTAGATTATAACAAAACACAATGAAATAAGAAGCATGAAAATAAATATAAGATATACAATATAAGAAAATGAAAGACTAACAATTCACCTTCCAAAGAAAGATTGAACTTTTTGATTTCCAAACTTCCTCTTGATCACCCTCAAGTGTAGGAAGTGTGTTCTCAAATCCTCAATTCAAAATTATGGAGTTTATGGAGTTTGTGGTATAAAAGTGGCTAACTCTCTAGTTTTTCTCACTTTCAATCACTAAACACTCTTCCTTATGATCAAGGCAATTGATCTTTGGCTATATCAAAATTTTTGGAGTGGTTTTGGTGTATGGAAATGAGGAATTTCAGTAGCTATGGAAGGTATGGGTGTATATGGAAGATAGGAATATTTTTGCTCAAAAACTCAATTTTTCTCTCTTTTTTCACTCTTTTCTCACTCTTTTCTCTTCAATTTCGTGGTCTTTTCTTCTCTCTTACAATATGATCATTTTATACAGGCAATGAGGGAGAGTAAAGGTCAAAAAGAAGGTGGGGGACAAGGTGGGAGACAAGAATGTGATAGGAGGGCAAATTTTCAAGGTGGTTGCATGGGATACTCCTTTATGAATGCAAACAAAATCCTCTTTTTGACAATGGGGGATGATTAGGTATAATGGAGGATGAGTGGATGCACTTGAATGGCTCAGAAAATAGGTAAATGGGTTGTCCCAACCGAACCAAAACCAAGAAAAAATGGGCTATTGTTGTTTTGGGCCGAGTCAACAAAATCTGCTTTTAAGTCCAACTTCAAATGGGCATATCTCCCCCATATGAACTTAGTTTTTGGCGGTTCTTAGGTCCAAATTGAAGCCCCAGAAGTCTACTTTCCAATGGTGGTGGCCTCACATTTAAATTCCAAGTGTACAAAGAGATATGCCTAATTTAGTAAAGGATGTCTCAGGCTGGGTCAACAAAATCTGCCCTTAAGCCCAACTTCAAATGGGCATATCTCCCTTATTTGGACTTGGTCTGAGGTGGTTCTTGGGTCTAAATTGAAGCCCCAAAAGTCTACTTTTCAATGGTGGTGGCCTCACATTTAAATTCCAAGTGTACAAAGAAAAATGCCTAATTTAGTAAAGGCTTCTTATTTCCTTCTTAATGATTTAATACTCATCCTTTTCCTAAACCAGTTTTCTTTCATCCCCTCCTATTTCCTTCAACTCCAAACCTATAAGAAGATGTTTTTTAAATATTTTTCAAAAAGTTTCACCTCCCTTCCATTTATTTCCACTTTGTTCTTACTCGGTTTACTGAAAAGTGCAATATTTTAATTGAAATGGGAGCCTCGGGACATTGTAGAAACATTTTAAAAAAAAACATATTTTGAAAAGAGGGTTTTAAGGTCTAAAATAGTTTGGCCAAAAAATGGGTGAAGGTTGGGATTAAAACTTAAATTCCATCTTTCTTAATGAGAATTTTGTGAGAAACACATTCTAATTGTCATCATCGGGTAATCAAAAGAAAGTGCCCAAGTCTTAGGGCCGGTCAAAATGGGGTGTCTACAGTTGCCCCTCTTTGACAGAGCTCAAAGTCATTTCATGACTTGAGTGAATGTCAAAGCCTCAAGACGACCCTTTTGACAAGGCCGTAAGACTTGGGCAAACAAACAAGATGTAATGCAAGTGGTTGAACACGAAGGTTGCCTACGTATCCCTTTGCAAGGAATCAAACCAGCGTAATTCAGGGGCAAAATGCAAGTGACATGCTCAAAATGCAGTTTGAAAGTTGGACTTACACGCTTTGCGAAGCCGGTTGTTTTTGAAAAACTTATGATCATGCAAGAGAGGGATGACCTCAACTAAGAGAAATCAACAACCTAACACGTCTCACGCGAAAGGAGGAAAGACGGTGTAAACAACAGGCGTACCTGATGTTTTTTAACCAAGTGAATCAACGACCTAACGCGTCTCACGCGAGATGAGGAAAGGGTGTAAACAATAGGCGCACCTAATGTTTTTTAACCGAGTGAATCAACAACCTAACGCGTCTCACGCGGAAGGAGGAAAGATGGTGTAAACAACAGGCGCACCTGATGTTTTTAACCGAGTGAATCAACAACCTAACATGTCTCACGCGGAAGAAGGAAAGATGGTGTAAACAACATGCGCACCTGATGTTTTTAACTGAGTGAATCAACGACCTAACACGTCTCATGCGAGAGGAGAAGGGGTGGTGCAAACAGAAAAGCACACCTGCTATTTTTAACCGATTTGCAATCCTAACGCGTCTCACGCAAAAGGAGAAGGGGTGGTGTAAACAGACGGGCTCACCTGCTATTTTTAACCGGTTTGCAATCCTAACGTGTCTCACACGACAGGAGGAGGGGTGGTATAAACAGTCAGGCTCACCTGCTATTTTTAACCAGTTTACAATCCTAATGCGTCTCACACGAGAGGAGGAATAGTTCCCTTGAGATCCAAACGCGTCTCACGCGAGAGGAGTATTTAAGATCCAAACGCGTCTCACGCGAAAGAAGGAAAGTGAACTTGAGATCCAAACGCGTCTCACGCAAGAGGAGTATTTGAGATCCAAACGCGTCTCACGCGAGAGGAGTATTTGAGATCCAAACACGTCTCACGCGAAAGGAGGAAAGTGAACTTGAGATCCAAACGCGTCTCACGCGAGAGGAGTATTTGAGATCCAAACACGTCTCACGTGAGAGGAGTATTTGAGATCCAAATACATCTTATGCGAGAGGAGTATTTGAGATCCAAACGCGTCTCACGCGAAAGGGGGAAAGTGAACTTGAGATCCAAACACGTCTCACGCGAGAGGAGTATTTGAAATCCAAACGCGTCTCATGCGAGAAGAGTATTTGAGATCCAAACGCGTCTCACGCGAAAGGAGGAAAGCGAACTTGAGATCCAAACGCATCTCACGCGAGAGGAGTATTTGAGATCCAAACGCGTCTCACGCGAGAGGAGTATTTGAGATCCAAACGCGTCTCACGCGAAAGGGGAAAAGTGAACTTGAGATCCAAACATGTCTTACGCGAGAGGAGTATTTGAGATCCAAACGCGTCTCACATGAGAGGAGTATTTGAAATCCAAACGCGTCTCACGCGAAAGGAGGAAAGTGAACTTGAGATCCAAACGCGTCTCACGCGAGAGGAGTATTTGAGATCCAAACGCGTCTCACGCGAGAGGAGTATTTGAGATCCAAACGCGTCTCACGCGAAAGGAGGAAAGCAAACTTGAGATCCAAACGCGTCTCACGCGAGAGGAGGAATAGTGAATGAATCCAAACGCGTCTCACGTGAGTGGAGAAATAATGAACGAATCCAAACGCATCTCACGCGATAGGATAAATGGTGGCATAAACCAACAGATGTGCCCAACTGTATCTCGTACAGAAGGGGGGGTTGTAACCGGGGTAAATGTGACATCCTAACACGTTTAACGTGAAAGGAGCAGAGGCATATTCGAAGTCCAAACGCGTCTCAAGCGAGTGGAAGAATGGTGGAATGATTTCTTGCTGACAAGGGGGCCACAGATGCCCCTTTTCTTCTTCCTGATCATATTCACAACTTTCCCTATTCTCCAACGGGGTGACAGATTAGGTTGGTTCAGTATCCAGAATTGAGGCGCATACACGCTATCTCAACCTATGGGGCTGCCATACAGATTTCAAGCCGGGAATACACCCCTGGGTATTTAAACCAGACTTTAGTCTCGAAAATTTCAAACCTTTTGCGTTCTAGGCCTCGGCCATTCGAACTCTAGTTTTCACCGTCGCAGTTGGTCTCCTAAGAACTCATTGCAAACACAACCAAGATAATACACAAATATTTACATATAAATACACACATATATGTACATATGGTATACACATATGCATGTACAAACAACATACAGACAGATATATACAGATATATACACAAACAGAGGCGGATATATACACAAATATATACGGATATATCTTTTCTGGGTTTGCTGTTTTCTCTCTTTTCTTTTTTTTTCTTTTTTTTTCTTTTATTTTTGGAGTCTCTGTAATCGAGGATATCATCCCCTGACTGTAACAAAATCAGTTTCTGTTTTGCTCATCAATGGCGTGACTGGCATATCACTTTGAGTTTGAAAATAATTTTGATTGAATTTGAGAATGATTGAATTTTTGAACTCTGAATTGAACATTGATTCTATACTGACCTGAATTAAATAATGACTTAACGAAAGAAGAACGAAGCAAAACGATCCAAACACACTTATATACACTGACTGGTATGAAAGGAACTTAACAAAAACAAGACTCTGGAACACAACCATTGAGCCTAAGTGATTCTGCAGTTTATCCTGATGGGTTGAAATTGAAACTGATGGGCCGAGCAAAACGTTGGCCGACGAACTCATGATCTAGCCAAAGAGTTGGCCAATGAACTTCGTGACTCAAGTGGTGGAGAAGATAGAATCTCCGACTCGACTATGCCCCTAGTTCATTGCCTTGACCCTTTTTTTGTCTCTTGATTGATTTTTTTTGTAAAAAATGTTTTGATCAACATGAGAGTAGATTAGCATACCTATTCTATTTTCTGTTTCAAATCATGTAAGCTAAACTATGAGCACTGAAAATTTTCCCTTTTCAAATCCAAAGAATGGTCCAAGTTTTGCAAAAATGGAACAATTTTCGAGAAAAATTAGTCAGCTTCATTCAAATTAATCAAAACCTATTTTTGTAAATGGCCACTACTCAACTAACATGGAATCAACCATCAGGGTGCATAGCCCCAAGCCAGATAATCAATGGGGATAACTGAACCGAGCTGGTCTGAACCAAGCCAATCCGAACCGAATGAAGCCAAGCAGAACTGGACCGAACCGAACCACTAAATAGAACCGAACCAAACCAAGCTGACTCGAACCAACTAAACTGAACTGAATGAAAATACACCAATCAAACACGGATAGGACAACGAAGTCAACTATAGATACACAAATCAAACATGGACGAAATGAATGAGTTGAAAAATTATTAGGGCCGAACTTCGAGATGAAGCTACCTACGTATCCCAAAGATAGGAATCAGGCCATCGTAGTTCGGGCAAAGGTTCACTCGGGTATTGACACTCTCCTTTTGTGCTCTAACTTTTGCCAAAGCCGCCCTTTGGGTTTTCAACCTTGCGAGCTTTTTATCATTTTTTTATTTTTGTTTTTCATTTTGTTCATTTTTTTTATTTCTTTTGAGTTTCTATTTTTTGTTTTTCTGCTCTAACTTTTGCCTGGGTCGCCCTTCCGGGTTTTCAGCCCAACGAGCCTTTCAAGGGTTACTTTCATTCTAACTTGTCCATGTTGATTGGGTGTGAAATCTCTGGGCCATCTATGAACGACTGCTACACTTGATCAGTAGATATGATGATGTAGGGACTAGGCTAATTGGGTTGAATTTGCCCCTAGTGTTGCCCCTAGTGTAGTGGATAGGACCTCGACTGTCCTTCAATAATAAAATTCATTCTCTCAAATTCTGGGTTTTGCCTTTCTGGGCGGTCTTCATTGGGAACCAATTCAGTTTTAACTCTTTGATCACATCCAACCTTTTGCCCCTAGTTCAAGGGCTGCTTCAAATCTAAATCACATCCAACCTTCTTGCCTCTAGTTCAAGGGTTGCTTCCAATCTGAATCCCAGGCCCTACATAGTTTTGGCTAAGGTTCACTCGGGTATTGACACTCTCCTTTTACGCTCTAACTTTTGCCAAAGCCGCCCTTTCGGGTTTTCAACCTTGCGAGCTTTTCATTTTTCTTTTTTTTTTCTTTCTTTTTTTTTTTTTTTTGTGCTCTAACTTTTGCCTGGGTCGCCCTTCCGGATTTTCAACCCAACGAGCCTCTCAAGGGTGGTACCTTATTGCCCCTAGTTCAAGGGCTGCCTCCATTTCAGCTATGCAAGCCTCACACTTTTGCCCCTAGTTCAAGGGCTGTTTCAAATCGAAATCACATTCTCTGCCCTGAGTTCAAGGTCTGTTTCCAATCTGGATCACATCATTGCCCCTAGTTCAAGGGCTATTTCCAATCTAAATCATATTCGACCTTATTGCCCCTAGTTGAAGGGTTGCCTCCATTTGAATCACATCATGGCCCCTAGTTCAAGGGCTATTTCCAATTCGGCTATGCAAGCCTTACACTTTGAATGATCATTGAATACTTCGAATCAAGGTTTGAAAGCTAAGGAGCTAAGGAGGTCGGACCACGAGTCAAGAGGGATCCTATGCTGTATAACTAATTCCAGGCATGTCTTCGTAGGACCACGCAAAAACAATTTTTGAAATCTTTTCACAAAGTGACTAATCACTCGTACTTTTACGAAGATAAGATAGAACCAATTTGGACCAAGCAGGATCCTTCTCAGTACCCACATTAACAAAAATGATTTTATTCATCAAAGGCTTAGCACACCTCTCTTCCTCTCAGTTGATCAAAATTTGCAAATCCCGAGGAAATTCTTCCTCTTCGTTTTTATCAGAGTTTTGGAAAAAGTTTTGAAAAACTTTGGTCAATGCGATGAATTAAGGCACAGAGAAGTAGGCAGACTCTATGGCATTTTTTTATTTTTTTTTTTTGAATTTTTTTTTTTTTTTTTGAAAAGAGACTATGACTTAGCAATGACACAGACTCAAAAGAAAATGACAAAGAAGACCTAGACAAGACAGAAATGTCTAGGTTAGCACTATCGAAATCAACAGACTCTGACTCATTAGGCTGACTCGAGCCTGACTCTAACTCTACAAACTTGGTGGAATTAAACTTAGACTCAATACTCAATTCAGAACTCAGAATAAAACCATTCTCAAATTGCCAGTCAACGTGTGGGCCATCCGCAATATTCAAAATAAAACTCGTCCAATCAACAGGCGGTCACTCCACATTCACAGAGATGGTCAGATACCCTACAAGCTCTATTTATTACAATGGTCGACTTTGTGGGATATCGGAGTTTTTTTTTTTTTTTTTTTTTACAATTTTTTTTTTATTTTATGTTTTTGTTATTTTTTTTTTTTTTTTTTTTTTGAAGTAATGGTGCTAAGTTGAACTACCTGAACCACTCATTTGAATTTGAGAACCCCTGTATAGATCCAATACATTGCACATAACACATAGCAGGAAAGAGAACAAACACCCCTATGGAGGGTAGGGTTATCCTGTCCTAGCTTGAAATGATCTAGGGTTTCACTATTCAGACAAGCGGTATCATACATCCTAGCAATGGGAAAGCATCCTGTCCTAATTTGGAAGGTACTATGGCTCACTATATGTACAAGGTTGGCTTTACTCTAGGGGTTGAAGTCAAGGTGACGTTACCAAAGAGTCCTTTGGGTCATAACCAATAAAGATCCCAGGAAATCTGAAGAGTCAAATAGCCTCTCTTCGGAGTCTGAGAACCTTATATAGCAAAGCCAAATAGCAGAGCTACGTAGCAGAGCTACCTATTTGACAGATCTTAAAAGGTTACAACACAAGGCCTCTAAAGTATCGTAAAGATAGGTGTAGTGTCACAAAAAGTGTGTCTGTGTTCCCACCAATCTGGGCAACACAGGGACTTTAAGTGCACCAATGCATGCAATGCAATAAACATATAATTGAAAATAAAAGTCATATCATGGAGTTCGAGTCAAGGTTTCATAAAATCCCCAGCAAAGTCGCCAGAAACTGTAACATGCCCGGGGGTACCCGCGCGCGTTAAACAGTTTGGACCCCCGAGATCTCTTTGATCTAGTCTCACGAGTGCAATGTGAAACGTAGATGAGAGTCCAGATTTGGCAACTTTTATTGAAAATCCATTTTATTGCAATTTTGTCAAAAATGGACTGCGTCATCAGATCTCAGAGTCGCCACCTAATATTTTGGAAAATTAGGAAACCCATGACTCAGTGCCAAGGCCACTGTTCGTCGTAACCAAGGATGCTTGGCTCGGAACCTTAGGTATGAGAGGGGAAAGTCAATAATGAGCACCCCTGCTCACCCGATCAAAAGATCGGCCTCTACTAAACCATGATATGACTTTTATTTATATGTTCATGTTCTGATTAGTTAATAAATCTAAAATTTACTATGTGAAGCATACAAGTATAGACTATGCCATTCATTTTGGAACAATTTGATATCATGCATTTTGAAAGAGTTTTGACGATGTACAACCCAAATAAATTGAGTTTACAAGCATGAAAAATCAACATCATTCCAAATTAAGCGACACAACCTCCATCCACTGGCATTCATAGAGTTATATCACATAAGCAAATAGCCTCATGGTAGAATGCTAGACATAGTAAGAAAAACACACACAAACGGGATGCTAAAGCATAAAAACTTACATGTTTGACGTCCCACGAACAAGCTACAAAACAAAGTTAGTAAAATATGCATGATCTTATATACAAAATCCTAATGCAATTCACTCATGAGATGCAACTAAAGATTCGGCTTCTAAAATATGATATGTGAATCATCTCAAGAACATGAGGTAGCGCACATAATCACATAGGAATTGATTAAATCCACAAATGCAAACTTAGCCGAATCAAGATGCATGAAACATGGATGCAAAGCATAACTATGATGAAAAATAAATATGATGTTTATGTACAAATAAAGAAAGCAAGTAAAAGAACGGGATAGAAAGAAGCGGGGCGGGGAATTATTACAACATTTTAAAGAATAATTACAAATCAAATTAGAGAGAGATGAGGAGAATATTACAACAAAATAAAAACCTCACAATACACTCAAAATAAAAAATAAATAAAATAAAAGCTTCATGTTCTTTAGAACCGCCGGCGGAAATTGATCAATATTGGGAGATTACGCCATCTTGTTCGGAAGAAGCTAACCGGCCGGCCAACTAGGCCAAGCAAAACCTGTCTTGTTGTGAAACCAAGAAAATGAACAAACAAAAAATATGTAGGTGGCTCAACTAGCCACTACCAGTTAGATTAAAAAAAAAACAAGAAAACAAATATATAAAATAAAATAAAAAGTGCAAACTCACAACATAAACCTAAAGCAATAAAACAAATATAAGATAGAACATGCAAGATTACAACAGTACTAATATGAGACTAATACACGAAAAAATAAATAAATATGAGGTAGAACATGCAAGATTACAACAAAACTAATATGAAATTAAAGCATGCGAATAAAAATAAATAAATAAATAAATAATTATAAGCTCAACAAACTACTAGGATTATAACAATACACTATGAAATATAAAGTAAGAAAATAAATATGAGATAGACAAACCACTTAGATTATAACAAAACACAATGAAATAAGAAGCATGAAAATAAATATAAGATATAAAATATAAGAAAATGAAAGACTAACAATTCACCTTCCAAAGAAAGATTGAACTTTTTGATTTCCAAACTTCCTCTTGATCACCCTCAAGTGTAGGAAGTGTGTTCTCAAATCCTCAATTCAAAATTATGGAGTTTATGGAGTTTGTGGTATAGAAAGTGGCTAACTCTCTAGTTTTTTCACTTTCAATCACTAAACACTCTTCCTTATGATCAAGGCAATTGATCTTTGGCTATATCAGAATTTTTGGAGTGGTTTTGGTGTATGGAAATGAGGAATTTCAGTAGCTATGGAAGGTATGGGGTGTATATGGAAGATAGGAATATTTTTTGCTCAAAAACTCAATTTTTCTCTCTTTTTTCACTCTTTTCTCACTCCTTTCTCTTCAATTTCGTGGTCTTTTCTTCTCTCTTACAATATGATCATTCTATATAGGAAATGAGGGAGAGTAAAGGTCAAAAAGAAGGTGGGGGACAAGGTGGGAGACAAGAATGTGATAGGAAGGCAAATTTTCAAGGTGGTTGCATGGGATACTCCTTTATGAATGCAAACAAAACCTCTTTTTGACAATGGGGGATGATTAGGTATAATGGAGGATGAGTGGATGCACTTGAATGGCTCAGAAAATACGTAAATGGGTTGTCCCAACCGAACCAAAACCAAGAAAAAATGGGCTATTGTTGTTTTGGGCCGAGTCAACAAAATCTGCTTTTAAGTCCAACTTCAAATGGGCATATCTCCCCCATATGGACTTGGTTTTAGGCGGTTCTTGGGTCCAAATTGAAGCCCCAGAAGTCTACTTTCCAATGGTGGTGGCCTCACATTTAAATTCCAAGTGTACAAAGAGATATGCCTAATTTAGTAAAGGCTGTCTCGGGCTGGGTCAACAAAATCTGCTCTTAAGCCCAACTTCAAATGGGCATATCTCCCTTATTTGGACTTGGTCTGAGGTGGTTCTTGGGTCTAAATTGAAGCCCCAGAAGTCTAATTTCCAATGGTGGTGGCCTCACATTTAAATTCCAAGTGTACAAAGAAAAATGCCTAATTTAGTAAAGGCTTCTTATTTCCTTCTTAATGATTTGATACTCATCCTTTTCCTAAACCAGTTTTCTTTCATCCCCTTCTATTTCCTTCAACTCCAAACCTATAAGAAGATGTTTTTTAAATATTTTTCAAAAAGTTTCACCTCCCTTCCATTTATTTTCACTTTGTCCTTACTCGGTTTACTAAAAAGTGTAATATTTTAATCGAAATGGGAGCCTCGGAACATTGTAGAAACATTTTAAAAAAAAACATATTTTGAAAAGAGGGTTTTAAGGTCTAAAATAGTTTGGCCAAAAAATGGGTGAAGGTTGGGATTAAAACTTAAATTCCATCTTTCTTACTGAGAATTTTGTAAGAAACACATTCTAATTGTCATCATTGGGTAATCAAAAGAAAGCGCCCAAGTCTTAGGGCCGGTCAAAATGGGGTGTCTACAGTCTCCAAGGAGAAAAGGTGGTCTCCCACCCTTGTACCACCTTCCAAACAATGAAAATAGGGTCCGTGCCAAAAATGAACCAAGACGGATGCAAAACGAGGGTTCGGGGACCAAAACGCGCAGCCGGGTGCCCCGAAAACTGACTGTTAAGCATCGAAAGTGGCGTGCGACCACGAAGGTGCTCTCCCAGGCCACAGTGTCCCTCTAGAGAGAGGAAACAAGGTGTGTGCCAAAAACTGGAGCAAACGGAGAAAGTTAAGTGGTCCCGAACTGAGGCGCACGGTCGACGGTTTCGAAAACTGGTCTCCATACGGGAACAGTGGTCTACGACCACAAAAAGTAACCTACGGCCACTGAGAGATGGTCTACGAGACCTCTCCCTCCCTTCAGGAAGAGGAAAAAAAACCTGGTCCGCAAACCGAGGCAAAGCATAAAAGGGTCCCGAAGTCCGGTGGCAAGGCTCTCAGCCGAGACTCCGAAACCTCAGAACGAGCACAACGCAATCACCGAGCGCTCAATCGATGACGTCTGAGTCTTAAGGTCGGTCAAAAATAGGATGTCTACAGTGTCCCACATCGAGAATAGAGAGGGAGTTCCTAGGCTATAAAAGTAAAAACTTGAACCCTTATATAGCATCAAGGCCTTTTCCTGGGTGGTGCAATCCCTCGCAGAACTCCCAAGTTAAGCGTGCTTAGATTGGAGTAGTTCTAGGATGGGTGACCCACTGGAAAGAACAAATTCGTGCGAGCATGGCCCAAAGCGGACAATATCGATGACATATGAAAGGTTGGGGCGTTACAAAAAGCAATGGCTACTAAAACAGAAACGATCAACTGTAACAAGGAGAGATGGAGGAAGAAGCTTACAGGCCATGGATGATTGTGACTAAGAGAAGCTGTAGACCCACCATTATCAAGAAAACACAACATAATGGCCCAAACCCAAGCCCAAACAAAAAGAAGTTTGTAGGACTGGATACTAAGATCCAACAAGATGAGGAGCAAGGCAGAGGTGGGAAAACTGCAAGAATGGACATACAAAAGGAAACACCCAAGTCTAACCCACATAACACTATTGGGCCATCCAATACCCAACCGCAATTCAAAAATAAGCCAAGCCCATCCATGGGCCAAGTTAACTCCAAATACACAACAGGGCCTCAACCACAAACCAAACCACAACCAACCAGACTCATATCCCAACAATTAACCTAACTAAGGAAAATGTTAAGGAACCACTAGCAAACAGACACCTAGCCTGACATCTTAAACCCCTAGCACATTGGGAAGATATATTGAATCAGTAGAAATCTAATGGAAGTGATATTTGAAGAATCACCATCAAACCCAAATTCAAACCTATCATCTATCGAGAAAGATACAATGAGTAGAGACGGCTTCACAAAACATTGAAAGCCGCCTAACCTAGGAATCATCCATGGAGAACAAAGAGAAAGCATTTAACGAGTTGAGAGGTTGTCTAAGTCCAACTCAAGTTGTGATAAGAGTTGTTTAGGCCCACTCAAGCCCAAATTGTAACTCAAGATTATTTGCCTAAGCTCGACCCGAGTTAAACTCGAATTGCCGGAGTTGCCTGAATTGCACATAAATTTCAACTTTTTTCTTTATTTGTTTTTAGTGTTGCTAAGTTAATTATTTTGTTAACATTAGATTATTTATAATAAAAAATTTTTATATAAAATCATTAATAACATCAAAACATATAATTTATATAATGTAAGAAATATGTCGTTATGATGGTATTTACAATTTATGAGTGAGAAAAAATAAATAAGTAAAATTTTATATTGTGTTATGTGACAACCACCTCTTTGATTAATTAAGTCAATCATATGATTTGCATTGATTATGTGTTTACGTGCTATTATGTGCCATGTGTGAAATGAATTGTGATATTGCGAACAAATGTGTATAGGATATGAATTGAACATGTCTAATTCAGTAAATTATACAAGGTTAAATTAAATATTTGGAATAGGTAATTAGAGCCTAATTCACATTAGTGTGATTAAATTTAGTTTAATTTGAATTACATTACGATGAGACTTGATTTAATTTAAGTGAATTTGATGTAATTAGAGCCAATGTAATTTATTAATTTAAACTTAGAATAAATCAAGGCCTAGGAATGATTAATGAGTGTACACTCCTTAATCTATTCATCAACTTAACTAGAGAAAAGAGAGAGAGTTAGTGCATATCGTTGGAGTCATACACTTAAGAGAAAGAGAGAAAACTCTAGAGAGCTCTAGAAGAAGAAGGAGAAGAAAAGAAGAGGAAGAACAAGAACAAGATGGAATTGAAGGAAAATCTTCATAATTCAACCATTCAAGATAGGATTGCTTTTCTATTTTTATGAAATTGAAGTGTTATACTCATAATCCTTTAGAATTTGAGTTGAATTAGGATGAAATCATGCATGATTGAGAAGTGTTATAATGAAGGAATATATAATGACCCTATATGACCATCCAAGGCAAGAATTCCAATAATGAGCTCATAATGTTCACATGCATGGCATGTTTTCATGGAATTCTTGTTTATACATATAATTTCTTGCATGGTTCTTGAAAATTGAGGAAGATACTTCATGAATTTTGAATAATGGAACTCAAACTTACATGTTTTATTATTCTACATTTCTATTTTAAATTTTGATCTTTTAAGTGAAAATCGGGTTTTGTCTATGAAGTTATAATCTTTAATTGAAGTTAGAAATATGAAATTTAAGTTGTTTTTAAGGGTTTTGGGCCTTGATATGCATGAAATTGAAGTTGGATTTTGCAAAGAATGAGTTCCCAATCAAGAGCAAATTTTCGGACACAATTCAATCTAGAACCGCATGTGCAGCAAGGGACCCCGCATGTACGAAAAACAGAGCATAGCAAGGCTTCATCACTATTTTAATTCCACACGTGTGGCCAAGCCCGCCGCGCGTGCGATTTTCATATCGATCCCTATTTCGTTTTCTCTTCTTTTTTCTGACTTTTGAGCCTCCTTTTGCATGGTTTTCACGTGTATTTCAAATCCATATGCATATCATGAACACGAAATAAATTAGAGAATGAATATAAATAACTGAATGAACAAGTAACGAATGAACCGAATAGGTTTAAGAACCTACTGAATGAATTGAACGTGTTTTGAGATGTTGTGCTTGAATGTGTTTGTGTAGGTTAGGTGCTACATTCTAATTACGTGATTCAGGGAGCCAACTATCATAGTACACTACAACAATTTACACTTTTGGCGACCAAATTTGGCGACTAAAACGAATTTAGTCGCCAAAAGTCGTACAATAGGCGACTAAAAATTACATTGGTCAGCATTTGTTGCAGGGTTTAGCAACTAAATTTTTTTTAGTAGCTGTATATTAATTATTGGCGACTAAACAAAAATTTAGTCGCCAAAAGTGCCACAATAGGCGACTAAAAAATATTAGTCGGCGTTAGTTTAGGTTTTAGGCTAGTAAAGTTTGTTTTAGACGTCGTATACTAATTTTTGCCAACTAAAATAAATTTAGTAGCCAAATAACTAGCATAATTTTAATTCAAATCTCTGGTGACTACCTAATTTGGTTGACAAATATGCATTTTCAGTGACCAAAAAAAAATTAGTCGTTGTATACTAATTTTTGCTAACTAAAATAAATTTAGTAGCCAAATAACTAGCATAATTTTACTTTTTTTTTTACTTTAAATCTTAGGCGACTACCTAATTTAGTAGCCAAATATTGATCTTCAGTGACCAAAACATATTTAGTCGTTATACATTAATTTTTGCCAACTAAAGAAATTTAGTCGCCAAAAAACTAACATAAATATTACTTTTAATCTTTGGCGACCAAAAAATTAGTCACTAAATATATATTTTCAGCGATTGAAAATATTTAGTCAGCAAAAATATCAAATTTTTTTAGTGTGTTTTCAAATTTTCCACCTAATTCACTAATTATGTTTTATTTTATTATTATTTTTTATTTCTCTAAATCAGTGTCTACGTACACCCAAACAAAGGCCAATAGTCACTTGCTCTCCCTCTTCTCACAAACTCACCATCCTTGCTAATAGCCACCGTCGCTGACCATTCCGACTCTCACCACCGTCGGTCACCATCGCGGCTCCGCCCTCTCATCGATATTCAGGAAATGAACTCTTATGAGCTCCAAGTTGTGTTTAATTCCACACTTTTGTTTCTCCAAGTGGTAAATTCGATCATTGTGTACATTTGAAGAGAGAGAAGAGCAATGGGAGCTGTAAGTCAATAAGCAATTAATCAGTTCAAATCATTGATGGACCAAGGCCCCTCTCTCTCTCTCTCTCTCCCCCCTAATATAATAGCTACTTCACTTTACTACTATGTAACATTCACTCTCAGTTTCGCATTTTGTTCTATATTTTTTTAATTATTATTTTTAAAATTTTAAATTTTTTACTTTTCTGGGGAATTCGGACAACTAAAGAACAGCTGAAAAGGGCTTTCTAGGTTCGTATTTTTCTTCTTTATTTATAAATATGTTTGCTTTGTCCGATAACCAGCCACGTCGAATACTCAGATACAATCAAGAACCCTATCTCGATCTATTTGGTGACCTCTTCTTTGATCTTCAACGCCCAATCCGGGTGAACTCTACGCAGTTTTAGTTTGACTAGTCGGGCCTCAGGGTCAAGAGGGACCCAATGCTGTACAATCTCAGGATCGATTCCAGGCATGTCTTCATAGGACCATGTGAAAACATCTTTGAAATCTTTTAATAAAGCGATTAAACGCCTGTTTTCCTCCTAAGACAGCGTGGACCCGATCTGAACTAAGCGTGGATCCTTCTCAGTACCCACATTAATAGCAATGATTTCATCAATACAGGGCTTAGCATACCTCTCCTCCTCTCGATTAATCAATTTTTACAAAACTAGAGGAATTTCTTCCTCTTCGTTTTCATTAAAATTCTGAAAATCTTGGTCAATGCAATAAATCAGCGGCACAAAAAAGTACACAGAATCTGCAGTGTTTTCATTCATAAGTTCCGGCTCTTCGGCTACAACAGACTCAAAAGAGAAAGAAAAAGAGGACCTTGGCAGGACCTTCGCATCCGGGTTACCACCCCTAGGAATGCCAGACTTAGACTCTCTGGACTGACTTGAATCTGATTCCGACTCCACAGACTCAGTGAAATCAGATTCTAGTTCATCACCCGATTCAGAACTGGAAAGAAAACCTTTCTCCAGCTGTCAAGTAAGACATGGTTGTCACGCCCCAAAATTTGGATAATTAAATATTTAATCAATATTCTATCATCCAAATCCTAGGAGTAAAACAAAATCTAAATGCTTTCGCCTCCAAACTATCTATCATAAATTCATAACTATCCAATACCTCCAACATTAAAGTAGCAACAACTAGTCAAAACAACTTAAATAATGCAAAATTGAAAAATAACCCACAATGCCAAATTGTCAAAATACTAAAGTCATAAAAAAAAATAATAAATACATAAACTAAGATCAACCCTAAGCTCAAGAAAACAAAATAAATACATAACTATAGTTATTTCTCGTCACCACAGTAGCCCCAACTAATCCTACAAAAGAAACTCGGTTGTGCTCAAATAGAACGCACCCGAGATGTCAATAGACAAAACAGGTCAGTATACAAGTATACTAGTATAAGTACAAATATTTGACACCCACGTGTCCACCAGACACAAATAAAAATGCATTTAATTCTTGGTACGAGACAAGATAAGTAGTTCCACCCACACCGAGACGAAGGGGTAGTTTCTCGAGACACGGTGACATTTAGTTTCTTACCCGTACATAACTAAATATAAATTGAGTATAAAATAAACAAAATAAACATAAAAATTATGGTGGGTCTGCCCTGCATAAAAAGTTAGTAAGACCCACCATTCTGCAAAAAATAAAGTTAGTATAATTTAATCATAAGTAAATTGCTGAAGCAGTATAAAAACGCACTATTTCATGCTTAAATCATTTGAATTGACCAAACCTCAAAGAACAAAATTTGTACATAATCAAATTTGCTAAAAAGTAATGCGAACGAATTTGGTATAAACTATACAGGTTAAGAGAAAAACTTAATAGAAGAACCTAGACAAAATTCAACCGAAAAAATCTGAAGATGAAAACAAAAAGAAACTGCTCTAAGATGATCTTTTTCAGAAAAGTTCAAGACACGAAAAGTGTTCAAAATAATGTTTTGCTTCAGTTCATGTGAAACCAATAAAAATGAGCTTGCTTCGTGGGTTAAAAACAACATCTAAAATCTGCATTGCTAAAATGAACAAAAATTGTTGTAACCAAGATCATCCAATTACAAGTTCTAAGTGATCTTTTTAGTAAAAAGTTAAAACACAAAAGTTGTCTGGAATTACATATACATGCCTCTGCCCAAATTTCATAATTTATCAAGGTCGTTTAATATTTTTCAAGATGTACAAATCAAAGCAATTCAAACTATACCAATAAGTTTATATTAATTCTTTGTACCTTAACTCCACCACTTCGGCCCTTCACTTCCGGCTTACATATATATCTCATGTGCCTCCCATATACCTAACACCATTGCGATACGAAACTGTCACACCCCAAAATTTGAATAATTAAATATTCAATCAATATTCCATCATCCAAATCCTAGGGGTGAAACAAAATCTAAATGCTCTCATCTCCAAATTAGTCTGGAGTAGTTCTAGGATGGATGACCCACTAGGAAGAACAAATCTGTGCGGGCGTGGCCTAAAGCAAACAATATTGATGACATGTGAAGGGTTGGGGCATTACAAATGGTATCAAAGCCGACTCTCTGAATTACCGAGTGTGGGCCCCTAGCGTCTCTTGGTGCATGTGGGCAAGCTTGTGAGCTGGCAGGCTACTGTACAAGGACGTGTAGCCTTAAGGGGGGTGGATTGTAAGGTCCCGGTGTCCTACATCGGGAATGGAGGGGGAGTTCTTGAGCTATAAAAAGTAAAAACCTGGACCCTTATATAGCATCGAGGCCTTTTCTGGGGAGGTAAAATCCCTAGCAGAACTCCCCAATTAAGCGTACTTAGGCTGGTGTAGTTCTGGGATGGGTGACCCATTGGGAAGAACAAATTCATGCGGGCGTGGCCCAAAGCCAACAATATCAATGATATGTGAAGGGTTGGGACGTTACAATGGTGCCCTCGATGCATCCAAAATACCACTAGTTGGGTCCACACCTGGTTCTTCCCTGATCATGGAGACAGTAAAGTTATCCCCCAAGTTCTCTAGGTCAGTCGCGGGATCTGTCAAGAGATTAGCCAGTGCTGCCCTTACAGCCTCGCTATTGTCTAAATCATCCTCTTTGCTCCAGCTAGGGTTGATGCTTGGTTCAGCTATTTCTTCATCACTGTCTTGCAGCTGATGGTCAAAGAATATCTCAAATCCGGGGACGCATTTTTTTTAGGAATTTACCCAAGGCTCAGGAAAGCCACAAAAAGGGAAATCTTCTCCCTTTCTAAGAAAACGCCCATTCAGCGTCCCCCAGATTGGCCTATAGACGAGTTCATAATGCTTCCCAGCTCTCTTGGCTTTGGCTCTACCCCTCATTTCTTCACCCTTTCTTATCCAGTCCTCTTTGGTGGGCACATAGCCCAATCCAAAGGCATGTGGGTTGTGTGGCACCTCTACTAACGCTGCAACACCTTTCCGCCAGCTCCTTCCCAGCCCCATTCCCGGAATATGCCGTAGCTTGTTCATGAAGTAGATGGACTAGTGTAGACCGCCCGAACTTCCTCCGCGCGTCCCCCTTTTCGGAGAGGGCGCGGATTTGGGTTCATAGCTACTACACTTCGAACTCCTGTCACGGTTCTGAATCTAATCTCACAAAGTGCAATGTAAGATTGATAAATCACCAAAGAGTCCAAATTCGGCAAATCGTTTTGGAAAATCGATTTTAATCAAAAAGCGCCAAACATGGACTGCTTTGCCAGATTTCAGAGTCGCCACCTAAATATTTTGTTTTGGAAAATTTAGGAAACCCTAACTCATGCCAAAGGCCACGTGTCCGTCATCACCAAAGTTGCCTCGGCTCAGGAACTTAGGTATGAGAGGGGAAGGTCCTGAAATGAGCACCCCCGCTCGCCCGATCAAAGATCGGCCTCTACTAACATGATATGTTGTTTTATGAACACATGTGTTCTTGTTCAGATTATTAGCTAACTTACTATGTGATGCGCACAACACACAAGTATAGACTAAATCACAAGAATTGGAACAAAACAATTCATGTTTGTTTTCGAAAATGGTTTGAAAGTGCTACTCGCAAGTAGGCTAAAGCGCGGATTTGCCACCCTCAAGTGGGCTTAAAAGAAACATGATGATTTGCCACTCCGCAAAGTGGGCTTAAAACGTACATTTATCGAATTGTCCCAATTCAAGCAATAAAGCCTTCATCCACAGGCATTCATGCAGTTATAGCAATTAAGCAAATAGTCTCATGGCAAGCATGCTATCATGGCAATCATTTACACACATGCAAGGATGCTAAAGCGTAAACACTCACAGTGTATTTCAAGCCAAAAAAGAAGCTAGTTAGAAATCATGCATGATCCTAACTATGTTAACAATACCTAATGCAACACATGCAAAATGCAACTAAATAGGCTCGGCTATCTAAGATGGCATGTGAATGCAACACTTCGATACATGTATTCAAATAGGTATTGAAATACAATGCAGTTTGAATGATGCGCCGAGCCCGGTGCATGCAAGATAAATGAATGATGCATGCATGCAAACATAAGGATGCTAATCAAAACATGCCCTAAAACTAACCATCAAAAGCTGATAAGTAAAAGGGAGAAAGAAATGGGATTGGAAGACATGCACACACACACACACCCTTATTACAACATTTTGTCCTCTCGACGAAGGGTCCGAATGAACAAGCTAAGCTAATCTAAGCTAAGCTAATCAACTAATCTAATTAAGCTAATTAGACTAATTATTATAAATCAATAAAGAAATAGCTAAACTAACCTACTTTATTATTACAACACTTAATTAATTAACAAATTAATCAAATTACAAATCCATGCTAACTAACAAGAAAATGCATTAAACAATGTTGCCTCAGCTCTGTTGGAAATTAGGAGAAGCATGCCTCGGCTCCCGTCCCAAAAAGCTCTCCAAATGCTCTTTAGAGGCTCTGTTTGCAGGGTGTCTTCAAGAACTTGCTGCTGAAACTTACCAAACCAATGCTAGGGAGTGCACCAGTGGCCTGCCGGCCATGAGGAGTTGCTGTCGGCCATCTGCCAGCCAAAGATGGCCCCCTGCCGGCTAACAATGAAGGGTGCCGGCCATCAATGTGGCACTGCCAGCCACTGGTGTGCTGTGACACTAAACTGCAACAGAGCACAAGACAGAGGAAATTGAGGGTCTCCCAAGGATATGTATGTACTATACCACTCCTTATCATCTCAAAACATCAAAGGAGGGGTACCATTGGATCCACAACCATCAATCAAGCATCTCAATGCATGATGGCCAATGATCCAACTTGTACAAATTCAATGAATGCAACAACAAACAAGACACTAGGACCACTACCTTATCAAGGGCGATCAAAGGCAATGGAGACAAAGGGAATTGGCTCATTTTCATCACTTTGAGTATGAAATGGACCAATCCACCTTGTGTTCAATATAACGTCTGATCGAACGCAATGCAATGCACACAAAACATGATTATCTTAGCATGTTTTACTTAGCTCAATTCTTGTTCACAAATTTTAAGTTACCAAGTCATTCATTAACCAATTTGTCCAAAGGTGAAAGTCCTCTAAAGAGAGGAGGTCAACCAAGAGAATGGTTTAAGGCATAGGAGAAATCATGCCTTTGACTAGGAGGAACCCTCAAAAAAGGGTTAACGCCATTTAAGCACAAGCCTCAATCCCATGCATTTAACTCAAACTCAAGACTAACCAATCCCCAAAACAAATCAAAAGTGAAGAAATCGGGGACATGGCAGATTTTTCAGTGCTAAAGTGGCATGAAATACAAGGCTCTAACATGCAAACACTTCATGTACAACATGCTAGAAGGCTTAAGCATTAAAACTAGTGAAGAGCTTTACATTAGGACTATGTAAAATCAATCACAAAGGACCAAACCAACCCTAGACAGACCTCAAGCATGCCAAAACAGTGGCCAAAATGAGCTAAAATGATAGCATGAAAGGCAAGAAATGCATTGGCTCATAAACAAGGCATAAAGGCACAACTCTCAAACACAATGAAGAAGTGATTAATGTGAGACTACGACAGAGGTACATGCTCTGAAATCACATACAAAATGATGCTATATCATGCAAACATCTCAAGTAAAGCATGTTAGAGGCCTCAAGACTCAATGCTAGTGAAGGTATTTGCACTATAGCTATGCAATACAAAGCTCAAAAGGAACAAACAGTCCAGAATAGTCCTAAAACAGCTTAAATGAAGTTCTAAAACATGCTTGAAGTAGGCTAAAAAGAGCTAGAATGAGAGGCTAAAACAATAGCACATGTTAGGCAATTTAGCACACTTGCACTACAAGCATACAAAGCAAAGCTCGAGTAATCAAACCAGCTCAAAATTGAGCTTAAACATGCCAAAACATTAGCAAAAACATGCTGGTGTGTAGCCAAAACAAGCTAGAACAATAGGCCAAAACACGAAGTATGCTAGGCTAGTGAGCAAGATTGCACTACAAGTGCAAAAACCAAGCAAGAGGTAACCCCACCAACCAAAATCAGAGCTAAAGCATGTCAAAATAACACCAAAAACATGCTTGAACTAAGCTACAAAAGAGTATAAAGATGGGCTAACTCATTAGGCATGTTAAGCTAGTAAGCAAGATTACAGTACAAGTATAAGATGCAAGCAATGAGTGGCCAAACCAGCCAAAAACAGAATTATAACATGGCAAATCAGTGGCAAAAACATGCTTAAACCAAGCTTCAAAATGATAGAAAAGCATGCTCATTTGGCAGGCCAACAACACATGCAAACAAAACACAAGGAGAGGGGATCACCCCCTCCTATGTTGGGCCTCAAAACAACCTTTCCATCACTGAAATTCCTTGGAATTTCAGTGGTTAAAAGGCCAAACAAAGATCATTTCAAAAGCTTTGAAAGGTGGCTCAAAAGGCTTTGCAAGCCAAAGAGCAAAAGGAGAGACAACCCCCTAACACAAACAAGGCTTAAACCAACATTTTAAACCTTAAACACAGAGGTTTTTACAGTTGAAAACCAGCCTAAAAAATAGTCCAAAACGATGGAAAAAGGATGGTGAAGCAAGTGTGCAAAACAAGTACAAAAGGGGAGAGTTATACCTCTTGATGTTCAGCAGCAAAACAGCCACTTTCTTGGCTCAAATGACCCTTCAACAGCCCAAAATAAGTCCCATGAGGCCTCAACTCCAAGGTGGTTCAATTTGGTTAAGGGTCTCTTTGCAAAAGTGTAAAGGATTCTAAGCTTAAGGCTCAAAACAAGAGGAGAGAGAGGCTCCTTGAGAGAAAGGCAGAGATTTAGCTCTGAAAATTTTGTAGAGAGAGAGGGATTTTAGTGTGAGAAGCTCCCAAACTTGCTAACTTGTTCTAACCCCTCAAACCATAGAGAATGGCCTCTATATTTAGCAAAACATGGCTTCAAGTCGAAAATATCAAGCCAAAGACAGCTGGAGCAATATGGAGACAGCTGGAGGTAAATATCTGTACACAAAAAATGAGTTTTTCCACTATTGGCCTGCAGAGGATCATAGATGGCCGGCACTACACCATTTCTGGCCGGCAAGGACTATCAATGGCCGGCACTGCATCATCCATGGCTGGCACCCTTCACCAATGGCCGGTGGAGAAAATCTGCTCTCCAAGTCCAACTTCAAATGGACATAACTCCTTCATCTGGACTCCTTTTCAGGTCATTCTTGTGTCCAAATTGAAGCCCCGGAAGTCAGTTTTCCAATGGTAGTAGCCTCACTTCAAAATTCCAAGTGTGAAAAAAGTTACACATGTTTGAGTAAAGACTGCTCAGTTTCGATCTTGCTGGGATTCATGCCAAACTTCTCCTCCAACTTGTTTCTTCTCTCCTCTCCTCTTTTCTTCAAATCCAAACCCCTTAAAAAGGTGTTTTGAAATATTTTTCAAAGATTTAACCTCTCTCTCATTCATTTCCACTTTGTTCTTGCTCGGTTTACCAAAAAGCGCAACATTTAACAAAATGCGAGCGTCGGAACATCGTAGGAACTTTGTTTCAAAAATATTTTGAAAGAGAGGGTTTCAAGGTCTAAAATCTTTTGATCAAGATCGTTTTAGTCCAAAAGGGGTATGAAGTTGGGATTTGACTCTCTCTCCTTGCCAAAGAAATCGAACCGTTGCACTGCACAACTTTCACCACCAAGTAAACCATCAGTAGCGCCGAAGTCTTAAGGGCGGTCAAAAATGGGGTGTCTACAACTAGGCACTGACGTACATGCCTTCGTCCATGGCTAATATTGTCTGCACTACTTGGGCTTTCGCCAGAGTGAATCCCAAGAGGAATACATCCTCATCGCCATGATTGATCTCTAGCACTGGCGTAGTCACCTCTGGAGGTGGATGGATGGATGAGTTCCAAAAAATGGTTGCTACTCCTCCCTCATGAGGATACTTCAACATCTGATGGAGAGTAGAAGAGACAGCCTTTCTGTGATGTAATCAAGGCCTCCTTAACAGCAGGTTAAAGGTTGCCAACACATCCAGTACGTGGAACTCGATCTCTTGCTTAGATGGGCTCACCTAGACTCACACTTTCACTGTACCCATGACCTCTCTGCTTATGTTATCATATGCGTATCACCTGGGCTGTGGGAACGAAGTGCGCCGGTTTGAGGCCAATTGCATAGGCAGTACGAGAAGGACAGACATTAATGGCAGAACCGGTATCTACCAACACCACTGGCACCCACTTCTCTCTACACTCCTCGAATATGAATAATGGCTTGTTGTGAGCTGACCCTTTTGATTGCAGCTCTTTGTTAGAGAAAGTGAGCATTGACTTGGCACCACTGGGAAGGACCGAGCCCACAAGTTACTTGGGCGTAGTATTAATGGACAATTTAGCCTTGTCCATTCCCGACAATACTACCTGTCAATGCACCCGTGAGGCCATAATCAGTCCCCAGATAGAGATATCAGCTTGGATTTTCTTGAGCTACTTCAAAACTACCTCCTCGTCCAACCGCTTCTCCTTTCTTTCTCGACTTCCTTGTCCTTTCCTAATGGCTCTCTACTTGATCCAAGTGTGGAGGCTTAAAATACCTTCCACTTCTAGTGAAATGATCTATCTCCTCAGCATACCATGTATTATCCGAGAAGCAGTCTCCCCAATCTTCGTCGATATTAGCCAGATGCAGATCACTGTCATCCCACCACTCGCCATCAGCTATGGACAAACAGTTGTCCAGTTCCACTTGAATCATTTTTACAGTACAAGTGTCCCCCTCAGGGTGACACGTTGTTGCGATTTTTTGGCTGTGTTCAATTCTTTCTATCTCGAACTGCCTCAATGTAGCTTCCTGGTCTATATCTGTGGCTTTCACAACACCCACTTCTTGAATTGGTTTTCTCGCACATGTGCCCTCCTGCCATTTTCCTTTCTCTTCAGCCTTCTTGGCCACTACAACTACCTATGCTTCATTTCACTCTGGCTTAATCCCAATTTCTTCTTCCTTGTCTGGCTCATCACTCAACCATCCGATATTACCAATCAATCCGTTCAGGTCAAACCACCCGATCGGTACATCTCCTTGATCATGCTCATCGAAGAACTACAAGTTGTCTAGATCTTCTTCAAGATCTATAAGATCGTCTAACTCTTGGCTCGAGCCATCCTCCCTAACCACATTAATACCTACAGAGTTTGGTAGCACCACTTCAGGCCTAGTTTGAATAGTTGGCACGATATAGCAACTCGGGTCATATGCCCTTTCAAATAAGTCCCCGGGATACACCGACGACAAACTAGTACCTCTCTTCGAGGTCAACATCCCTTCCACTGCAAGTGTTATCACCACTGACTTATGAGGCTCAGTTTGTAGGTTAGATGTATCCATCACGCACAAGTTTGTGCCCTTAAGAAGGAACAACATTGATTTTGGTAGGTGAGAGGGAGTAATATATACGCTGGGGTCATAGGAGGTAAACAGTATATGGATAAGGTAAAGGTTTCGAGGTGGAGGGACTTGATTATGGGCTGGAAGCTGGTTGGTAGTTACATTTGGTTTCTAGGGTGGAACAATGACCTTGTTGTCAATGAGATCCTGAATCTCATGACGCTAACGGAAGCACTGGTCGATGTCATGACCGTGCTGCTAATGAAAAGCACAGTGTTTTGCAGGGTTATGCAAACGTGCCCGAACATCACGGCTCCGCGCGCGAAATGGCGCGAAATCCGTTTTGTTCTTAAGCTACTACAGTTTGGACTCAATGTCACGGTTCTGAATCTAATCTCGCAAAGTGCAATGCAAGATTGATAAATCACCAAAAAGTCCAAATCCGACAAATCGTTTTGGAAAACTGATTTTATTAAAGAAATGCCAAACATGGACTGCTTTGCCAGATACAGAGTCGCCACTTAAATATTTTATTTTTGGGGAAATTTAGGAAACCCTGACTCGTGCCTAAGGCCACGTGTCCGTCATCACCAAAGTTGCCTCGGCTCGGGAACTTGGGCACGAGAGGGGAAGGTCATGCAATGAGCACCCCCGCTCGCCCGATCAAAGATCGGCCTGTACTATGCATGATATCTTGTTTTTGAAAACACATGTGTTCTTATTCCGGTTTATTAGCTAGCTTACTACGTGATGCGCGCAGCATACAAGTATAGACTAGATCGCCTAAATTGGAACAAAACATCTCATGTTTGTTTGTTTGAAAATGGTTTGAAGGTGCTACTCGCAAGTAGGCTAAGGCGTGGATTTGCCATCCTCAAGTGGGCTTAAGAAAACATGATTCTGCCACCCTCAAGTGGGCTTAAAACTCGCATTTCGATGAATTGTTCCAATTCAAGTAATCTAACCTTCACCCACAGGTATTTAGGCAGTTAAACACTTAAGCAGTTAGCCTTATGGCAAGCATGCTATCATGGCAACACTCACACTCATGCAAGATGCTAAAGCATAAACACTTACCTAGTACTCCGAGCCAAAACAACAACTAATTAGAAATCATGCATGATCCTAGTTTATGTTAAGATGGCTAATGTAGCACATGCAAAAACGCAACTAAGAAATAGGTTCGGCTATTCTAAGATGGCATATGAGATGCAACTAGATAACATGTATTCAAGTAGGAATTGAAATACAATGCAATTAGTATGATGCGCCGAGCCCGGTGCATGCAATACAGGTGAATGGATGCAAACATGCGAGCATAGGAATGCTAATTGAAAAATGCCCTAAAACTAACCATCGTAAGCGGGTAAGTAAAAGGGAGAAAGACGTGGGATTGGAAGACATTCACACACCCACGCACACTTATTACAAAATTCACCCTCTCGACGGAGGGTCCGAATAAATAATACAAACCAACTAATTAATTAACTACCCTAGCTAATTAATTATTATAAAACTCTTAACTAATTAAACAAATTAATTAAGCTACAAAACCAACTAAGTAGGAAAAGAGAGAAGCTGAATCGAGCTGCCACAGCTCTGCCTCGGAATGATGAACGATGCATGCTCGGTCGCCTTGCTCGGAAATCCGTTGCCATGCCTCATGTTGCCTCTGTTTGCACTGTTTTTGACTTCTAAAAATTGTGAAAATCTCTATGATGCTTCTGAACCACCTCATGGACACTCTGAGAGGTCATCGGGCAAGAGGGGTGACCATCGGCCAGTGGATAATGGTCATCGACCAATTTTGAGACTATCGGCCAAAAATTGTTAGCCGATCGGCATTGCAGATAGCCGATCGGCCATCTCTTCCTGCGGACTGCTCCTTTTGCTGCAACAGAGTACAAACAAGGGCATGGCAATACATTTGCAAGAAAATGTGGTGCAACTACACCCCTTATTACGTTTGGGACTCAAAGGAGTGTAGTGTTTGACTCTCGAGCCATCAATCACGCATTTCGATGCATGATGGCCAAAGAAGCCGAATTGCACAAATCAATATGGAATGAATGCACAAAAACACATGAATGCCTCACATTCTATCATGTTGGATCAAGAGTATCAGAGACCGAGGATTGAGGCTTCAAGTATGAAACGTCCCTCGGTCCTCATGTTTGGTTTGACACCCCAAACCAAACACAATGCAATGCAAGTATGCCAAATACAATGTAATGCATGCAACTTAATGTAATGCAACACTAGCATGCAAAATGCAATGCAACCTAAACATGCAAACATGCAATGTACCAAGCATGCAACAACATACAAAAAGGAAGCATGCAACAACATGCAAACTAGCAAGCATGCAACAACATGCAAAGATGGACTTAAACCGAAATGGACAGACCTCAATCATGCCCAAATCAGTGGCCAAGATGCAATGAAAATGAAGACAAAAGCACATACAAACATGCATACACTTTATTTCACAAACAAGGCATGAAGATTCCAACTCTTAAGAGCACTTAAAGAGTGAAAAGTATGAACATGTGACAATACTATAGGCCTTGAAATTAAGCATGAAATGATGCCAAATCAACCAAGCAAAACAAGTATAGCATGCAAGAAAGCTCAAAGCTTGAAGATAGCAAAAGGACTTACACCAAGGCTATGCAAAACCCGAAGCAAGTGGCCTAAGCAAACCAAAACAGTCCTAAAGCATGCCAAAGTGAGTCTAAAACATGCAAGGAATGAGGCCAAAATATGCTAGAAAGGTGAGCACAAAACATGATGCATACAAGGCCAAAAAGGATGATTGCACTACACCTATTAAAACCAAACATGGCATGACTTAATTAATGAAAAATAGAGTTATGGCATGTCAAAATAAGCCCAAAAACCCACTGAGATGGCATCCCAAAAGCCTAAGTATGATAGCATGCACAATGATTCATTCTTGAGGCATAAAACACCAAATCTCTTAAGCATGGAAAAGGTGATAAATGTGAGTGCATGACCACACTATACGGACTGAAATCACATATGAAATGATGTCAAATCATGAAAATGGTCCAAGCAATGCATGCTAATGACTTGGACACTCAAAGCCAACAAGCTAAATTGAACCAAGGCTACACAAAACAATGCATGCATGACTAAAACAACATGAAACAGAGCTCAAGCATGGTAAAACATGAGTAAAAGCTTCTTTGAGTTGAGCCAAAACATGCAAGAATGATGATCCAAATGCAAAATGCATGCTAGGGCAATAGAGAGGATTACACTACAAGTACATGATGCATGTAAGAGGCTATCAAACCAACTTAAAACAGAGTTATAGCATGGCAAAATAACACCAAATACTTGCTGAAATGGGGCCAAAACATACTAAGCAAACATGCTACTATTATGAGCCATTTATATTATCAAATGAGACACAAGGAGATGGGGGTGTCCCTCTCCTATTCAAGACTCCAAAACCACCTTTCCACCATTGAAAATCCTCTGGATTTCAGTGGTAGAAAGGTCATGCAAAGGCAAGAACAAGGGCCAAAAGGGATGGCTCAAAACAAGGCCAAACAAGGCCTAAGAGGGGGTAGACTACCCCCAACACAAAAATGACCTTAAACAAAGATCTCAAGCACACAAAATCAGAACTTTTTGTAGTTTAGAGTTAAGCTTAAAACAATATGCAAATAGGTCTAAAAGCTTAAGCCAAAATGGGGGATTAAAAGGTAGTTGACTCACCCTTGAAGAACACCTTCAAGAACACAACTCCAGCACTCTTCTCTCGTCAAAACCAGTCCAAGAACTCCAAAACCAACTCCCTAGTACCTCAGCAACAAAAGAATGGTGTTCTAGTAGGTGTTTGTGTGCAATGGTGTGAAGAATCTACACTTTTGGGCACAAACAAGGGCTAAACAAGAGAGAGAGGTAAAATATAGAGAGAGAGAGATATAGAACTTGTATATCAAATTTTCAGAACCTCTAGAAAGGGAGGGGAGGCTCCCTTCATATAGAATTTCAATTCTCAAGCTTGTTGAACAAGCTTGAGTCTTGAAAGCAATCCCTTCATACACGTGTATGGAGGATGAGAATTATGCCCACCAGCTGTCACAGCTGGCAGAAAATATCTACAAAAAGCAGATGGAAAGGCCTCGGCTCAAAAATATGGCCGATCGACCAAAAGGAGTGCCGATCGACCAAAAAGTGTGTCGATCGGCCAATATTTATTGCCGATAGCAAGAAAACATGGCCGATGGCTCAATGCCTTAGCCGATGGGTTGAAGGGATGGCCAACAAGCCACCCTCTTTCCTTAGAAGCAAAACCACAAGTCCTTGGTCCACAACCAAGCACAAAATAGACAAGTTGAGAGATCCTAAGGCAAGGCGCGCAGCCGAAACCTTCGGGAACTCAAAACAAACGCGAGCATGGATGATCATCAGGTGTTCAAACGATGACGTCCAAGTCTTGAGGACGGTCGAAAATGGGGTGTTTACAGTTATGCTTGGGTGGAAGAGGGTCAGGAAATGGGCGAGGTTCTAAGGGTTTTAAGTGCCCTTTCTTGATCAGCACCTGCATGGCTTTCGATAAGGTCATGTATAGTTGGTTAAAAGTCCTACCCTAAGGTCAGATAGGGTTGGATGATGTTTCTAGGCCTACGTTGGCAAAGGGGTTGACAGTTTTTGTTGTGGTGACAATACTTACGTCTGATGGCCTCACAATTGTGCTACCACTGGCAACATTGGAACTGCAAACAAACGACCTCTTAGCTGGCTCCTTATCATCAATAATAATCCCCTGTTTCATGGCATCCTCAATTTGAACCCCCATCTCATGAAGTTCTTTAAATGTAAATAAGAGGAGAACAATCATTTTTTGCAACAGCTTGCCATGCAGGTTCTGGATAACCATTCTGATCTGATCTTTCTCCAAAGGTCGAATGGTCATTATGGACGCTTTAGCCCTTTATCTTGTCACAAACTCAGAGAAAGCTTCCTTTGGCTCTTGACGCGTCACCTTGAGATCACAAGTTGTGACCTCAATTTGCGTGTTGTAAGAGTACTAAGCAATGAAGGACTCGATTAATTCCTCCCAGTTTTACTTTATAGAATCTTCCAACTTGGCATACCAGATGGCCACTATACCCGACATATTGCGACCGAAGAGAGATAGCTTTTGCAATCTAGTCAAACCCAATGGCCACAAGATATTCGAAAGCGGCCGTAAGTGAACTATCGGGTCCCCGGAACCATCAAAGCGAACAATTTGTGGCATCTTAAACCGCTCTGGTAATGTCACCGCAGATTCGGTGTATCCATCCTCTATGTCTGGAATGGAGTTGACCCCTTACACTTTTTTGAACAATTTCTGTTGACTTTGAGCGTGGTTGGATCAACCTCGAATTCGAACAGCGCCTCGGTTTGATAAACCAGGACTCTAGAAGCTTGTGCTAGGATAGGTTATGCTTGGACTGGGAAAACCAGAATACCCTCGGTTTGTGGATCTTGAGCAGTGGGAATATTAGAAATAGCACCGAGCACAGGAAAAACCACAACGAGTCCATGTGATGCAAAGGTCGTAGCTGGCTGCTATTGTTGCTACAATCTGGTTACAACCTCGGCCTGGCGGGCCGCATCATGCTATAATGTTTCAACTGTTTGCTGTAGATGGAGTACTAATTCCTTCATGTTTGCCAGGGGATACTGTGCCATTGGAACAAGTTACTGTTCTTGAGCTGGCCTAGAGTAGATGACTAATCTGGAGCTGGACTGAAAGTAGATGACTATTCTTGAACTGAACTAAACGCAAGTGAGCTGAGAGGTGATTGTTGTAAGAACAGAATTGGTGAATTTTGTCTGATCCACCTTCGTCTTGTAATCAATGATAGTGAGGTAAACACGAGCTGTCCCCGAACAAGATCCCTGACCTTGCAAAGTCATCCGACGCGGGTCCAAAGTACTTGGGGGATATCCGAACCTTCTGAAGCTATGGTTTAAACTACCTAGCAAAAGAAATAAAGAGAGAGAATAGTAATCAGAAACCACATAGCACCTCAACTAAGATGTTATCAACACAAACATAATCAAAGCTGTAGGATTGTACTCCACACTGAATCCTTCCCCAACAGATGTCAACCTTGCAACTGATATGCACATTCCTATACAATTTCACTGTAAAGCACGTACCAGTTAAAAGAGATCCAAAACACCCCTATGAGGGGGTAGGTTGCCCTATCCTAGTTTTGTTATGAACTAGAGTTTCACTATTTCAATCAAGCGGTTTCATGCAATCCTAAATTGTACATTTTTTATTCTACACATTTTCATATAAGATATATAATTTTTTTTAAACATATATTTTAAGAGCATACATTAACAAAATTTATAATAATATTGATCAAGTTTGCAACTGTTTCTAATTTGTTTAATTGATAACTAAAATTCCATAAGATCTAAGCAATAGTTCAAGAAATCTTGGAAAGTTAAATTCATTTAATTAATAATGTTGGTGGATAGTAATGTTAGTGCGTGAAACAAGGACTTAAAAGGTTTTATTTGATTGTTCCAAATGAATATGAGAAGTTGAGAAGGATATGTAATATTTAAATATATAATGGAATATAATATATTTAGGGTAAATAATAGTTTGACTCCCTGTGTTTTATCAAAAAAAATATGGAGCTTTCCTATAATTTCATTTATAACATTTAAATTCCCTGGACTTCATACCATATTGTAATTTTTGAAGGAATGTTTGTTTCAATAGAGCATGTGTTGCACGACCATCTAATCAAAATTTCCCTCCACTCAACCACACTAGATAATTCCTTATTATCTTCTTCTTTCTAATTTTTTTCAAAACTAGAGACTTTGATTCTCTCTCTAAAATGCTTTCCTCTCTCTCCAACTTATCTCCCTCATTTCTCCATTTTTCCCTTTCATTTTTGTTTCATTATTCTTCTAAAATCTATTTCTATCATTCTCTTAACTCACATAAAGTTAACCCATAAACCATGAGTTCCCATGGTAGTCTCTCACACTCTCTATCTACCGTGGCAACCACTATCATCATTTATATTCTCTTTATCACTATAGACACACATACATTATATACATAGGCATACCAAATTAACTAAGCCAAGACCAAAATTGTAGTGGCAGCTACCACCGTGGGTGTCGTGAGCATGGTAATTCTATTTCCACACACTAATTTCCATTAGTACACACACTTAATGAACACTTTCTCAATTCAACATCTCAGCCACAGCATCTCAGTAAAAGCAAAGCTCCTGATATCAGCCCTGTGACGCCCCAAATTTTTGGAACATCAAGGGAAATTAAATAAACAAAATGACTTAATAAACTAAAAAGTTGACATCTTAATAGGGCATTCCAACTCTCGTACATAACCAAAGGTTCAAATAATATTAAATAAAAACTTAAAATTTTCCAAATACAACATCAAATGAAATTATAAGGTCCTTAATAGCTAATAAGATAATAAAGTTATTCGACTTTAGTCATGATTTCAAGTCAACCAAGGCTCTACGTTAGCGTCAACTCCATTTCAGCTTCAATAATTTCCTCGCCAAAACATAACACTCCCCTTAAAGGCAATTTAGCAAGAAGTCCCTCTGTTGGAGCAACCAAATCCCCTTAATACAGAACATATCATATCAGCCTTCCTCAAACAACATATCAGATCAGCATATCCCTTAGCAGTCCACCAAACTTTTAAAGGCTTCTTCTCACTTGTAGCATGTTGGAAACAATATCATTAATAGAGTAAAGGCCTCCAGAATCATATGCCTTCAACCAAAAAGCTAACCTTATTTTAATTACATCACATAATTCCCCAAGACACGGTTGTAAACCTAAAAAAATTGCAATCATTCTTACATTTCCAAGTGGACCATATTACAGCTGAAGAAATAGCTCTCCAGATTTGTCCTTCCTTTTTTTTGAACTTCCAGCTCAGCCACCATTGTAGCAAATCCTCAATTGACCCTGGTACTACCTAGTGCAGCCCCCACCACCGAATGATACATGACCACACTTGCCACATGTAGACGCACCCCCTTGGGCTTTGCTGCTACAATTTGGACTCAAAAGAAATGGTTTTGAATCTAATCCCACAAAGTGCAATGCGAGACTGATAAATCACCAAAGAGTCTAAATCCGGCAAATCGTTTTGGAAAACTGATTTTTAAGAAATAAGTGCCAAACATGAACTGCTTTGCCAGATACAGAGTCGCCACCTAAATATTTTATTTTGGGGAAATTTAGGAAACCCTGACTCGTGCCTAAGGCCACGTGTCCGTCATCACCAAAGTTGCCTCGGCTCGGGAACTTGGGTACAATTGGGGAAGGTCATCTATGAGCACTCCCGCTCGCCCGATCAAAGATTGGCCTGTACTAAGCATGATATCTTGTTTTTGAAAACACATGTGCTCTTATTTCGGTTAATTAGATAATCTTATTACATGATGTGCACAGCAAACAAGTATAGACTAGATCGTCTAATTTGGAACAAAACATTGCATATTTGTTTGTGAAAATGATTTGAAGTTTGCTACTCGCAAGTAGGCTAAAACGAGGATCTCAATAAATTGTTCTAATTCAAGTAATCCAACCTTCGCCCACAGGCATTCAGGCAGTTATATCACATAAGCAGTTAGCCTCATGGCAAGCATGCTTTCATGGCAACATTAACACACATGCAGTATGCTAAAGCGTAAACACTTACACTGCACTCCGAGCCAAAACAATGAACTAGTTAGAAATCATGCATGATCCTAGTTCATGTTAAAGTGACTAATGCAACACATGCGAGAATGCAACTAAAATGGGCTCGGCTATTCTAGAATGGCATATGAAATGCAACTTGGTACATGTATTCAAATTGGAATTGAAATACAATACAGTTAGTATGATGCGCCAAGCTCGGTGCATGCAATACAAATGAATGATGCAAACATGCGAGCATAAGGTATGCTAAGTGAAATATGCCCTAAAATTAACCATCGTAAGCGGTTAAGTAAAAGGGAGAAAGAAATGGGGATTGGAAGACATGCATCACACACACGTACGCTTATTACAACAATACGCCCTCTCGATGGAGGGACCGAATAAGAAGCTAACTAGCTAATCTAAGCTAATTAAACTAATTATTACACAACAAATTAATTAACTAACCCTAGTTAACTAATTATTACAAAATGACTTGAATAGCTAACGCATTAACTATTAAGGGTACAGACCAAAGCAAAACCTAGCTATCTAAGCATGGCAGCTAAGGAAAGCAGTAAATCAAGAGCCTCAGAGGGAGAGGAATGCATGCAAGCCCGGTCGCCGCGTTCGGAAATCCAATGCGATGCCCCGATTTGCCTCTGTTTTCATTTGTTCTCAGAAACTTGCACCAAGCTCCAGAAAGCTGAAAATCCACCTTGGGAGTCCTGTGGGAGGGTGGCTGACCACTTTTGGTCTCTCCAGACCCCTGCCGACCACTTTTTGTTGTTGAAAATCAAGAAAAGTGGTCGGCCAGCTACTTTTTCTGGCTGGCCGACTAGTTGTTGCTGCTAAACTGCAATTTGCTGCAACAGAGAGCAAGAAAGGGCATGGCAATGTATTTGCAAGATATGTGTGCACAACCACCCTCCCTATCATGTCATGAACTCAAGGGAGTGTAGGTTCTCGACCCTCGGGCCATCAATCGCGCATTTCCATGCATGATGGCCAAGAGGCGAAGTTGCACAATTCAATATGAAATGAATGCACAAGTAAACACATAAAGCCTAAAACTCTATCATGGATGATCAAGAGCGTCGGCGACCGGGAATTAAGGCACGTTTCATCACTTTAAGTATGAAACGTCCCTCATTTCCCGTGTTTGGACTAATAACTATTCCAAACACAATGCAAGCAAGCATGGCATACACAATGCGACTCGAGCATGCAAGTATGCAATATGACTTAAGCATGCAAACTTGCAATGCAATATGAACAACCTAGCAAGGCTAATGGCATGCACAATGCTAAAGCATGTAACAACTGGCATACACAATGCTAAATGCTAAAAACTAGGTGGCATACTCAATGCAAGGCATTCATAAAGTTCTAAGCATAATGTAATGCATGCATGCACAATCCAATGCAACAAGGGCAACTTATGTAATATACCAAGCATGGCATGCTCAATGTAATATACATGGTATACTCAATGGACTTAAACCAAAAGGGTAGACCTCAATCATGCCCAAATCAGTGGCCATTGGTGATGAAATGAAGGCACATAAAGCAAGGCATGCATGCACAATGCGTTGGCCATCTAAGAGGCCAAAGAGCACAACTCTCAAGAGTGCTCAATGAGTGACAAAAGTGGAAGTGTAGCAACACTAAGTGCACTAAAATGAAGTAAGAAATGATGCCAAATCATTCGAACAACATAAGTAAAGCATGCTAGGGTCCTAAGGCATGAAAGCTAGCAAAGAGCAACACGAAGGAGGCATGCAATACATGGCACAAATACATGAACTAAGCATGGACAGAACTCAAGTAGGTCAAAACAAGGACCAAAACATGCTGAGATAAGGGCCCAAAGGCCTAGGCATGCAAGCATACGAGCTAAGCCATAAGCTAGGCAAACATGGACAATACTTAGAGGCATTCAAAGCATGAATGAAGTAGGAACAAAAGCATGCTATAAGCTCTGAAATGTCATGTTAGATGATGCTAAATCATGTACACAACACAAATGAAGCATGCAATGGTGCTCAAAGCTTGAAGCAAGCAAGAGCATTTGTACTACAAGTATACAAAACATGAAGCATATGACCAAGGCAACCCAAAACAGTCCTAGAACATATTAAAATGAGTCTAAAATATGCATGGAAGGAGGCCAAAACATGCTAGCATGAGAGGCATAAGGCATGATGCATACAAGGCAAATAAGGTGGATTACACTACACCTATTAGGACCAAGCATGGGATGACTGAAGTAATAAAAATCAAAGTTATATCATGGCATAATAACCCCAAAAAACACATTGAAATGATGGCTCGCAAGCTATGGCATGAAGTCATACGCAACGGTTCATATTAAGGCATAAAGGGGCAAACCCTCCAACGCATTGAATAAATGACAAATGTGAATGCATGGCCATGAAACAAGGACTGAAATCACATAACAAGTGATGCCAAATTATTGCAATAAGCCAAGCAATGCATGCTAGAGAATTCAATACACAAAGCTAACAAGCTAGGTTGAACCATAGCTATACAAAGCAAGTCATGCATGACCAAGACAACACAAATCAGACCTTAAACATGAACAAAGTCTTCTCAGAGCTAAGCCAAAAGCATGCTAAAATGACATGTTACAACATGATGCATGTTAGGCTACTTCATGGCATTACACTACGAGTGCATGAGGCATGCAAGGGCCAACCAAACCAAATGAAAATAGAGTCAAGACATGGCAAGAAAACAAGCTAGAATGACATGCTCAAACATGAGGCATACAAAGCTAGATTGTGTGATTTACACTACAAGTGTATTAACCATGCATGGAGTGACCAAGGCAAGCAAAAATAGTGGTATGCCACAGCAAAATAACCACAAATACAAGCTAAGATGTGGTCAACATACACTTAGTAAAGATGCTCAAACATGAGGCATTCAAAGCTAGTAAACAAGGCACAAAGGAGAGGGGATGACCCTCTCCTATTTAGGACACCAAGACCACCTTTCCACCACTGAAAATCCTTTGGATTTCAGTGGTAGAAAGGTCATGAAAAGGGTTCAACAAGAGCCTAAAGGTGTGGCTCAAAATGAGGCCTAACAAAGCCTAAGAGGAGGTAAAACACCCCAAACGAAAAAGTGACCTAAAACAACTATTTTAAGCACTTAAAAATGGAACTTTTTCTAGTTAAGAGTTAAGCTTAAAAACAAATGCAAGAAGGGCTAAAAGCCTAAGCAAGAAAGGGGTATTTAAAGGTCAAATGCTCACCCTTGAAGACCTCCTTTATAACTGCAACTCCAGCAGCCTCTTTGAGCTTAAACCAATCCAAGAACACCAAAAACAACCTCTTAGCCCCTCAGCAACCCAAGCAAGGTGTTTAAGTGTGTGTTTGTGTGTTAAACTAAGACAATACTACACTTTTGATGCACAAAAATGGAGAAACAAGGCAATACAGAGACAATGCTATATCTATCCTCCTCCCTCAAATTTTCTGAACCTGGAAGAGGGAGGAGGAGCCTCCCTCTTAAAGAAGAGGAAAGCCAAAGCTTCTTGGAGAAGCTAAGCAACAAGCCAATCCCTCCATACACGTGTATGGAGGATGGGTCTAATGTCCTCTAGCTGTGTCAGCTGGAGGAAAATATCTCCAAAAAGGTGCCAAAAAGCAGCCGACCACTTGAAGTGGTCAGCCTACTAGTTTAAGTGGTCAGCCGACCACTTTATGTGGTCAACCAGAGCAAAAACTGGTCGGCCATAGGTGGGAGAGGTCAACACACTAAATGCAAGGTGGTGGTGTAGTGGCCGACCAGAAAAGATGGTCCAAAGATCAAGAAAGCCAGTTATCTGACAAGAAAACTAGCTGGAAAAAGGAAAAGTGGTCTCCAAGGAAAAATACTGGTCTCCCACCCTTGTACCACCTTCTGAACAAGGAAAACAAGGTTTGTACCAAAAACAAACCAAAGTGGATGCAAGACGAGAAATCGAGAGGCGAAACACGTGGCCAAAAGCTCCAAAAACTAGCTAACGAGCATCAAAAGTGGTATGCAACCACAAAAGTGGTCTCCCGAACCACAGTGTTCCTCTAGGCAGAGGCAACAAGGTGTGCTTCAAAAACCACGCCAAACGGAGAATGTTAAGCGGTCTTGAGACAAGGCGCGCGGCCAAAGGCTCCAAAAATCGGAAACTAGTCTCCAAACGGGAAAAGCGGCCTACGACCATGAAAAGTAGTCTACGACCACAGAGAGATGGTCTACAAGACCACTCCCTCCCTTCGGGAAGGGAAAACAAGACTTGGTCTGCAAACCGAGCCAAAGCACAAAAAGTTCCGAGGCCCGAAGGCAAGGCTCTCAGCCAAAACTCCGAAACCTCAGAACGAGCACAACATGCACCATCACCGAGCGCTCAATCGATGACGTCTGAGTCTTAAGGTCGGTCAAAAATGGGGTGTCTACACCACACAAACAGACAGAACAATAAAATGTGATTCAGAGTTTCCACTTCCTCTTTACAAAATACACAATATAAATCAACATTATCCTTTAACACACCAATTCTACTCAAAAACTCAATTGTCTTTAATCTGCCTTTCCATGCTAGCCATGTGATGAATTTGGTTTTAGAATGAGAGAAATTATGCCAAATCAGGTCAGTTGAACTGGATACTGGGCCATTCAACAACTCACACCATTTATATGCAATACTTACCGTGTATACACCTGCATTCCCTGCCTTCCATCTCATGGAATCCCCTTGCTCCAACTGTAATCTTGGCAGCTTGTGAACCAATTGAAAATTTATGGGGATAATATTTCACATCAAAGAGTTGTTGAGAAAATTTTGATAAATTTGCCAAAGAAATACGATCCTATTGTTGTTGTCATTGAAGAAACTAAAGATCTTGATAATTTGAGTATTGAAGAATTGATGGGTTCAATTAAAACATTTGAGCAAAGATTGAGTAAGCAATCTGAAAAGTCAATTAAAAGTGTATTTCAATCCAAGCTCGACTCTAGTTGATTAACAAGTCCCTTAACAATGACTTGTCAAGATTAATTGCAGTTGGAGGGTTAGTGTTCCCATTTGCATAGATAAATATCTGAGCCTGTCACATCAAAAAAATTTTATCTGTCTGCAATGATTACAAAATGTAACTCATCACAAATGAAATAAAATAAAAATGCCTAACTTATTTAGCATAACATTCTAGGTATCTATCAACTTGAATAAATTTAAAAACCTTATTTTTATTGTCTACTGACAATAAAGTAAATCAAATTTGCCACCTTAAGAAGCTTACACCTTCAAGCTCAAGGAACATGTCTCATGATTAAAGCCTCAAAGGTCTCATGTTTCATTGAGGTTCACACTTTCTATTTTACTCACATGAGGCACAAATTATGACACATGCCTTATGGCTACCAAGAACCTCAAAACTGAATTTCAAATCCTCTTTCAAAGCTTTTAAGGCTTACACATTGAGGCTAAGGAAATATGCCACCAGGTATAGCCTCAAAGATCCAAATCAACTTAGTTTGACATCTTTGGTAGAAGATACATAATGTAGGCCGAAAGGTACCACATTCAGGCCACTTAAGTTACATTTTTAGTCTTTCAATATTGTTTATTTGGTAAAGATGATGTCTTTTGTGCACTTGTGCAGATTTGGAAAACAACACAAAAATTCAAGCAAAAAGGATGCAAAAATAGATTCTCCGTGCTAGGAACGAAAAATCCCGGCCTACCACCTCACCACATGTGCGGCCAAGCTCCACCACGCGTCTGGCCCACCACCGCTTGAGCGGCCCACTTAGGGTTGCATGCGTGAAAATTTAAGGCTCTTCTACTGGGAATAAAATGAAGAAAAAGAGGTGTAGCTTGACTTTTCGTGCTCCTTTCGGATATGATCAACCCTACAGTTCAGACTCCCGTGGTTTTGAATCTGATTCCACAAGTGCAATGTGAAATAGATAAACACAAATAAGTCCAAATCCGGCAATTCTTTTGGAAAATCGATTTTGAATCGAAATGCCAAAAATGGACTACTTTGCCAGATTACAGAGTCGTCACCTAAATATTTTTGAAAAATTTAGGAAACCCGAGACTCATGCCAAAGGTCACTTATCCGTCATCACCAAAGTATCTTGGCTCGGGAACTTAGGTTCGAGAGGGAAAGGTCATGAATTGAGCACCCCCGCTCGCCCGATCAAAGATCGACCTCTACTAATCATGATGCGATTCTTATTTATATTACATGCTCTTGTTCCGATTTATTAGGCTAACTTACAATGTGTTACACACAAGTATAGAATACTTTGCAAAAATTGAAACATTTTGATTTCATGTTTGTTTGAAATTTTGTTTTGAGTATGTACCACTTGAAAAAGTGATCTCATATATACATTCATCAAATTATCCCAATTTAAGCAATTAGTCTTCATCCAGAGGCATTCAAACAGATATATCATTTAAGCACTTAGTCTCATGGTAATATGATTGATATGGCAAACTCACACGCATACGATATGCTAAAGCAATAAGTGCTCACTTAGTACTCCAAGGCAAGCCAAAAAGAATAAATTAGTTAGAAAAATGCATGATCCTAACTAATGCAACATGACTAATGCAACACATACAATATACAATTAATAGGTTCGGTTGTCTAATATGGCATGTAAATCACTTTGATAACATGCAGTGGTCCACGTATTCATGAAAGTAATAAATGACAATGTTGTTAGAATGATTAACCGAATCTTATGCATGTAAGACAAATTGATGCAAATCATGAAAAATGCTAAGAGAAACATGAAGCTTTACACTATCCATCGTAAGCAGGTAAATAAAAGGGAGAAAGACGTGAGGTTGGAAGACATACACATTATTACAATTTGCCCTCACACAGGAGGGTCCGAATAAACTAACTAACTAATTACTACGAATTAACTAATCTATTACAAACCAAATGAAATAAATTAATTACTCTAGCTAATTATTACAGCACCGAATTTAACTAACTATCCTAGTTAATTAAATCATTACAACACAAAATTAATTAATTAATCTAACTAATTAATTGCAACACCAAGTTAACTAGTTATTCTAACTAATTAATACAAATCAACTAATTAAACTAATTGACTAAGTGATTAATTACAAGTTCACTAACAACATACTACTATTAACAAAACAAATCTAACGGGTCCCAAGGAGCAAGGAAGTGGCTTATGCATGCACATGAATTCCACCCGAAAATGCTCTCTGTTCTGCTACCAGAATGCTTCTGTTTTGCAGCCAGGAAATGGAGCTATTTTGCCTCAGCCTCTACTCTACTCTATAAAGGAAGTGGACTACCTGGCTAGAAAAATAAAAGGTGGCTGGCAGGCCAGAAGTGGTGGCCAGCCGCCCACTAATAATGGCCTATCGACCTGAAAAGGTGGCATGCTGGCCACTAATGGTGGGTTTCTCCTGCTACAATAGAAAACAAACAGAGCATAAACAAAGCATTCTCAGGGGATATATGTCCACCCTACCTCTCCTTATCATCAATCAACTCAAATGAGGGGCAGGCTCGATTCGCAAGCCATCAATCGACGCAAATTCATTGCGTGATGACTTATGAACCAAGGGATACAATTTCAATAAATGCACAATTAAAGACTCGTGAACCTCCTCCCTGTCATGAAATTGATCAAGGGAAGTGGTTGACATTGATTCTTGAACCGTTTTCATCACTAACGAGTATGAAACGACTCAAGACTCAATGGTTCAATTAACGTCCGATTGAACCCAAACCATTTGATTATGTTGGTCCATTTTATTCCAAATCCAATTACCTCGTTTAATTACCTTTCCATTCCTTAATTCATTTAGTCCAAAAATGAGCATTAAGTCCACTAATGGAAAGAAGTATTGAACAAAAGGTTGTTTTTGGAATGAGAGAGACGTCATGCCATTGGTAATGAACCCTCGAAGAGATTAAACCATTAAGCACAACGATCTCAATCTCAAGCTTAAACAATCAATCGGTTGAAACAACTCTCAAAACAAATAAAAAGCCAAGAAATGAGGGAGGTTGTAGAGATTCTTAGAGGTGAACACAAGTATGGAAAGCTTGAAATAAATGCTACCAACTCAAATAGGTTGGTGTCTAAGTCCTAAACCACCAAACTTATGAGGACCATTACACTACAAGCATGCTAAACAAAGCACAAATGACATGAACAACTCTGAAACAGTCCTAAATAAAGCTAAATAGTGTTGGAACTGAGGTAAAAGAAGCTAAAAGAGTAAGCTAAAATAATGAAGAATTCAAGCTAGTAAACAAGCATATAGAGGGGTGGCTAACCCCTCCACTTTTGGGACTTCAAAACAACGTTTTTAGCCTTTGAAAATCTCTGAAAATCAGTGGTAAAAAGTTGGAAAATTTTTGAAGAAGAGATGGGAAACACAAGGGGAAAGGCTTAGGAGACAAGGTACAAAGAAAGGTGATTAACCCCTCTACCTTTAATAGCCTTAAACCCCAAGCTTTAGCCCATAAAAGCAAGGGAAAAATAGCCCAAAAACAGTAAGAAAATATAGGAAAGAAGTAGTGCCAAGGAGCTAGCAGTTATACCTCTTGAAGAGAAGTAACACTTTTGTTCACAAACCACAAAGCTTACACTCTCAAGGGCTAAAATTTGAATTCAATAATCTCAGCAAGGAGAGCTCCAATATTGGTTTAGGAAGTGTTTGGGTAAGGTGTGTGTGCGTTGCAAGATAGAGATAGAGAGAGAATTTCAAGTTTTGGGACTTTTGGAATTTTTTGTAACCTAAAACCAAGAGGGAAGGTCACCTATGTATAGAAAAACATAAGCCTTGGTTGGAAATATCTATATACATACAGTTGGTATCATGCATGAACCTGTGGGGGACAGTTGGCAAAAAATATATGTTTTTGACACAAGTGGCCGGCAGGCCACTAAAAAGGGGCAGCTACCCACTATTAGTAGCTAGCAGGCCATTAGTGGGTTTGTGGGGACAAAATAGCCTAATTTTTCACAACTGGGCGGCAGGCCACTAAAAGTGGGAGGCCGTCCACAAAAATTTACTTTCAGGCCCGACTTCAAACAGGCATATCTCCCTCATCCGAACTCAGTTTTAGGTCATTCTTGAGTCCAAATTGAAGCTCCAAAAGTTTAATTTCCAATGGTAGTGGCCTCACATCTAAATTTTAAGTGTACAAAGAGATATGCGTATTTTAGTGAATGCTGCTCATTTTTGTCCTAATGGATTGATGCCTAACTTTTCCCCCAACTAGTTTTCTTCCCTCCCCTCCTATTTCCTTCAACTCCAGAGCTATAAATAAGATGTTTTAAAGATTTTTCAAAGAGTTCATCTCTCTTCCATTTATTTCCACTTTGTCCTTGCTCAGTTTACCGAAAAGTGCAATCTTTTAAACGAAATGCGAGCCTCGAAACATCATAGAAACATTTGGAAAAATATTTTGAAAAAAAAGGATTTTAAGGTCTAAAATCGTTTCGGTCAAAAATGGGATGTCAGGTTGAGATTAGAAACTCTTCTTGCTAAAGAAATCAAACATTTGTACAGTATAACTTTCATCATTGAGTGATCAGCCTAAGACGCCCAAGTCTTAAGGGCGGTCAAAAATGGGGTGTCTACAAGAGGCTGAAAAGAAGTTCGGAAAAATTCTAAGAGAGAGAAGAGGCTGGGTTTGGAAAAAGGTGATTCTCAAGCTTCAAAAGTAATTTCCATGGAAGGTTCTTCTTCCTTCACTTCTTCCCACTCCTCCATGAGTGCTAGGCTCATCTTTCTAGGGTTTTGATGAAACCCTAGCCATGTAAAGGGATTTTTCTTAAGCTTTGATTGTGAAACAATTTGAATAAATGTATGGATGTTTTTTCTTTTTCATATCTTCAAGTGTTTTACTCTCTGTGATTGTTTAATGCTTTTCATACATTAGTTTTCTTTGTGTTCATGTTCAAAGTATAAGATGAGTCATGCTACGAGAGACAGGTCGTGTTGCTACCATAGTATAGAGCAAATGCTCGTGCTACTTAAGATGACTCGTGCCTATACATTGAACACAACAATCCTCTTGATCAATGTTTCAAACATGTAGTTGTGAAATATTGGGTAGTTCAAACCGGAGTGCAATTGATGATTGCTGTTAAGTCTTATTCATGTAGTTAGTGGTGAATTCTTTGCCTTGACTTGAAATTTTTCTAAGTGTGACAATTGGGTTTTTCAAAACTTACGATTTTGAAAATAGTTTTTAGTGGTAATTGATCCTTATATTTTAAATAGTCTAAATTGATTTTATGAAATTTTTCTACGAAGTATTAACCCTTTTACTATAACGTCAAACTTAGAAATTTCAGTCGAAAAATTATTTTTGTACTAAAACAGGGAAAGCCACTTTTTAATTTAATTGGATTTTGATGCTTTTGTATTTTTCTTTAAATCCAAATGGGAGTATTTCCTTATTACATTATAAATTTAAGTAAATGAAATATAAATGTAAGAGGCTAAATGAAAGTATTTACTTAAATGGTTACATATGGAAATAAGATTGATGTGCTGGGAGTGCCTTAGGAGCTAAGCTGTGTGACTAGCTGTCCAGGGTGACCGCTCGAGCGGTCAAGTGGTCGCTCGAGCGAAGAGGTGAGGCTTTTAGTATCTTCATTGTACACCTGCAAAACTTTTGAGAGATTGCGTTCACTGCTCGAGCGGTGAAATGTTTGCTCGAGCGGTCTGTTCAGATCAGCAAACTTTCCACATTGTCTTCTTTACAGAGGAACACCCCATTGTTTCTCATTACCGGTAGCCACTTCGTTGAAATCCCCTGCTAGGAAGTGGCATGAGGTTGATGATGTTGCAAAGTGCTACATATTGGCCGCAATGATCAATGTGTTGCAAAAGCAGCATGAGGGTGTTCCTACTGCAAAAGACATAATGATTAATTTGGAGAAAAAAAAATGTTTGGAGAACAGAGAAAAAGTGCACGTCAAACTACCATGAAAGGTTTGATGTCCACCAAAATGGTGGAAGGCACTCCAGTACGAGAAAATGTCCTGCAAATGATATCTTTCATTAACATAATAGAAACTTTGGGTGCAGATATTGATGGTGAAAACAAAATTGATGCGATCATTTCATCTTTACCCGATTCTTAAGATAAATAAGCTATGAAATTAAAATGAATTGAAATACATGTATTGAAAGACTCTTGGTCGAGTGTTTGGTCAAGAACATCTTCAAATATTGCTTTTGGAGTCCTTTCTATAGTATTGGAGAAACCCTTATTTCTGCTCAATTGTCAGGAATGTAGCAGCCCTTCTTGGTGATATATGCCATTGATGCTAATCTTGACCCCTCAAGAGTGGGATCGGTTTTGATCTTCAACAGCCAAGGCTTATCCTTATCACTTTGACTTGGTCCATTGAGCTCCCATAGACCGCCATGTGTCCTTCCATATTTGAATTTGAATTTATTCTGCTTGATTTGTGATAAATATTTCCTTTATTGTTGTATGGATCTTGTTCTCTTTGTTATGCATGTCTATCCTCAAGGAATTCAAAAAACCAACCTTACCTTATTTGAAAAACTCATTTCTTAATTGTAGGGTGCCTGCAAGGATCTTCAAATCCAATTTATCTCTACTAAAGGCCAACTTGCAGACATTTTTAAAAAAAGATTGCCTTCTTAATCCTTTCGATTATTTCGGGACAAGCAGAAAATTTGCCCCTTGGAATGTTTCGCTTAAAGGGGCTATTCAGATATGATTTATGTTTTAGATTCTTCCTTATCACTTTCTCATCATATTATCATTGTTTGTGTTTATCATTGTTTATATTTATCCTTATCATATAAATTGTATAAGTGTTTATATTTATCCTTATTATATAAATTGTATAAATAGAATAGAATAGTTCAGTACAAATATAACACAAAAACTTTCCTTGAATCTAATTAATATACAAAAAATTGTTCCAAGTGATCTAATTTTGTGTATGGATGATATACACGAAAAGTCCTAAAAAAGGAATGGTTTGAATCATTCAACTGGGCTCACGGTGGGCCCCACATATCCAAATGGTGCTTCCAATCCAAATTTGGACTGGACTGGATTGGACTGGAGAAAATCCTCTCCTAATGTTTTATATGATTCCATATGGATTTAGATCGTCTGAAAAGATAAAATGAAAATTTCCATTTGCATAATCAAAGATTGTGAAATATAGACATTACAAATCTATATTACAAATTAACTCTAAGACTCTATCAAAATAATCCCAAGAAAGGGAAAGAGAAGAGACAAAGGGGTTGAGAAAGAGCATGTGAGATATAATCGTGCCCAGAAAAATAGAACAATTAGCTTGAATTCATACTGAATTAGCAACTAAAGAAAATGTCTGTTTAGTAGGTTTGTCTAAGGCCTTGATAGAAAGTGAATCTGAATTTGAAGATTCGAAAAGCCAGCCAGATGGCTTAAAGGAAATGGAAGATGGGTTGTTCAAAGCTATGATGGCTAAATAGACCAAACTCGTAGATTTGAAATTAGCTATGCCCATGGAAATAGATGGAGGCCAGAAATATGAAAGTAATTCAAAACCTTTGAAACGCACAAAGCGAGCCAGTCCAAATCCAATTTGGCTCATTACCTGCTGTTAACATAAATATGGTGTATGTTTTTCCTCACAGGTTCAAAGAAGATCCCAAGCAAAGGAGAAGCTTGTCCATTGAAGAATGGGTTGAATCAGATGAGAAGGCTTCTATTCCAGAGACTGAGATTGTGGAGGAGATAGACTCAGAAGAAACAATGGAGATGGAGGTTCAAGAGGCTATGCCTTGCTATCCTTTTGAATACCCAACTTTAAGCATAACTCAACACATCAAGCCCTTGCACATCAAGCCCATTTTGATGGAGTGTTAATGAGTAAGGTGTTGGTGGATAATGGAGCAACAGTCAATTTGTTGCCCAAAGCCTCTTTGAAGAAGTTGGGTTTGAAAATTCCAAAACTTATTTCAACTAGCACCTCAACAGTAGGGTTCACGGGAGATAAACAAATGGCCCAAGCGATCCTACCAGTCAACATCAATGTGGGATCCAGAAGCTATGTTTGTCACACCCCAAACTCGCCCCTAAAAGTTTGGGCATGACCTACTCATAAACGGACACTTAACCTGAAATACATTACATATGGGGCTTGAACGGAAGCATTTAACAACGTACAATAACATAAAACTACATCCATCGAGCGATTGCTATCATGCCAGGATCACAAACTTTGTATCAGATAGACAGACGCATAGTGACGTACATCTAAGAACTTAGTTATGCATGCATATATAATTACAGACCCAGCCCCATAATTGGGCATATAACAAAACATTGGGGAAAGAAAGGAGTTATACACATTACAACTTTTGACAGACAATGAAATACAAAATTGAAAACTTAACAAAGTTCCATAAAAATGTACGGGCTTCATTTAAGTGCCTGGACCCCCTGAGGCTGTCGAACGAGAGACAAGCACTTGGGTTAGAACTGACCTCCAGATGGATTACCTACAGAATCAGACAAAATACAGGGTGAGACAATCTCAATGAATAATAGTACTTTAATAACCCAATGATCAACTTTGAATTATAATGCAGAGCAATGCGCATATAATGTAAAAGACAGATAGTTATTCTGATTCTGTACCAATTTTAGAACGGCCTTAGGCCCAACCTTTAAACATGATGGCTTTAAGCTCTTGAACGGATTGGCATTGAGCCCTTAAACAGAACGACATTAAGCCCTTATCAGAATGGCATACAGCGCTTATCAGAATGTATGAACTCAAGAGGTGTCTCGCACGGATTCTAGAGGTGACTCACATTGTAGCACTTAGTTCCGTACAACACTTTGTTTCATACCAGAAAATGCAGATTGGCCATAGGCCCAGATATCATCAGAGCAGGTTAGTGCCTGAATCTTACAGAGTTCCAGAGTTATTGATGGGTCGTTGAACACACCAAAATATAATCACTAAACTATACCAAATTCAATCAAAATAATGGCAAGTCCAGGTATCGATCCACAGGGACTATTGTGAAATTAAACTAATTTAATTATTAAATTCCTAAATTAATTTTGATAAAAAGATTGGTTGTTTATAACCTAATTTAATAACGAATAAATTAAACTAAGAAATTGAATTATCAAGAATAATTGAAATCTAGGTTTACTGAATTGGGAAAAAAATCCTAGGGTAGAGAATTCACCACTAACCACATAATTAGGGTTTCCAATTGAAATCAATTATGTTATGGTTTGAACAGATTAGTGTTTCGCAACTACAAGTTCGAAGCATTTGACAAGAAGATCATCACATTCAATGTACGAGCACGAACCATCTCAAATAATACGAACCGTTCACTCTAAACTAAGGTAGTGATACGACTCGTTCCTCGTAGTATGGTTCGTCCCATACCTTGAATGTGAAGGAAAAGAAAACAATTGTATGGATAACATTTAACAATCACAGAAAGTCAAATATTCGAAAGAATAATGAAAATTATATATAAAGAATTTCTAAAACACCATACAATGGTTCAAACCTTTACATAATATAAAATCAAAAAGAAAAACCTAGGGTTTCTTTAAAACCCTAGAAAAGGAAGACTAACCACTCATGGAGGAGTAGAAAGAGGTAGAAGGAGAAGGAACCACCATGGGAGACATCTTTGAAGCTTCTTGTTCCTTTCTCTTTCCCAAACCCTAGCCTCTCTCTTTTGTCAAAACAAATTCAGAACCCTAGAAAAGCCTTTTCCTTTTCCTTTTATACTTCTACTCACTTCCAAACAGGTTTAAAACATCAGTTTGACTTTTCCAGAAAAAGTCAACTCTGTCCAAATTTGGTCTTTTTGCCCATTTTATACTCCGACGATGTACAACCTGATTGACATTTAACACACATAAACATCAGTTTGACTTTTCCAGAAAAAGTCAACTCTGTCCAAATTTGGTCTTTTTGCCCATTTTATCCTCCGACGATGTACAACCTGATTGACATTTAACACACATAAATTATACGGTTTGATCAGCAAGTGAAGTTAAGAGATTCTAATTAACGGCCTCAATGATGTACAATTCGGCCTTAATCACATCCCCCAACTTACAACTTGCTAGTCCTCAAGCAAGTAAAATAAAATAAAATTAAACAAAATCTATCTATTTCCTCTTTCGTGGGAAAAACGGTTGCATTTAGCATATGCAACAAGCCTTTAAACCACAAGGTTACCCTAAGTGGACGAGTAAAGTCTCGTGAGGGTTTCCAGAAATGATACCCACAAACATTAACATATTCATATATACTTAATAACAAATGACCACACTACTCCACCTAACAATCAACTTATTTGCCACTACAGTGTGATATTGAGACACGATGAGTCATTAAAGACACAGTGGACAAGCATGAAGGAGTCTATTGAGTCAAAACCACAATTCAGTTAATACAAAAGTAAAGTTCCCTATACTTGTGCATGCTAGTAGACAAGTCATGAGTACCCTCAGTGTAAAGTGCAATCTCCATATTAATTAACTATCCACTATAATAGCCCAGTGTAACTCATAATAACATCCAACATATACAGAAAAACTAACCTGTTGCAGCCAAGATTCTCAAAAGTAGTTTTTTTTTTTTTTTTTTAATGACTGTGCAATATCTTGATCCATTGAGCTTTCTAATCAACTCATGTAACAAGCATTGGGCCAATGACTCCCAAACCAGACGGTTTTAGGGCACTAGGTGTAAAGACACCCCTACGGGCTTAATAACTCGAGTTGAAAAGGCTACGAATCCAAACAAGTCATTCTTCTTATTCCTTAAGCTTTCTAATTAACCCATGTAGCAAGTTTTGGGCCAATGACTCCCAAACCAGACGGTTTTAGGGCATTAGGTGTAAAGACACCCCTACGGGCTTAATAACTCGAGTTAAAAAGGCTACGAACCCAAACTAGTCAAGTGTTTTTTTTTTTTTAGAATCTTGGCTCCTCATTTATTCTTTTCTGTAACTCTAGCTATTATCAATGATGTACACCAGGGATTATAATAAAAAGATCACCGCTATGATAGTGTGTTAATGTGAATTAAGGCATACTCATGACAAGTGTACTAAAATCACAAACACAGACAACTCTCCTCGTGCAAACATCGCATGCAAGTATCTACCCAATAAACCCTTTTCATACAAGTCTACTATGCTCTCCAATAAACATATGCAAACATCATCACCCTACTAGCAAAAAGTCACATCAAGTGAAGTAATGCAATCAAGTGAAACAGGTATAAGCATGAATTATGAGCTAGAGCTAAATAGAAATGCACAAAAGAAAATATAACCCTCATCCCCCAACTTGAATATGACATTGTCCTCAATGGAAAAGTAAAGAGAAATGAGAGAATATTACCAGAATTGTAGGTGCACATCCAGGGAGACAGAGAGTAACATATACACACTTCACACTTTTTTCTTTTTTTTTTTTTTTTTTTTTTGTAAATAAAAACGAAAATAATTAAATAAATGAAGAAAAATGACCTTAAATTAAATTAGCTAAACTATAAAATAAACTAAACTAAACTAAAATAACTAAACTAGAAAGGAGACTAAAGTATAGAATAAAATAATCTAAACTAAACATTTTTTTTTTATTTTATTATTTTATTATTTTATTATTATTTTTTTTGAAAATAAAAGAGAAGAAAATTTAAAAAAAAATAAAAGAAAATAAAAACTAAACTACTTATTAATTAAATGAACAATTACAGTATAGAAGAAAAATAAAAATAACATCACTAACTACACAAGTATAATAAAAATAAAAATAAAACCAAAATCTACTAACTAATTAAACTAACCAGAATCACTAAAAAGTAATTTAAACTAAACAAATATAGCAAATAAAAAAAAACTAAATTAAGATTATTGTTAGCACCATACTTTCTGAGTTTTTTTTTTTTTTTTTACGAAAATAGAAAATAGAAAATAGAAAAAAAATAAAAAAATAAAAAATAATAATAATAAAAGTCGAATTTTTTTTTATATAAAAAATTATAAATAAAATAATTGTATATTTATTTATTTATGTTTAAAATTTATTTATGTATTTATTTAAAATTTATTTACTTAAAAAAAAAAGTAAAAATTAAATTAAAATAAAAAAAAAATAAAACAAATGTTGGGTTGACCCGCACTCGGCGGCGCACTAACTTTCCCGCACGTGCGGGCCCAGGCCGCACGTGCGGCGATTCACCCTGGCGCGAATTTTTTTTCTTTTTTTTTTTTTTTTTTTATTATAATAATCGGCGTCCCGCACATGCCACGCGCACTTGCTTTAAAGCAGTGCACAACCTCTTGATTCACAAATTCCCGCACGTGCGGGGCCCAAGCCGCACGTGCGGCGATTTCAGGCCCTTTTTTTTTTTTTTTTTTTCAATTGAACATGTATAACAAAAAACAAAAAAAATAAAATAAAATAAAATAAAATTATTTTTATTTTTATTTTTAAATTGAACAAGTATAACAACTATTTATTTATTTATTTTAAAACACAGAAAATAAACATGAAAACAGGTTTTTTTTTTTTTTATTTTTTTATTTTTTATTAACTCTCAGCACCTAACAAAAGGCATAAAGTTGCCATTTCAGAATCCCCCAGGTAATAAAACCCAGCGTAGTTTATAGCCTTCGGGCTAGTACAACCCAAATATATTTAACCACTTCTACCTTCAATTGACATCTGAAAGAAATATAGTACATAAGAACATAACGGAATGCCCACTAAAGGTATAATCTTCACGCGAAAACCACGGGTACTACTTTTCTCCCTAACTATGCTTGTAACTTTCCCTATTCTCCAACAGGGTGACAGACTAGGTTGATTTGGTATCCAGAATCGAGGCGCATAAAGCTACCTCAACCTATGGGGCTGCCATACAGAGTTCAAGCCGAGGTAGTTTTAAAGCAATCTCCACATCTCTGGGTATTTAAACCAGACTCTAGTCTCGGAAATTCCAAACCTTTGTGTTCTAGGCTTTGCCATTCGAACTCTAGTTTTCACCGTCTCAGTTGGTCTCCTAGGAACTCACTACAAACACGGTTAGGTGGCTATACCAGACCGTCAGATGCCGTTCGGGCACGGCTAACACCAAAGGAATTACACCTTTAGAGGATTTAAAGTCTCCTAGACGCAAATAAAGCATACGAGAACAAAGAAAAACAGAATAGTATAGAAGGGAAAGAAAAAAGAATAAAGAATCAATCTATCAATCATAGTAAAATGGGTCTATCAAACCCCTGGGTAAAGGAAAATGATCCTTCCTAGTCGAGGAATTTACTCTCCTATAATCAATGCACACTCGCCACCCAGTAGTGGTTCGTGTGGGGACTAACTCTCCTCCCTCATTCTCAACAACGGTGATGCCCGATTTCTTGGGCACCACTTGTGTAGAACTCACCCACTTGCTATCCGAGATGGGGTATATAATACCCGCATCCGACAATTTTAATACCTCCTCAACTGACCCATCAATATCAAAATTTTCAATCCCAAAATGAGCTAGACAAGCCTCTAAAGGGTCTTCTACAAGAATGGAGGGCAAAGCCTCCTCCACAATCTCATCCACAACATCCACTAATAAGCACTCCTCTCTCTCATAAGGTTGTTGGGATGCTTGGAAAATATTAAGTTTCACTTGCATGTTGCCAAATGAAACTTCCATAACCCCGGTCCGACAATTGATGCATGCATTGGCCGTAGCCAAGAAAGGTCGACCTAAGATCACCGGGATTTGTTTCTTAGAACTGGCTACTGGTTCCATATCTAACACCAAAAAGTCAACAGGGAAGTAGAACCTATCAACCTTAACTAGCACATCCTCAATCATGCCACGTGGCACTCTGAGGGACCGGTCAGCCAATTGAAGAGTGACAGTAGTGGGCTTCAACTCGCCAAGCCCAAATTCCTCGTACACAGAGTACGGCAACAAATTGACACTAGCCCCTAAATCCAATAAGGCCCTATCAATGAAATGGTCCCCTATAATGCATGCAATGGTTGGGGCTCCCGGGTCCTTAAGCTTAGGAGGTGTGTCATTCAACAAGATGGAGCTTACTTGCTCCGTGAGTAGGACCTTTTGGGACACATGTGTCCTAGATTTACGCTTTTGCGTACAAAGGTCCTTCAAAATTTGGCATATGATGGTACTTGCTTAATCGCCTCCAACAGGGGGAGGTTAATTTTTACCTGTTTAAAGACATCCATCATTGCCTCCATAGATGCCGCCTTCTTATTAAAAGGGGACGGTGTATCAAGGCATTGGGGAAAGGGTGCCTTAGGCACATATGGAGTGCTAGGGACTAAGTCATCCCTCTTAAGTGTTTCCCCTCACCCTTGCTCGCATTAGGTGTACCCCGTGGTCACCCTTCCTAACTCTAGTTGCATCAGACGCAACTGACTGAGGCTCTAACTCCCTACCACTTCTCAAAGCAACCACCGCCTGCACTTGCTCATGTTGCTTACCATTCCCACCCGAACTCTCTGCCCGTATTGTCCCTTAGGGTTGGCCACAGTTTGACTTGGTAATTTTCCCTCCTCTCTCCGATTCATGTTGTTAGCTATTTGACCCAATTGGGTCTCTATCTTGGCAATAGAGTGAGTGTGGGAGTGAACTATCGGTGCTAACCCCTTAAGTTCTGAGAGAACTTCCAACACCTGAGTCTCAAAGGCAGAGTTGCCCTGAGGAACAGGCGGGGGTTGTGGTTGCCGGTACGGTTGTGGGGGTCGATAAGGTTGCGGTGGTTGGTAGGATGATTGGTTGGCAAAATTATTGAAATTCTGCCTTGGTGGTGGAGGATTGTAAGAAGTGCCTTGTGAAGGGGGTCTCCATGAGAAATTAGGGTGATTTCTCCATCCCGATTATATGTGTTGGAGTATGGGTCATTACCCGGTTGGAGAATCCTTGAGCCACATTCACATGCTCTTGGACTAACTCCGAAATTGTGATGCCGAAGGGCACTCACTCAAGTCATGAGCAGGGCTCGCACAAATAACACATGCCTCATGGAATTGAGGCTGAACTTGCTGGGTAGGGCATGTCCCGTAGCTAATAATTGGTCCATCTTGCGGGACAATGCCTCTACTTGTTGGGCTAACTGCGGAGGCATGGTGAAGAGAATTATCACTTAAGTTCTCAAACAATTGCCATGCCTCGGCATCATTTTTAGACATAAATGTCCCACCACAGGACGAATCCACCATTTGGCGGTGTGGCTCAGTTAAGCCATAATAGAATGTTTGAACAAGTTGCCAATCAGGCACTTGGTGGTGGGGACACTGTTGGAGAAGGTCTCTAAGTCTTTCCCACGTCTCATGGAATTGCTCGCCATCCATTTGAGCAAAGTTTGTGATGGCTCGCCTAAGTTGGTTGGTTTTACCTATGGGAAAGTACTTCTCCAAGAACCGTTGTTGTAATTGGTCCCAAGTTGTGATTGAATTAGCAGGTAAAGAATTTAGCCAGTGTTTGGCTTTATCCTTTAACGAGAATGGAAACAATCGCAACATTAAGGCCTCATTTGTGAAATTCTGGATCCTCACTGTCGAGCAAATTTCCAGAAATTCATTCAAATGCTTATAAGGGTCATCATGAGTTAGTCCATGGAATGATGGGAGCATTTGTATGGTGCTGGACTTAATCTCATAATGAGCAGCAGTGGTGTTGGGCAATTGGATGCATGATGGTGATGTATATGCAGTGGGTGTAAAATAATCCTTAAGTGTCCGGTTGGGCACATTCGGGACATTAGGATCTGCCATCTCTAATGGCTCAATGTATGAATATGAATACTCAAGCCTAGGAACACGGGCAGAAGCCCTAAGTCTCCTAAGGGTCCTTTCTATTTCAAGGTCCAAACACCACAATTCAGGACGACAAGAACGACGCCCGTGCATACACTACCCACAGACACACAATAAGTTCGACTCTCTGCACTAAGTATGAAAGCAAAATACCAAAGGAAGAAATACTCACAGCGGTTTAACGAAAACGCTTTACTCGTCTTGCGGATGCTTGACGTGTAGACGTTGTCTCCAACCCCCAGTTGAGCTTTGACTTTCGTTTTAGCACTTTGGTGCTTTGCTTGTGAGTGTTTGCTTCTGTTTACTCACTTTAGTGCTGTGGTTTTTTTTTTTTTTTTTTTTTAAAGCTCGACTGCGCTCCGCTTGCACTTCAATGATAGCTCCAATTCCAAACGCTCTGCACACTTAGCAACACCAAAAGCATAAAATCCTAAACTAAAAATTAAAATAAGAATGTAACTTTAAATTAACTAATTTCGCCAGAAGTCCCCGGCAACGGCGCCAAAATTTGATGGGTCGTTGAACACACCAAAATATAATCACTAAACTATACCAAATTCAATCAGAATAATGGCAAGTCCAGGTATCGATCCACAGGGACTATTGTGAAATTAAACTAATTTAATTATTAAATTCCTAAATTAATTTTGATAAAAAGATTGGTTGTTTATAACCTAATTTAATAACGAATAAATTAAACTAAGAAATTGAATTATCAAGAATAATTGAAATCTAGGTTTACTGAATTGGGAAAAAATCCTAGGGTAGAGAATTCACCACTAACCACATAATTAGGGTTTCCAATTGAAATCAATTATGCTATGGTTTGAACGGATTAATGTTTCGCAACTACAAGTTCGAAGCATTTGACAAAAAGATCATCACATTCAATGTACGAGCACGAACCATCTCAAGTAATACGAACCGTTCACTCTAAACTAAGGTAGTGATACGACTCGTTCCTCGTAGTATGGTTCGTCTCATACCTTGAATGTGAAGGAAAAGAAAACAATTGTATGGATAACATTTAACAATCATAGAAAGTCAAATATTCGAAAGAATAATGAAAATTATATATAAAGAATTTCTAAAACACCATACAATGGTTCAAACCTTTACATAATATAAAATCAAAAAGAAAAACCTATTACATGGCTAGGGTTTCTTCAAAACCCTAGAAAATGAAGACTAGCCACTCATAGAGGAGTGGAAAGAGGTAGAAGGAGAAGGAACCACCATGGGAGACATCTTTGAAGCTTCTTGTTCCTTTCTCTTTCCCAAATCCTAGCCTCTCTCTTTTGTCAAAACAAATTCAGAACCCTAGAAAAGCCTTTTCCTTTTCCTTTTATACTTCTACTCACTTCCAAACAGGTTTAAAACATCAGTTTGACTTTTCCAGAAAAAGTCAACTCTGTCCAAATTTGGTCTTTTTGCTCATTTTATGCTCCGACGATGTACAACCTGATTGACATTTAACACACATAAACATCAGTTTGACTTTTACAGAAAAAGTCAACTCTGTCCAAATTTGGTCTTTTTGCCCATTTTATGCTCCGACGATGTACAACCTGATTGACATTTAACACACATAAATTATACGGTTTGATCAGCAAGTGAAGTTAAGAGATTCTAATTAACGGCCTCAATGATGTACAATTCGGCCTTAATCAGTTATATAAAAGTATCCACATCATTTCCATCATTTACTTACATTCGTTGAATCATTCACTTAGTTACATAATTAACATGCGATAACAAAATGCCAATGGCAATCATTAGCTGTAAGTAACACAGTTGTCTTACGTATAACAGAGCATTAACAATAGTTGTTTACAGAAGTATATGCGTCACTACAGTACTATTCATGAGAACAGACCAATTCACACCATAACATAGATCATATAACAATGTTGTTGTTATTCAATTCTTTGATGTATAAGGCAACCTATGGTTCTATCCGATTATTCATTTCGATAATCCCTTCTAGGCAGATATCTATATCATAAAATATGTGTCTAACCAACCAGATTATAGGAGTCCATAATAGGCCATTCAAAATATCATATTTTCATAAGCGGGGTTACATTCACAATCCCTTCTCGTCAATCAATTGCACAGTATTAACAATTCGTATGTAATTCTTATACAGAGTCATAAGTAACTTACAGGTTGTAGCACATTAATGTTATCTATTAACCGTATCCAGAATGCAAAGTAGTTCCAGAGTCATGCCGATGTACACAGAGTCCTTTAACGTTCTCACCAATTTCCAAACAACATAAACGTTAACAGAATTACTTGCAAAGAGCAGAACATTAATAAGAATAATTATTAACGGTAGAAAACGTGTGATTACAGTACTACTACTCACAGTGCTGCAGCAGAGTGCTTGTCCCTTCCGAGTTATGACCTGCACCCCTGCACAACTTATACATTAGTTCTTTTTCTTTCTTAATTCATTTCCTGCTTCATTTCACTTCGAACGAATTAACAGGCATCTTAAGGACATCAAACACAAATTTAAAAAATACCGGAGGGTTAAGCACGTAAAACGGAGCAGACAAAAATTTGCAGCATGGGCCGCACGTACGGCTGTGAGCCCCGCATGTGCGGCAAGGCTTCCCGCACGCGCGGCAGTGATCCCTGCACGTGCGGCGATTCTGCCAGTGCAGTCCAAAATTTCCCAACCAAACCCCATTTTTGGTGAGCTTGCATAAGGCTCAAATTAGGTTCTTTAATTGTTAGGTCTTGGTCTAAAAATCATGCACAAAAACATTTCAAACACATAGCAACTTGCATGTGAATTACATTTTTAATTCCTTACATTTCATGAGCATAAAATAAGCACTTCGAATCCCTACCATATTATTCCCAAATACATATATATATGATCTTCCCAATTCATAATTGAGTTCAAACATGTACAAATGAAGGATTGATCTTACTCATACCCAAGAAAGAACTTAATTCAAGTAAAATTCACATACCTTAAACTTCAAACCCTACAATCTCTCTCTCAATTTCCCCACCTTTCCTCTTGATGAATTTCCTTTCTTCCTTTCTTCCTTTCAAACCCTTCTCTTCTCTAATTTTCCTCTAAGGAGATATTTTGAGTAAGGCTCCTAAGTCAATTATGTATGGAGCATAAATATATACATATATATAATTAAAGATGGATAAAGACAAAACTTAATCAGTTTAAACATTCTAAATTAAAATTTCACAGAAAATCATATTATAGCTTACAAATCATACCGATCTCAAAGGTGAAATCAATTTCAAATTATTAGGCTTCTAAGGCCCTCAATTTATGATCTAAACACTGTAATTATAACAGATATTTTTCTTATCAAACAGATACGCATCCTTAATCATAGGATTCACTTAATTCAATTTAAGTTCACATAAAATTTCACAATAGGCATTTGAAATGTATAGAATGTGAGACTGAAATTATACCAGAAACACATATGAGGGTCGGGTTATTACAGTGTTGTAGCTTTCTTTGTTGTCGATAGCAAGGTCAAGTGTAATGCCCTGCTAGGAAGAGATTGGATACATACTAACAAGTGTGTGTGCCATCATCATTACACCAGAAAATCTTCATGGCCCTAGAAGATGGAGAAATAAAGGAGATACAAGATTTTCGATTTTTTTAGATAGTTGAATCAAACTAATAAGTAAAAGGGCCAAAACGTTTAATCTAATCCTCTGTTTTTTTTTTTTTTTTCATTAGTTAGTGAAATAATTATCTAAAATATTACTATGCAAAATTAATAAAATTGTTAGTTTTAAAATTAGGAAAAACTGATATTATTCTCAGTTTTACTGAATATGATTTATTGGTTCAAAAAATTTTAAATAGGACATGAACTACCGTAACATCTGTAAATAGGATTTTTAGGTAATACTCTTAAAAAAAATTTATGATTTAAATTGATAAAATTAAAATGTTATTTTATTATAAAACTCAAATTGTGATTTTTTTTAAAAGTATTTTTTGGGTTATTTATACTAAGACCTCCTAAACTATTGAGAAATATCACTTTGATACCTTAAACTATAAAAAAAATATTTACAAATGGAATCCCTAAACTATTAAAAACTATTATTTTGACCTCCTAAAAGTATAATAGGCTTTTTAAACTATTGAGAAATATCACTTTGTAAACTTTAAAAGTATACAAATATCCCTAAATTATAAAAACATGACTGTTAACGAAATGGCTCAACGTGAAACATTCCACTAATTTAGAAAGTTTATTTGTTTAGAGGTCAAAATGATGCTTTTTAATAATTTAAAAATATATTTGTACACTTTTAAAAGGATCAAAATAATACTTTTTGATAATTTAAGTCTACATGTAAATAATCTTAATTTTTTAAAAGAAAAATGGGCGAATGATACTGACGGTCCCTATAGTTTAGGACTTGCGTCATTTTAGTCTCTAACTTTTTAATTGTGACACATTTGATTCTGAATTTTGAATCTTATTTCAAATAAGGACAATTGAAGATACCCATTGCTTAATTTTAAGGGCAAAATCGTCAATTTGATAAAATATAAACTAATTTGGCAAAAAATAAATGTCAAAAAATATTTTTGAATTTTTAAAAATTATTTCGACCCACTAAAGATAAAATTATGTAATTGATAAATCTTTTAGACATTTATTTATTTATTTATTCACCAAATTAATTTGTATTATGTTTTTGAATGATGATCATGTAATTGGTGGTTATTTTTATTTTCTTTAAATTAGTTTCTATTTTTCAAAAGTCAAATATGGCAACAATTTTGATATCATTATAAAACCAATCCATTAAATTAAAAAATCCAAAACTAAAAATATTTCATGTATTAAATATATCGATTACACATTAAAATCTTAACAACCACTCATTACAGGAAGTGGAGATGCTGCTACACGGGCTGCGCAGCAACAGCTGTTGTGCGGTAAAATGGGCCCATTTTGAGACCCATTTTGATAATCCGAACCGTTCACATTTTAGGATACATTAAATAGAAGATGCCTGCAAAAAAATTAACTTAATCGGATATCGTTTACCAATTCATTCACTCGCATTTGTATTCATTTTAATACTTTAAATCACAATTATTATTTATTTTTGTTGATACAAATGCGAGTAGATGAATGGGTAAACGATATCCGATTAACTTGATTTTTTGCAAGCATCTTCTACTCGATGTATTCTAAAATGTGAACAGCTTGGATTATCAAAATGAGCCCCAAAATTGACCCATTTTTCCGCACAGCAGTCGCTGCTATGCAGCCCGTGCAGCAGCATCTCCACTTCCCTCATTACATGATCATCATCCAAACACATAATAAAATTAATTTGGTAAAATAAATAAATAAATAAATGTCTAAAATATTTATTAATTTTACATAATTTTATCTTTGGTAAAAATTATTTTTTAAAATTAAAAAATATTTTTTTGACATTTAATTTTATCAAATTATTTTATATTTTATCAAATTGACACTTTGCCTTTAAAATTGAGTAATGGTATCTTCAATTGTCTTTGTTGAGAAGAAGATTCGAAATTCAGAATCAAATGTATCACAATTGAAGAGTAAAATATCAAAATGACATAAATTCTAAGCTACTAATTAGTAAGAAAAGTGATGAAGCAGAATGAACATGAGAATTTAGGCAAAAATTACGGTAATTTTTAATTTTATTTTATTTTTCTTCCCGCGCTTTAAATCTGACCTTCATCTCCGGCTTCAATCCTCGAGTCAAAAAACCACGTGTAGTGTCTGCTTTTTTCGCTGTCAAAACCTTCTTTTTTTTTCTCTCTCTGTCACTGTATTTTCTTCTTTTGGTTTCATACACAATCCATGACCAAAAGCCACTCTCATCATCTGATTTTCACGAAACCCACATGTATTCACTGAACAAAAATGCTTGAGACCACTAATTAGTGGTATCACTAATGATGTGGTAGTAAGTCTCATCCACTGTTATAGTGTTTTTGTGCCTTGTTTTTTTTTTGTTTTTTTTTTTTTTTATAAGTGGATGTCAACTCATTAGTGGTACTTTAGAGCACCACTTTTAGTAGGATGTAGCATTGTTGTTCACTGAAACCCAGTTCAGCTCCAACCAAGAACAAGTTAGCCAAAACCTTCCACAAAGTCATTCACCTCAGAGAAGCCTCAAAATCCCTTTCAAATACTGGGTTTTCCTTGCTCATACCTCAGGAACACAACAATGTATATAATTTAAGGATTAAGCGTGTGATTTTTTGTTCAGGATTAAACTTATTCTGAAGATGAATGCTGACAACGTTAGTTAGGGAGACAACTTTCATAAACATTTAATACTTCAGAATTTTTTTTTGAAAAAATTAAAATACTAATAACAAAAATGACACAAGACACATACTTACTCTACCAAAAGTCCAACTAGTTATTCAGTACATGACTTGAACATGAAAAGTGTTGGGATCGGGGATCCCGCCCAAGACCTTATAGAAACCATACCAAGCAGAAATACACACCCACACACAAGGAGACACAATATTTTACGTGGTTCGGCCTCAATGCCTACGTCCACGGGAGAGTAGCCGGTTTTCACTATACCAATTTGGAGATTACAGAAAGATTAAAATAGAGGAGGAGCTCACACTCTCCTCACTCACCCACTCTCCCGTCTCCCTCGCTCACACCGAGGAAGACAGGTCTCTCCGTCTCACATCTCACCCTCACTGATATGCTCACTCTTGGCTCCCACACTCTCTATTTTTCTTCCTCCTCCTCACCTCAATTTATACACAATTGAGGGAGGAGGTGATTGGTTGTTACCAAACCCATTCCACTCTCTAGTGGCTTACCAAACCCATTCCACTCTCTAGTGGAACTACCATTTCATTTGGTGGTGCTCCATGATCATCTCAATGGGGTGATTCATGATGCCTATATCCAACAAATCACCCCCTCAACCCATGTGAGGTGATCCACTGCACACACTGCTGCTAATCTTGTCACGCCCAAATTTCAACATAGTCTTCATCTCTTCACTGAGACGCTGCATCCCCTGAAAGCTAGAGATAATACACCAGAGATACAAGAGGAGGAGGGAATCCTACATCCTCAACTCAACTCACACTACTCTCTGATTTGGAGAGAGCCTCTGCTCCCATCTCCCACAGATCTCTTCCACGCTTCTGTCTCGGATGTCTTCACTTGCTATGCTTGAACTTGCGTAACCAAGATATCTGACACCCCCTGATTGGATGTCCTGCACCCCCTGCTGGGATGCCCTTGACTGTCATGCAACTCCTTGCATGATGAACACGGGAGCAACTAGAAAACTTCAGAGTTTGACACATCAACATCCTCAATTTTCCTTGCTCGGAGCTTATTTCTGAACAACCAGCCTTTGCTTTCTGCACTTCAGAACAACTTCCTAGCGTTTCCACATACGCTCGTTGTCTGTGCTGCAATCCCTGATGTTTGGTTCTATCTTACTTGTACGTCCGTACTGATGTTTGACAGTTAGCCCTTCTGCCAAGACAACTCCCACCGGTCTGTACAAGTTACCACTATGCAACCCTGTGCATAGTGCTCGCACCCATGGCTTCTGGTCTCCCTGCGTCGAGCTCCCCTAAGAGATCAACACTATCCTCCGCTGCCATGGAAATAAAGAAACCACCATAGAGAAATAAGACTTGCCACTCCTTGGCACGCACTCTTGCGTTTTACTTGTCTCAATTTCTCTGTCTGGCAATTCCTGTGAACTTTCAACAACCCGCTGCTGCACACTCCTCTGGCGCCTCTGTACTATACTCTACCGTACTCTTGCACTACTGCACATCTGCATTTGTGCTCCTGCGCTTAGTATGCTCCTTTGCAACTATTGTTCTACAGGTCCACGTATCACCAGTACTTACTCGTATACAGTAGCTCCAACAGCCACAGCATTTCCCTGAGCCTGAACTGGTTGCCAAATCATCTATCCGTTGATGAATGGTCTTCTCTTCTGATTGAACCAGATCCTCCGATGACGTCAACAACCAGGAAAGTTCCCAGGAAAGACTGGTGGGGTCACACCCAGTCCCACTTAAGAACCAGTCTTCTTAGACACTGTCTTTTTGACAGAACTTTCCTAGACATTGTTGATTTTGAGATAATCATACCTGCAATCCTCTGATCGCCCCTGACCAATCCTGATCTCCCTCGATCTGCCATTTAATCAAGCCTGATCTCCTCTGGTCTTCAATGATCTATCTCGAGTTGTACCTGGTTGTCCAATCTGGTTAGACTCTATCCATTCTAACCTCTTCAGTGAATCCGCAACGTTCCACAATATCCGGCAACCTCCCTCCGAGTATTAAAGATGACAAACTCCCATGTTTTAACAATCTTTAAAAACCGTTCAGAATTTCACCATTCTGACCTCGCGGTTGCGTCCGGAACGGTCCGATTAGCTAGGACCAACCTTCGCTGCACTTCCGGGGACCTTACTGAAAAATATCCCCGAAAGCTGGGCCACACCACAATTTTTTGAAAATTCTGGGCCAAATTGCAATTTTCAGAAGTTCAGGGAATATTCCGTGTACCAACAGAATATTTCGTCCGCTGCACCCGATGCCGTCTGTCCCCTTAATCTGCCTTCTTTTTACAGAAACTCCGTCTCCAAAATCTGACCGTACAGATGTGTCCGGAATACTCCAAATAGTTGGAAACCACTATTGGATCGCCAAAAACAGACTCCAAATGACTTAGATCTAGCCAAAATATTTTGTACACCTCAGATCTGCGGCTGCACCATAGCCGCGAAGCACTGGATCCTTCTTCCTGCGGTTGTACCATTGCCGCGCAACACAGGATCCCTCCCTGCCTCTGGTTGACCGGTCAACCCACTGCTGACGTGGCAGATGACGTGGCGTGCAGTGACTGGTCCACTGTGCCACGTGGCATGCCACGCGTCACTGACGTGGCTGGCCACGTGGCGTTGACTGGCTGGCCACGTGGCAGCCCTTTGCTGACGTTGCGCCGACGTAGCACGCTGATCTGGCGTGCGCGTGTTGCCAGCGCGTGTGGTACACGCGCGTGTCCCCCAGTCGTCTTCCTCCTCTGCCGCGCGTGGGAGCGCTTGGCCGCGCGTGTGACGACGCGCCGGTTCTTCTCGTCGGCGCGTGTGGCGCGTGCTGCGACTGGGCCTCACGCGCCACCTTCTAGAGGCGCGTGAGGGCGCGTGAGGGCGCGTCCGGTCTCCGATTGGGCTCTGCTTTGCATTTCTGTAATCCTCTCGCCGAGCCCTTGCTCCTGGTATGCTCAAAACCTGATTTCGAGCAGTCCGATTTTTGGGCAAATTCGAAACAGCACGGGTTTTTGTTCCGAAACGCCACTGACGAGGCTCTGATACCACTTGTTGGGATCGGGGATCCCGTCCAAGACCTTATAGAAACCATACCAAGCAGAAATACACACCCACACACAAGGAGACACAATATTTTACGTGGTTCGGCCTCAATGCCTACATCCACGGGAGAGTAGCCGGTTTTCACTATACCAATTTGGAGATTACAGAAAGATTAAAATAGAGGAGGAGCTCACACTCTCCGAGCTCACCCACTCTCCCGTCTCCCTCGCTCACACCGAGGCAGACGGGTCTCTCCGTCTCACATCTCACCCTCACTGATATGCTCACTCTTGGCTCCCACACTCTCTATTTTTCTTCCTCCTCCTCACCTCAATTTATACACAATTGAGGGAGGAGGTGATTGGTTGTTACCAAACCCATTCCACTCTCTAGTGGCTTACCAAACCCATTCCACTCTCTAGTGGAACTACCATTTCATTTGGTGGTGCTCCATGATCATCTCAATGGGGTGATTCATGATGCCTATATCCAACAAAAAGCTCACATGGACTCTTTTGACTTCCATGAAGAAGTGGAAGTTTAAATTATCATTAAAAAATGCAATTGCATTAAAATCAAATTTCAAAGTTTGGGACTTGAGTTTGGAAGACACAAAATCAGGAGAAAGAGATAAGCATACCAGCAGTTTTGGAGTCATTAACAGCAACACAAAAATCTTGAAGAGGATCAGGATCAAAAGCAGGGCCAGTGTGGAAGCCAAGCCATGATGGCTATGGTTAAAGCGAGTGCCCATTTTAATTGAAGCAAATTGAAATTTTTATGCCTAATTGCAATTGCTTGAAAAGAGGGTGATTGATTTAGGATGGCAAAGCCTGTCTATTTGTGGATATAGATAGATAAATAGTACTTGAATTTGTCATTATATTTTATATTTTCCAGTACCAAGTCTTATATTTTCCAATACCAATAAAATGAGAATTACTACTAATTCCTCGAATGGGTAACTTGTTTCACCATCCAAGGATGAACTGTTCTTAACCAACTTCACACGTTTCTAATTGTAGCTGCTTACATCTAACATATTGGGCGATTTTATTTGGTTTGAGTTTTTAAGATTAAGTTTTTTAATTTTGCGTGTTTTTTTGTTTTAGTGAATATTTTTAAAATTTTAAATATTTTTTATATTTTTTAAATGCATAAAAATTAAAAAATTAAAAAGATTTTTTTCACAAATTCACCTAAAAAGTAAAAAATTTGTGAAAAAAATCTTTCAAAAATTCACTAAATACAAAAAATACAAAAAAAAATACGAGAATTCAGTAAATTTTTTGTATTTTTATGTATTTATTAATTTTTTAAAATATTTTTTCACAAATTTTTTACTTTTTAGATATATCTAAGTAATGTGCATCTAAAAAAGTAAAAAAAAAATGTTTAAAATTTTAAAAATATTCACTAAAAACAAAAAAAAATTGAAAACCAAAAAACTCAGTTTTCAAAAAATTTAATTCAAAAAACTCAAACCAAACACACTGATTGAATTTTTTTTTTTTTAGGAAGAAATATCATTTTGTTCCTCAAATTATTACGTAAAAATTAATTTGACACCCAAACTTCATATCATTTTAATTTGACCTTTAAATTTTTTTAAAATTTGATTAATTTATCCTCTGCCATCTGTTTACGTTTACAATCAAACGGAATTTACTGACGTGGCACCAAACTTTATTTGGAATTTCATTTTACCCCCTAAATTATACTTTAAAAATTAATTAGCCCCCTAAATATAAAAAAATTAAATTTAAATATTTAATAAATAAATTTTTTATCTCAATAATGAAAAAATTAAATTTAAAAATAGGGAGAGTTACTGATAAATCCCATAATTTGAAATGTTGGTTCAATTAGTCCTGAAATTATTTTGTTACTCCGTGTGGTCCTGTGGTAATATACTTTCCTGAAATGCCCTCATTTGTTGGGTTATGTGAGACAGTGTGACGGTGTGTGTTTGGGTGTGGCAGTGGAAAAAATGCCCTATAGTACTTTCTGCTGTGTGACAGACAGTGTGACAGTGGGGAGAATGCCCTATAGTACTTTCTGCTGTGTGACAGACAGTGTGACAGTGGGTGTGACAGTGGGGAAAATGCCCTATAGTACTTTCTGCTGTGTGACTGTGTGACAGTGGGTGTGACAGTGGGGAAAATGCCCTATAGTACTTTCTGCTGTGTGATGGGTGTGACAGTGGGGAAAATGCCCTATAGTACTTTCTCCTGTGTGACTGTGTGACAGTGGGGAAAATGCCCTATAGTACTTTTTGACATGTGATAGTGAGGTGTGACGCAGTAAATGAAGGGGTAGAAGCGACCATAATATCACAATATAAATCAAAATAGGACCTATTAGTGATAATGTTATCACCTATGGGATCTATCAGTATATGCATTAATTGGTAGGACTAAATGGGGTTGCTAATGCTGATATGGGACTTTTGGATAATTTTCCCTTAAAAATAATATACTTTGTAAAAAAAAAATAATAAATAATAAATAAAAATTCTCATTTAGAATTATATTTTAAAGTCTCAAACCATGAAGTATGGATACTTCGATAAACATGTCGTATCTGTATCGAATATTTACCGACGTATGGTATTTCGTATAGTACTTCTGCATATGTACCGAATACATGAAACACATATTGAAATTTTTTCTTCTTAATTTTTGGCATACCCAGACGTATCTAGTATATATTTAAGTCGTGTCATACTTCAGTCGAAACAATATTTTCTTTTACTACAAAAATAAAATTCCTTTACTAGACGTCTTTTTTTATTAGGAGGACTTATGTGTAGTTCTACTAAGTAGACTTATTGTCTAATAGATCCTATAATAATTAATAGCATTTTTCATCATACATTATTTTAAAAAAATACTAATTGTTAATCTTTAGTGGCAGTTTGAAAATTTTATTACAAAAATGTCACTAATTATAAGTTTTAGCGACAATTTAAAAAAAGTCACTAATCTTCAATTTTCAACGACAGTTTAAAAAATTCGTCACAATAAAATGTCGCTAATTGTAAATTTTAACGATAATTTATAAAAATTGTGATTAAAAAAAAAGTCACTAATTGTCAATTTTTAGCGACATGTAAAAAATCGTCACAAAAAATTATTTTTAGCGACAATTATAGTAGGACTTGATGGGAATTAAATCCACCTATTAGGACCTATTGGTAGTTTATCTTTTTTATTTTTAATTTTATACTCAACATGATTTTAAAATTAAGTTATGACATTAAATATAATGACATACATTATTTAAATTAAGTTATGACATAAATTAAGTTATTTAATGTAATGACATTTAATTTTAGTTTATATTATACCTATACTTTTGGCATTAAATATTAATTATGTATTGGATCTTAACAAATTAAATTATTTAATTAATTTTTATATTACTCCTAATTAAAAATAAATATTTTTTTACAAATATACCAAGTCGTACCCATATCCTAATTTACTTTTTTTAAAGATTTTATTATATCCACATACTCGTATTATACCAGTGCGAGTATTTGTACATGTACTTATGCGTCATATGTCTCGAATTATCTTAAGTTAATCTTGAAAAATATAATTGAGCCAAAAATTTCTTGCTACTCTGTCTGTGAAAAAAATGAGTGAGTAAAAAAATTTAAAATTCAATTTGTGCCTCAACAACCCAATTTGGTCATCCGATCTCCCACCCACATCTCTGTAATTACAGATAAGCAAATACTATTATTGGAATTTGGATTACACGATACACACAAAACAAACGTTTGGAGTGCCATTAAATTTAAAACCATAGATCACGATGATGCAATCCATACGCAAATCAATGATCAAATTGAGAGAGAGAGAAACCTAGTAGAAATTTCAGCAGACGTTGTAGAGATCAAGAAGGATGTTATCAAGAGACTTTTGGGCTTGCTTCGAACACCGATTTCTCAGTGATTTAATGGCTTCAACGGCTTCTTCAGCCCTGTTCTATTGCTTCATTACAATAGCCGTATCTTTCAGAGCACTATCCACTCTATCTCCGGCATTAATCGCTGCCCAGAACAGCGGTATTGCCTTTTCCGGATCCTTATCTACCAACTGGTCGAAACAAACCCAAAAAATGATCAAAAACCCATTAATCAAGAACAATATTTAAGTGCAATTTGAGACCCAGAAGCTTTACCTGAACATTTTTGGCTCTGGCATAAGGTGTGTCACCGACTGGGACTTTGTGGGTGATATGGAAGGAGCCAGAGGGAGTTCTGGAGACCGCGAGAGGCTTGGCTGGAGACGAAGGTGCAGATTTTTTTGGTCTGAAACCAGGGGGAGCATTCCACATGTCCTGCAACATCTTTGAAACTTTTTTTTTTTTTTGATTTTGTGGTGAGAATTGAGAGAGATGAAGATGGTACTCTCTCTCTGGCTGCCAAGAGAAGTAGAGGGAGAGTAGGGATCTTACAGAGAGAGAGGAGAGAGAGAAGGGGGAAGAGAGTGAAGAAGACGATCGAATTTAGGGAGGTATTTATGGACGATATTTTGAATTTTCGACCGTTAGGTTACCGTCTTACTGTCTCTCCCGACGGAGTCGGATCCTCTGAAGTAAACGTGTGTTAGTAGATGGCGAAGTGAAGCTTCTGATTGGGCCAAGTTTCGGCGCACACAGATATAGCGTGTCCTGTATCCTAGTGAATGAAAACCCTTTTCGTCTACGACACAATATGCTTAATATGATCCTCAAAAGATTTTATGAGTAGTGGGAAACCACGAAGTGGTCTTACTAAGATTACGCTAAAACGTGTTCTTATTGGCTTATTGTACTAACCACTAAACATGTTCTTTTTCAGAAAATGCTAGAAATAGACAAACAAAGCCACCCCACATACCACTTCTTGTGTGTCATATATTGACTTTAGTCATAGTCTGCAATATGGGACACTGATAGGAGAGAAGTACTATTTGGTTCTTTTGAGCTTCAAGTTAAAAAAACCAAAGATTCATGCTGGATTTTCCAGACAATCAAACAGGGTGTAGTGGGAAATCTTGTTGGGGTTGGGGTTAGTACATTATTTTCAGTAAGTTGCTCCCTTTGGGGGTCTGCTTGGGGTAGGCTGAGCTCAAGGCACATGCACATCAATATCATACCTGAACCCAGTGGATCAGCTCTTGTTCAGATGTAGAAACAAAGCTAGTTTTCAGCTTATAACACTCTCTCTCTCTCTCTCATGAATGGTCACTCTTGTAGTTAACTGATTCCATTTGGCAGGTAAGCATACTAACCACATTGATTTGATAATTTTAGCATTTATTGGTCGGTTCAATAATGTGAGTAATAACCGAAATTTTCACTATTATGTGTTCCTGATTAATCACATTGATTATTTACAGTCTCTTATAATGTTAATTTTATACTTTGTATTCTAAATTTTCATTTAAAATTTCATATCAAAGAGTAGTATGTTAAATTTGCAGTTTGCGATACAGTGATGAATGATATTCTTATCTGATATACAAAATATGATTGAAAAATGTAATCATCATTATAGCATTATTAAATTTCTTAGCATTCTCTCTCTCTCTACATATTCTTTTAAGAGTATGTGTACAGAAACTAAATATAGAATGAGACACAATCTTTTGAAATCATAAAAATCTTGTGTCTCATTCTATATTTGGTTTCTGTGTTTCTAACATTACTATTCTTTTAATCTTCTTTATAACATTATCAATTTTGAAATCATAAAAATCTTGAGTTTTTAACTAAGAACTAAACAAATAGGCTAACTCAATGCACATTATATGCATGTACCATAAGGTTTAATTATGACATTTTGTCATCTTGTTATGAATATTGTGAATGTGTAGTTTCATTTATTAAAATCTTTTGTTTTGCAATGTTACTTGCAAATGATTGTAATATTATTATGAATGTACATACAATAAACACATTTTTGTAAAGTTGTGTATTAATTCATATTTATTTGTAATACGAATTCTACTTATTGTCAAGTCAATAAAACAATCAAAATCCTAAAAATTCTATATGATAGGAGTTCCACATGTGGGGTAGATGTCATCTTTAGCTGTCAACTGCGACTTAAGAAATGAATGCTTGTTCAATGGTGTACAACCAAAACTGGGAGAGCTGCAGGAATCAATCATCATCAAACTAGCTATTTGGCTTAAAGCTTTCATTCAAGGATTTCCACTATTCTATAAATGATTTTCTGTTCAATATTTCACAGATTAGAAAGTGTATAGGTGAAAGGGTGTGAAGTGTATGTTTTTCGAGTGTCTAGAGATATGTGTGAGTTGGAATCTCTCTAACTCTATTGGCGGGGTTTGGGGATGCAAATGATTAGTCTTGCTTTGAGTGCCAACATAGTTAAGGATGCTTAGTTTTAACAATGAAGCAAACTTTTCTCCAAATCATTTTGTAACCTTTCTTTATTTTAATAAATTTTGCTTACTGCTCAAAAATAAAAAAAATAAAAAATACTGGCCACTTAATATCTTTAACCTCACATGGATGTATTTATCTTGGCAATTCTTTTGGTACATATCGTTAAGAAATGTGTATCATGTGCATTTTATTATGTATTTTTTTAGTACTTGTTATAAATTCTTATGATAAATGTTATGTAATATTCTTGTAGAGATGGGCTTCGCTCTAGTCCAAGATCTATATTGGAGGGAGTTGTATGAGTTTGCGGGGCCCATCGTGGATAACATTTTGATAATCTGAATTATTCATTTTCTAATACCATTCGTGTATATTATTCACACAAAATATTAAGTCGATCTAATATTCATAATCTGTTCAATTTATTACGTTCATCTCCAAAAATGAGAGACTGTTCACTAGTTGCTCTCCATTTTTTTCATGCCATCTTCCATGTGTGCTAATTAAATTAAAAAATGGACCAATAGTTAAATATTTCATTTTTTGTCATTGAGGCTACTCTTGAAATTTTAGTCCGATAATTATCTAGTATACGTGTAACGGAGAGACTAACTGGAGCAAAGCTTTAGACAGAAGTTGGCTTGAATTGAAATAATAACTAAATTTATCCATTGTTTATTTACGATTACTTTGCATAAAATTGCACTAGTATTTAATTTTGAGTAGTGCTATAGAAGTCGACAATTGGCTTGAAAATGATTTACGTGCTGAGTATTGATGAATTAGATTAGAGTGGGTTCATGTCATTTTTTTATAGATTTAATTTATATAAGATATTACAATGAAATCCAATGAATTACAATCATATCATAGTAATGAAAATCAAATATAATACAAATTTTTACGCGCGCACAAAAAAAAAAAAAAAAAAAAAAAAAAAAAAAAACCTCTCAAAAATGAGAGAGAAAGTCTCAATTAATATATAGGAAATAAGTTCCACACGCAGGTGGAGAGATTCGAACTACTGACCTCTTAGTGAGGTGCAGGAGTTCTATCCAATCGAACTAACTTCGTTGATTAGTGGGTTCATGCCATTGACTAACTTGTATTCGATGTCAATTGATTTCGTGCCAATTGCCAATTTAAAATATAATTTTTTTCTGTATTTATTGTTTTCTATATGGGGAGGGGGAGAGCTTTTCGTGTGAACCTTCTTTTTTTTTTTTTCTTTTTTTTTCTATGTGATCTTAGTGAATATCAAATACGATGCATCAATTTCTTCATGAAAAGCTTATTGCGAAATGTACCTACACTCAACTTATATTGATGGAAACTAGCCAATGATTTGTTGATACTTAGTGAGGAGCACATATATATATTCACTTTAAAGGAGCACATATATGCATGCATGTCATTTTGTGTGCCTTCTTGGGTTATTATGAGTAGCCTTCGAGTTCATAGACCTTTGGATGATGCGTATGAGAATAAGGTTAAGTTTGGCTATCTTAAATAAGTACACATTTTTTATCTTTTTATCTTTTTTCTATCACATCATCTCTCTACTTTTCTGCACATCTTTTTGTAAAAAAATAAAAAGTGCACTTATTTAGGTAATCTCAAACAACCCCTAAATAATCATCTTGAAGCGCTTAGCAAAACTACAAATGCCATAAGAATAATCTTTTTCATACAATCGAAAACTTGAAGCAAATGCTGTTTTGCATTATGTATTTAAACACACAAGATATATATATATATATTAGTCTTATGCACCTAAGCCTACAATTCATAAATCTTTTATGTTCATTTATATGAACTTAATTAATCACTAAACCACGTGCCATTATATATACAAATCCATTATCATCTTTCGCTTCTTACATCAAATTTTATATTCACAAGCACTTTTTACTGCAACAAGAAATGAATAGTATTGTTGTAAAGCATACAATAACGAAAAGCCACACGTATTCTATCTATCAAAGGAGGGGAACACGCACTTATTCTTTTTTCAATCTCCATCTTATTTTTTTTCTTTCTTTGTTTAACATTATGCATGCGTTGTGCCAATAGATTCCAACATTATCGTGCCCATTGTAATTAATTGGTGTGGCTCCTACTCTTTTCCTTAGATTACTATTACATATAATAACCTTTGATTAAAGTGAAGTTAATTGAAAGTGATCTAATCCTACCACCTCAAAACCATTCCGATCAAGTGCTCTATCCACCATTGATTAAAGTAACTATTCATATTGAGATCGCGATCCTATTCTCTCTCCTTTAAAGATATAGTATATAATTGTCTTAGTATTATTTTAATGACTATAATTAACAACAAACAAAAATTGTTTGAGGCAATCATGTTGTGGTGGCAATCCACTTCATAACCAATTAGTTAATTAGCCACAAATGTAATAATAATAATAATAATAATAATAATAATCAAGGTGGTGCTAATCCCACATGGCAAAGCAATTATTATTTAGTTCTTATTGAAGTTTCGTTTATCATATACAAGTGGAACTGTCATGTTAATTTTTAAATACTTGCTCAAATGAAGTCATTCTTTAAGTAGGTGTTTGATATGTAATAAAAAGTGTACTTTTTTTGCATACATATACTGATTTAGGTCACATGTATTAACATCTTCTCTTTATTTTTCTATCCACTTTCTTTACTTTCCTACACATTTTTTTTTATAAAAAGTCAAAAAGTATACTTATTTAGAATATCTTAAATTGATTCAACTAAAAAATGTTGTAGTCATTTTAAATTCAATATTTTACAATCTTGTTAGCGTGAACGATTAGAAGATGCAATACGAAATGGGGATAAACGTTGTACAAACGTACATGTTAATTATTCCTTGTAACTGGAAAATTCATTGAAGATTGGCGGATTTAGAATCAAACTACATTTTAACTTGGCCATGGTTAGTGTTAGAATAGTAGAGAGAGAAGAAATAATATGTGTTGTATTCAATGAATTGTATTGAATGAATTTTTCCTATACAATAGAAGGCCTGTATATATAGGCTAAGCAAGAGTATCCTACTAGAAATCTAACTATGAAAAAGAGTATCCTATAAGAAACATAACTATGGCAATACCTAATATATCTAGGAAATCAACACTTAATTTATGTAGGAATATATACTATATATACATTAACATCCCTCCTCAAACTCAAGGAGGATAAACATCTTGAGTTTGGAGAGAGAAACTAAAACATGAAATAAAACTAAATAAAATAAAAGGCAAATAGATTGCAAAATTATAATGAGAGCGCAAGGGCGTTTGAAATAGATCAGAGGCCGAAACTAATACCACGAGACAGTTTATGATCGTATCGGACCATTGTAGGAACTAACTGAAACTAATGCCGGGACAGTTTAAGGTCGTGCCAAACTAATGTCGAGAGACAGTTTATGGTCATGCAAGACCGTTGTAAGACCTAACCAAAATCAATGTCAAGACAGTTTACAAGGGTCATGCTAAACCGTTGTAGGAGCTAATCGGAATCAATGGCAGGACAGTTTATGGAGCCATAACAGACCGTTGTAGGAACTGACCGGAATCAATATCGGGACAGTTTAAGGAGTCATGTCAGACCGTTGCAGAGACTGGATGTTGAACCAACAAGCATGACACACAAATAACTTATAACGTGGTGCTGAACTATAATGGCAACAAATGACTGAGTGTGCCAGGGAGTGGCTTGGATGGTGCGCTAGGGAGCAACTTTGTTGGTGCGCCAAGGAGACGACTTAGAGAGTGCGTCAAAGGAGGCAACTTAGGGAGTGCGCCAAAGAGGCGGCTTAGGTAGTACGCCAATGAGACAGCTTAGAGAGTGCACTAATAGGAAGCGGCTTGGGTAATGTGCCAATGAGACGACTAAGAAAGTGTGCCAAAGAAGGCGGCTTTGGTGGTTTGCATGGTGTATAACCATATTCACTATGATATAGGTATAATACCCCCTCCCCAATCCTTTTTTTTTTTTTTTTTTGCGCTTCTACTCCACTCTGTCTTTCCCTCTGCTTCAACCTCAAATAGGTTTCTATCTTCAAACCTATTTGCATAGGGAGTGCGCCAAGGAGGCGACTTAGGTGGTGCTCCAATGAGACAGCTTAGAGAGTGCGCTAAAAGGAGACGGCTTAGGTAATGTGCCAATGAGACAGCTTAGAAAGTGCGCCAAAGGAGGCGACTTTGGTGGTTTGCATGATGTATAACCATATTCACCATGATATATGTTTGATATTTATTTTTTTTTCGTAATGATCCCTTCCTTTGTCTACTAATTTATTCAATGAAATTCGTTCAATACTATACATACTAAAAAAAAAAAAAATGGATTGTGAGTTTAAAAAAAAATTAATAGAAATATTTGGGGTAAGAATAAACCAGCGGACAAAGAAAAAGATTACCACAAAGCAATACTGACAAGAAAATATGACAATAAAATAGGTTGAGGTCCGGCAGACGGCTAAGGCAAGGCTGTTGCTTGCCGATAAAGCAAAGAACACCAAGAGCTTAACCTATAGCTCTGATACCATGTTAGAATAGTAGAGAAAGGAAAAATAATATGTATTGTATTAAATGAATTTTTCCTATACAATAGAAAGCATGTATATATATGCTAAGAAAGAGTATCATATTAGAAATCTAACTATGAGAAAGAATATCTTATAAAAAACCTAACTATGACAATACCTAATATATTTAGAAAATTAATACCTAATATATATAAGAATATATACCATATACACATTAACAATTAGGCTGATTGATTTTTATTCGATTGGTTAACTATACTATTTTCAAAATGAGAATCCTAACCAATAATTGTTATCTACTACACACAACTCCTTTTTACTACCTCACACGTTATTGTGTATATACTTCTAATGATTAATTATATAAAGTGTCTAATCCATTCAGTATGAATGTTTTATGAAGCTTCCTCACACAACCTTTCTTTTTCTTTTTTCAAAAACTATAATTAGATTAGTTTAAAACTCTGCATCTAATAAATAATGGTAAATAGTTTTCAAATTTAACCCCTATTCATCAAAACATACAAAAATTTAAATATAAAATTATAAATACATAATGTTTGGAGTGTTCGAAGGCATAGTATGGAGATGGAATGAGTAATGCTAGAGATTTACATTTTTTATTCATAAATTTACTTAGGAGAATTGGACTCTCAACGATTATATGCGTAATAAATAAAAAGTTAATACTTACCATGACATATCATTGTGAGTAGAATTGTCAAAAAAAATTGGAGTCTCAAAAATATTTTCCAAGGTGGAATATCCAAATATTCTTGGCGTGTACGTCGGGTGGTGGAAGGTGACGCATGGCATGGTCAATGGATGCGTCCTTGGATCAATGTACATATACATATATAACATCATCTTCATTACCTTATGTTAAAAAAATTTAGTATTCATCAAATGTTTTTTTTAATAATTTAAATTATTTATTTTATGAGTTATGAATTTTAATTTGTTATATACAAATTCATATATTAGTCATTGTTGGCACACGTGATGCGTCTCAATGTTACTCATGTGTCTAATTTTCTCCTATTGCTCAAGCTACAAAAGAAAAATAATAATAATAATAATAACTGACGCATTTACATTAGAATATGGCATAGTATAGATGTAGAGAGACATGAAAAAAAGAAAAGAAAATAAAAGAGAGATGGAAATAGAAAAGGGAAATTAAGAGTTTGGTTTTGGAAGGGGCATCATCCAAGCATGTATGCGTAACGTGTAGTTGAGAGAGAGAGTTGCATGGCAGGCAAAGACATCTACTAGTGATGGTGGGGGTCGTAAAGCTTTGTGGGTCCGAATGCTTTCCTTGTATTTTATGATACGCCAATTTGCCAAGGCTAAATCCACTTGAGTTTGAGCCCTAGATATTTCGTTTTAGGGTTCGTAAATAATTGGATTACACAGTCTTTTGTATATTATATTACTCAAATATATTTTCCCTTTTCTTGATCAACTACTTGAAATAATAATATACTTAAAAAGTTTGGGATTGTACATTTTTGCTTACGGGTCCAAAATGGTCCTGGTATGATAACTTGAACAATTTATCTTGTAGGTATTTATATATAATTATTCATAATATATATATATATATGTATGTATGTATGTATCAAATTGATATTAGTTCATATGATATCGTCTTTATATTCAAAAAGATGAACACCCTATTTTAGGGGTTGTTTGGTTTTCATTTTAGGTTAAATAATCACAAAAGGACAAAAAAAGAGTCAAAAAATCACAAAAATCAAAAATCACAAAAGAACAAAAAAAAAATCCACCATTACAAAGTCAAAAAAACCAATCAAAAATACCAAACGAACAAAAAAGCCCTAAGCTAAAAAAAATCAAAAAAATCAAAAAATCAACTAAAAAATTCATTATCAAACAAAAGCTTAGACTTGTCTCTCTTTTCTTTTCTCTTTTCTTTCTTCAAAAACCAATGATAAAATTATGTCAAGTGATGATAAATCTCATTGATTATTTATTGGTATTGTTTACAACTTTTTCTTATTATTACTTTTTGGTGTTGTTTACAATTATAATAGCAACTTTTTGTTATTATAATTCGTGTGACATAAATAACTTAAATAAATTAAAACAGCCTGATTATGTGAAAAATAAAAGAGATATGATTTTAACTTTTATTTTAAAATTATCAACTATTAATTTGAAAAAAAGTACTATTAAGTAGGTTTTAAATGAGTTTTGATAACTACAAACTTATTTGATGCTTTCATAGTGTTACTATTGTGGATAGTTTTGGAAAATGCTACACATAGAAGGATTTTTTACTCTTCTTTTTTTTTTTTTTTTTTTTTTTTACAGTTAAATGCTAAACACAATGATTTCATATATATTTATCAATGTCAACTCGTGCTTATAATAGGTTTTACTTCAACAATTTAAGTAGTTTATTTTTTTAATTAAGAGTTTTGTCTTTCTTAATTTTAAAATTGGATACAGTTTTTGAAAGAAAAATGATTAGGAGTTCCAGAAGAAGAGTTTTAGAGAGAGCTCTAATAATAAATTTTATCATGTGATGTGATGTTTTAACTTATATTTTTGTTTATTTATTTTTTTTATCGGTGATATTATATACACCAATTGTATTACATCATCAATTGAAATATTAATTATTATACTAATTAATACATGTAATATTTTTTTTTATTTTACAACGTTAGTAGAGCTCATATGTATCATTGCTCTTTTTGGAAAGCGTTACCCAAGTGGATTGAACTTGAGAAAAGGCCGAGAGCTAAAGAGAGCATTAGAAGCGTGGGACACGGAGAGAGAGAGAGAGAGCTCTCCGCAAATGCTGATAGCGTGGAGTCCAAAAACATAATGCTTTGAAACCGTTTACTGTTCTTTCTTTCAACAACTTTCTCATCATCGGTTACACATTTTTGTCTTTATTATTTTGGATTTTTGTGCTATCAGTTACATGTCTCAATATTATCAAAAGGAATGAAAATCCTATTATCAAAAGGAAAGAGAAATTTTTTTTATCAACCCAAAAAAAAAAAAACACACACACACACAATTAAAGATTACATAAATAATGGAAAAAATGAAAAAATTATAGTAGTGACATCTCCTCATCCCAACTAAATTGGCACAAAAAGAGAGACTAATCATATGCAAACACTTCTCAAATTCCCAAATTGGCAAATGTTAAATATTAAATATTGCAATTCTTATGAATTTATCATAATTATTTTGGACACTTCTAAGATTTTAATTTACAAAATACTGTCTCTTGTTCATCTACAATGCATTAGCCATATTGATAAAAAATAAATAAATAAAAAAAATAAAGAATTATTATCTCTTTTATATTAAAATATAAATTTTATCTTATTTATCTATCATTGTGTCTTTACTCTATTTGTATTAAATCTCAATAAAAATTAATACAATTCACCCTAAAAGATAAAAGGTGTCCTTAAATTATAAGTTTTCAACAAATGCTGAATTATTAAAGTGGATGTGTGTATAATATAAACTTTAATATTCTATTTGATTTATTAGAATGAGATAGAATAAAATAATGATTCCTCATATTATTTTTATGAAATTATCATTATTTTAAAATGATAAAAAATAATTTCATTTATAATACATTTGTCATTATTTTTTAATTTTTTTTTTTTGGGGTGAATATTATTTTTTTAATCTAACTAATCATAAAAATGAATGAACCAACTAGTGCCTCAAATTTACTTGAGAGTCTAATGGTAGAATGAAAAAAGTTTGAAAGTGCCTCGTCATTGAATCAGCACAGAAGAGGATGACACACTGAACCTGGCAAGGGACCTACCTTTATTTGGAGATGGAAACCTAGTCATGACATATGTATAATCATCCACCGATGCCCCCCAATTGGCCCAATTCTGATCAGATAGCATTACCAAAAGGCTATGGCTTCTGTCCAGTCCGAGATCGGATTAGACTGTACTGTTGGGCTCTTGGAAACCCATCACGGGTCTCGTTTTGATAATCTGAATCGTTCAATGTGTAGAACTCGTCGAGTACTATATGCCTGTAAAAAATCACGTTGATCGGATATCGATAGCTATGTGAACAAAACAGTTTTTTATCAACCGTTAATTTTTTCACCGTCCATTTTTTTTTATACAAAACTGATTTGATCACATAACTATCGATATCTAATCAACGTGATTTTTTACAGGCATGTAGTACTCGACGAGTTCTACACATTCAACGGTTCAAATTTTCAAAACGGGACCTGTGGTGAGCCCCCCATAGACCCAACAGTATCGCCCAATCCGATCCCGGACTGGGCACAAGCCGGACCCTTACCAAAACCCATCTTCTTTGCGTAAAACCACTCTTTAGAGGTTAAAATAACATTAAAAACAAAAAAAAAAACATTTAGGAGGTGTTTTTAACTTTCTGTGGGACCCAATTGGTCTCTTGGTTGGCAGACCTCGATTGCATGCATGCTGTACCACTGTTGTACGGTGGGTACAGAACCAACTGTACCATTGATGCAATGACTTTATTCCCATCAAAAAAAATATTTTACCAAACAAATATGCAAATAAATTATCAGAAGTGATTGGTTTCTCGAAAGAGAAGTCCCCGAATTCCCTCAAAATCAAAATGACGTTGTTTTTACCGTTTTGATTTTTTTTTTTTCAGAAGAAGAAAATCAAAAAAGAAGAAGGAAGAAGAAGAACTGAAGGGGGCCATCAACCATTCATCTTCATCATCAACATCATCAACCATTTCAGATCTAGAAAAAAAAAAAAAAAAAAAAACAAAATCGGGCTAGGGCGGAGGTGCGACGATTGGCCACGGAGGCAGAGGCGAAGGCGGGATGGAGGCGGCGAGTTGCGACGATCGGGCGAGCTGCGACAATCGACCAGGCTATCGGCAGAGGCGGAGGGGCCTCTCTCTCTCCATTCCCCCTTCATTCCCTCTTCCCCCTCATCTTTCTCTTCTCCTCTCTTTTTCTCTCCCTCTCTGTCTCTCGCTGTTTCCCTCTCTCCTCTCCTCTCTCTCTCTCTCTCTTGCCTTCTCCCTCTTCAGATGTAAACGAGAGAACAAAAAAAAAACGAGGGATTCGGGGAATGATTTTTCGGGGAAAAAATCATTTTTCATAAATTATATTGAAGATTTAAGCATTCTTTGTCATAACTTAAAAAAATTAAAAAGTTAAAAAATTATTATCTTATTTAAGTCACATTGTGGGTGTTTGGAAAGTGAGTTTTTATGTAGGTTTTTTTAGTTGTAAGATATTATTGGAGAAATTTTTTTTTGTGTTTGGGAAGATAATTAGGTTTTTTTGTGGTTGAATGTGATATTTGTGAGATAAAAAGTGAAATGATTATGAGGTTGGATGTGATATTTTGTTTGGATGTATTTTTTTTGATTTTGCAAAAAGTACGTCTTTTTGTGAAAAAAATCAAAAAAAACCCAAGTCCCAAACTTTCCAAACACCACCATTATCTTATTTAAGTCACATCACCTCTCTATCACATCACTTCAAACCCAACCCATATTTCATAAAAAGTTAAAAAATATACTTATTTAGATCATCCCAAACCACCTTAGGATTATCTCTTTAGTTAAAAATTTGGATGGAAAGTGTTGTTTGGTGCATTGAATCTATTATAAAAAAAATATTAAAAATTCTATCAAAAATTTTACTAAATGTCTCGCATAAATGTGAAACCCACATAGAACTTACATTGTGTGAATCCTACATCCATATAAGACATTTAATAAAAATTTTAGTAGAATTTTTAAAATCTCTGACATTACTCATCTATTATAAGTCTCATTTTAATAATTCAAATAATTTATTTTTGTAAAATCTTATATTTGTATTATTTATAAAAAAAATTATAATTTAATTGATAACCGAAATATTTTTATTTTATTAATCAATAAGTGTATTTTTAAAAAATAAATCATTTATTTTTTTCTTGGTGACAACTATCATCAATGCCTATTTGACAAATTAACTTTTTTATAAGATGATAAAAATTAATGTTTTTTAATTAAATAAATAATTTTAAAAAATAATTAATTAATATATATATATATAACGTGATATTTAACTTCTTTTAAATTTATTTTAACCAAAAAAATAAGTAACCAAACGAGCCTTACGCCCCTACAAAATATTGCCCTCCAAAAAATATGAAAAGAAAATGTGATGACTGATGATAAGGTCTTGTTTGGCAGCAAACACCATGTTTCGAAGGCCTCGTTTGGGAACAAACTAATTTAATAACTTTTTGACTATTTGGCTAAAATATGAATTAAAAAAATTAGTATGTTTGGATGAATTTTTGACTTTTTACGAAAAGATGTGCAAAAAAAAAAAAAAAAAAAGAATCTTTGAATTTTTGGTATAAATTGATGACTTTTTAACTAATTTAATAATTTTTTTACTTTTTAACCAAACGGGAGAGTTGCCAAACAAGGTCTACCTGTCTCAAGTCTGAAATCATGACTCCAGAGGACCAAGCCCACCTTGCTCGTAAGTGGATTTTACTGTATGCTTATTTTAATATATTAACTAGGACCCACTTATGACGACATTAATCACCAAAAACAAAAACAAAAAAAAAAATCTCTCTCTCTCTCTCTCTCTAAAAAACCAAAACCGTTCTCTCTATAAATAACACCTGAAAACCCATCTTTGCATTCTCAATCAATCCACTTCCCCACCACCTCTCTTTCTTCCGTATACGTCATTCTCTCTCTCTTGAGCCACATTTTTTGAATCTAAAAAGCAAAGGAAAATGATGAGTACAGAGATGGTTTCTGAGGCACCAATGGTGTCGGCAGTACAGCGGTCGCCGTGGCACTCACCGGTGCCGTACCTGTTCGGAGGGCTGGCGGCGATGCTGGGTCTCATTGCCTTCGCCCTTCTCATCCTCGCTTGCTCCTACTGGAAGCTCTCAGGCTACCTCGACCGCGATAACGACGACGCCAACTCCGCCGACAGAGACGTCGAGCTCGGCGCCGATGCCGATTCCGGGGAGAAACCTAAATTGGCGCCGCTCTTTGAAGAGAAATATCTGGTGATAATGGCCGGACAAGCCAAGCCAACGTTCTTGGCCACACCCATCTCCAGCAGAGCTTCCTCTTTCGGAAGCAACAGTTCTGCTTCTCAAATGCCCGATAATAAATCGGACGGTGGTGATCGGACCGACAACCCCAAAGACAATCAGAGTCAAGAAGATCAGACAGAGAACGCCGTGGAGACTCATGAGACCTCACATCAGGTCCCTTGATTTTATTTTATTTGTTTCTTCCTTTTTTGATTGTTTCTTCACTTCACGAGGGAGTGAGTGAGTTCCAAACTAGTATTTACTGTTTCTTTTGGTTGGGGGACTTCACGGGGGTTTTGCATGTAAGATTCATGTGGGCTGCGTAGTAGACAAAACACCCTCACCCCCTTCTTTTTGTTTCCTTCTAAATTCCGGAAATGTAAATACTTTTGGAGTGGAGGATCAACGAATGAATGAATGAAATGGATGATTTGAGCTGTTTTTAACTAAGATTTCCAGAATAATTTTGGGACATAATCTAATAGGAGTACTCAAATTTAGAAATTATTTAGAATGATATAAACAAGTATATTTTTTAAATTTTTATGAAAATATATATAGAAAAATAAAAAGATAATGAGTATCCAATTTTTTTTAAAAAAAATATGCTTATATCTAACATGCCAAACAAATTCTTAACATGTAATTAGTTGATATACTAAGCTTATCATTATTATTTTAATATTTTCAAAAATAATAATAATGATCTATTTTCTAAACTCATTTTTTTTTTTAATTTAAAATTTTTGTTTGGTTATTTTTAAAACGGGACAAAGTTTTTTAAAAATTAACATGGAAGTATTTTTTTGATGTGACAAATTTTTTATTTTTTAATTGTCTTTCCTTAAATTGAAGAAAAACTTAAATTTACAATAATACATTTTTTTTAAAAACCAAACAAACATCCTTTTTTAAAATAAAATTTTCCAATCACGTGAAAAAATAATAAATGAACCAAACATGAACAGTGTATTTAGTGATTGGTAATACAATCCAAATGGTCACTAAGTGATGAGTGAGAGATGGAAATGACAAGTATGAGGCATTCTTACATAGGGTTTTGTTTGGGAAAATGAGTGAGAGTACTAATTAGTGTTATCACTAATGATGTGGCAATGGGCCCCACTATGAATGATTTGATGTTTTGGCCTTGGTGTTGTATTTTTTTTCTTTTTTTATTGAGTGCCATGTCATTAGTGATCTTTTTAGAGTTCCAAAATTAGTGGTCTCTATCATTGTTGTTTTGTTTGGCCAGTTGCAATTCAGACCACTAATGAACGAGCTCTAAACACAGCTCTACTTACGTGGCAGCCAACAAGAGATGTAAAACCACACATTCATATTTATAGTGCGTGTGCTTCATGCATTGAATTGAAAAAAAAAAAAAAAAAAAGAAGAAAAAGAAGAAGAAGAAGGGCAAATGTAAAACCACACCTCTGTCACCGTCTTCTTCTCTCTATTTGAAGGCATTTGCAGATTTGTACCAAGAGCAATATACAGAACAGAGAGAGAGAGGGAGGGAGAGAGAGAGAGAGAGGCAAATTCTTTCTTTTTGTAAGCCAATTGTAATTTCTTCTAACTAACAAAACGTACAAAAGATAGAGACAAATATATATATATATAGAGAGAGAGAGAGAAAGAGAGAGAGAAGAAGAAGAAGAAGAAGAAGAAGAAGAAGAATGGACAGAGAGAGTGAAATGAACCAATCCAAGTTCAAAAGGGTTTGTGTATTCTGTTAGAGTAGCTAGGGGAAGAAAAATAGCTACCAAGATGTTGATATTGAGCTTGTCAAGGAATTGGTATATTATTTCTTTTATGCCATTAATGCCTCTGTTTCTTTCATGGGGGTTTCATGGTGTTCTTTCTTTGGGACCTTTCTTCACTTGGGTTGTTGACAAATGTTGTTTTATCTCATGGATTTTGTTTGAAATGTGTTTCTCAAACTTTTTATCTATTGGATTTGATGTGGGTTTCTCTTGAAATCATGTAAATCAGTTTGTGAATTAGTTCATTGGTCTTTTTTCATTTAGAAATTTTGATTGATACCTTCAAATAGGACATTTTTGGTGCTACTTTGGAAGTTTTCAAGCAAAACCCTTCATGTTAATCAATGTTTTCAGCTCTGTTTCTAAACACAACTCTGTGTGTGTGTGTGTGTACCTATTTCTTTTTAACAAAGCTCTTTCCCTCTCTCAGTTGTGATGTGTCGGCGCCGATCTCGATTAGAGACAGTTAGGGGTTTGAATCAGCTCTGGCCTCTCATCGGGGAGTGAAAGGTCGAAGACAGAGAGAATCATGAATAGAGAGATCGATTGTTGATCGGCGGAGAGAGAGTCGATCTTCATCGAATAGAGAGAAAAATGGAAAAGAGAAGAAATGAGCGAATAGAGAGAGAAAGAGAGAGAGAGAGAAAATGACGAGTTAGCAACAGTGGGCACAATGGGCGCCACGTCATTAGTGCTTGCTCTAGAGCTCTTGCTCTAGTGCTCCGAAGCATTTTTCTTTGTTTGGCTATGTTGAATATCATATAAGGAAACTAGAGAATTTGCAAAAGCTGAGGTAGCAACGCAATGACACCTAGCCTAGGTATGTTGTTAGTATTATGGAACTATTCTATTATTCATGTCATTTTTCGTTTACATATGTGCTACTCGCATGTTAATTCTCTGTAACATTCAATGATAAGAATGTTTTACAATTTTAAACATTTAGGGGTTATTTTGGGTGTCCTAAATAAGTGTATTTTTTGACTTTTTGGACTAAAAAGTTGAGAAAAAAATATGGTTGTTTGGATTAACTTTTTGACTTTTTATGAAAAATTGTGTATTAAAAAATTGTATAAATTAGTGTGTAAGAGAATATTTGTTTTTTGGGTTGTATGGCTGTCCTTCATGCGCAAGTAGAATAGATGGTAAGAGTAATTGTCTACTTTTCAGGCATTTCACTGGACGGTGCTTTTTTGCTGGTGGGGGCCATCACGGGTCTTGTTTTGATAATCTGAACCGTTCAATGTGTAGCACTCATCGAGTACTATATGCCTACAAAAAATCACGTTGATCAGATATCGATAATTGTTTTTTTCAACCGTTAACTATAACACCATCTCTTTTTTTTTTATATACAAAACTGGTTTGATCATGTAGTTATCGATATCCGATCAACGTGATTTTTTACAGCCATATAGTAGTCGACGAGTTTTACACATTAACGGTTCAGATTATCAAAACGGGACATGTGATGAGCCCCCACGGGCCAAACAATAGTATGTTAAAATTGCACCCCAACTATGCAATTTTCCTTTTGAACCGCAGCACAGATCTGACTTATTGTGATTGATGAGTTGTATTTTTGTGTGTAAAATTAATTTTTTAATATTTTGTTTGGTGAATAGTGATAACTTTTTAACTTTTTAAATAATTTTTTAATTTTTTATTTTTTTTGAGACATGCCAAACTTGGCCTTAGTCTCCAAGCCTCTGATATCTTGCATTCTTTCATAAATGGTTAAAATAAGTTTTGGAAATAAATTGTGATTTTTTTTTTAAATAATGAAGAAAAAAAAATACTCCATATCAAGTTTTTTAACTTGATGACTGACTCAGTGATTAGTTGTATATATATATTTTATGGGTTTTAATTGTATATTTAACTGTATATTTTTACATGTATTTCTATAAATAATTATGGGTGAATTATACTAATAGTCCTTATAGTTTGAGCCTCGTGTCATTTTGGTCATTGACTTTTCAATTGTAACAAATTTGAACCTGAATTTGAATCTTGTTCCAAATAAGAATAATTGAAGATACCATTACTTAATTTCAAGGACAAAATCGTCAATTTAATAAAATATAAATTAATTTGATAAAAATAAATGTCAAAAAAATATTTTTGAATTTTTTAAAATTATTTCTACCCATCAAAGATAAAATTATGTAAACTTAATAAATCTTTAAGACATTTATTTATTTATTTATTACCAAATTAATCTTTATTATGTGTTTAGATGATGATCATGTAATGGGTGATTGTTAGGATTTTAACGTATAATCCATATATTTAATATATAAAATATTTTTAGTTTTGGATTGTTTGATTTAATTGATTGACTTAACAATGATATCAAAATTGTCGTCATATTTGACTTTTAAAAAAATATAAACTAATTTAATAAAAATAAAAACAATTACACATTACATGATCATCATCCAAACACATAATAAAAATTAATTTGGTAAAATAAATAAATGAATAAATGTCTAAAAGATTTATCAATTTTACATTATTTTTTCTTTAGTGGGTAGAAATAATTTTAAAAAAATTCAAAAATATTGACATTTATTTTTATCAAATTAGTTTATATTTTATCAAATTGACGATTTTGCCCTTGAAATTAAACAATGTTATCTTCAATTGTCCTTATTTGAAACAAAATTTAAAATTTAGAATCAAATATGTCATAATTGAAAAATCATAGACCTCAAATCTCAAATTATAGGGACCGTTAAAGTAATTCACTTAATAATTATTAATCAATACTCTAAACACACTATATCTAATTTTGAAATCTAAATTAATTTACGTGAGTGGTATTTTCAAAATTCAAATCAATTAATGAATCCAAAGAGGTTGGTGGCGCAACAAAGAAATGAAAATAAGACTAAAATAAAGGTAAAATGAAAATTTCAGGTAAAAAGTTAAAAAATCACATCAACTTTTCACGTTTTTTTATACAACTACAAAAGTAGTAAAAAAAAAAAATTAAATTAAATTAAATAAAAATAATTTTCAAACATAACTTTTTTCACCTCTTAAAAAAATTAAGAAACTACTAAAAAAATCTCTTCCTAAATGACGTCTCAGTTTTTTTTTTTTTTTTGATTGGATGTGTGTGAATTAATTTGACATAATTTACCACCCCTCCTCCTCCACACACGCACAAAAAATAAAATAAAATAAAATAAATAAAAAACAAGGGTATAACCAAATGCACTTTCACTTTAAGTCATTTAAATTTAAGTTTACTTAGTAAAACCATTCGGGCATAGGGGAAGATTAGTTTATTAACAACCCAACCTACAACCATGGATCCTAATCAATATTATTTTAGTACTTAATCAAACACCACTGTGAGTTATAATTAACTTTGATTTAATAATTTATTATTCTCATAACTACAATAAATCAAAATGACCCATAATTAACACCACAATAATTCAAAAATAACATCAATTAATATAAATCATAACATACATATGATATGGGCCTAAAATGGAATATATATTATTGCATGAGTCATATACATATATACATGCCATTCATTAGCTGTTTTCATTGTAGAAAATTATAAGGCAAATTGATACCAAGTAGACTCTTGTTTTGGACGCAAATATTACTTTTGGGAGTGGTACACAACAGCAAGCATTGTCATATTAAGTGGCACACTATTTTTTTGGGCACTGGTTTGTGGTAGGCCATTAGGAACTCCATTTAGTGGAGTTTATTAAAAAATAATAATAATCAATATTGATAAACGACAACAATCATTGTGAAAAGCGATTCATGATGCTTTCTACTATTGAAACACCCTTATTAAAATAAAAAATAAAAAATAATTATAATTGGGTAATGCCTTGAAATTTTCAGTATCTGTATATATAGAAATTGAGTTTCTATCTTTATCCAATATTGGATGCCTTGGAGATGATGTAACAACAATGCTACCGACACAAATTCCGTGCATGGTAAAATACATACCCAAAAAAAAAAAAAATTAAATGTATGACTCAGCCAGATTCATTTCAAAACATACGGTGGTGTTGTCAAATTTTTTTTTTTTTTTGTAACTAGCTATTCGGCCTATTTGACTAACTAATTCGGGAGATCAATCCACTATTCACTGAAAGAGAACCATTTAAAGCCACGGCAAAATATTATATAAATTAGTCTCAAGAAATTATTTACACCTATGATGTTTCGAACTTAAGATACTGAAGAGAGCACACACTCAAATCTCAAGTCTTGACCACCAGGATTTCAAAAAATTATTTGTAATTATGAGATTTCGAATTTAAAACTTTAAAAGAGTACACCACCAGTCTCAAGGCCAAGCCTTGTATTAATGTGCCACTTGTAATTTTTATTTGGATAGATTCTGATATGATGCACTGATTCAAAGTTGGTGAAGATTGGAATTTAAACTGCAGAATTGGAACATAATTCAACAGGAGAGAAAACAACAAAGTGCTCAAGAAACTTGCGACGAGGCAATGTTTATGACTTCATTAACCATGGTGTCATAAAATTCCCTTTTTTTGCTGCTCAAAAATTTCAGTTTATCCAATCTAAAGAAGACCCAAAAAAAAAATTGGTGGAACAAACTCTCATGGCACCACAGGATGAGCGGCGAGGAGAACCTCACAATGTATATATATATATATATATATAGAGAGAGAGAGAGAGAGAGAGAGAGAGAGGATACGGTAGGCAGAGAATGGTCCTACACAGTAGGAGTTTTTGATTTAAATAGTGAAACCTTGTACGACTATTAATGAATAAGTTTGAAAGAAAAGAATGAGCACATTATTTCGTTTACTTTTTAGGATAGCAAAACTGGAAGAGCAATGCTAGAGACCACTAAAAGTGGTGTTCTAAAGTAATTATTAATGATGTGACATTCATTTTTTTAAAAAAAAAAATAGACACAATAACATTGTGACAGTGGGTGGGACCCACTGTCACATCATTAATGATGGTACTAATTAGTACTCCCACTTATTTTCCAAACTGGAGTGTGCATTGCCAAGTGTATGTTTTGGTTATCATCTATATAGCTCGCTTTTTGTTGTTCTTAACTTTTTCTTATGTTTTTAAATTTCGATTCTTTTTGTTGTACTATTAGGCAGGATCCAATTCCAATGCACCCTCTCATTACTAGGTATATATATATCAGTCGTGCTAGGCAGCTCGAAACTGAGCTCCTCCGAATGCCCCTAAAAACAAAAATGACGTCGTTTTTGCTTTTGTTTTTTTGTTTTTTTGTTTTCTTCAGCAGAACGAAGAAGAAGACAGCAGAAGAAAGAAGAAGACGGGGGAGGAAGGAGGAAGAGGAGGAGGAGGAGGGGGAGGAGGAGGAAGAAGGACTGGAGGGGGCCTAAAAAATGGGACTGGAGGCGGGGGCGGGGGGCGGAGGCGAGGCAGAGGCATGGCGATTGGCGATGGAGGCGGAGGCGCAGCGATCGGCGGAGACGGAGGCTCGGCGATCGGCGGAGGCTAGGCGATCGGCGGTGGAGGCGATGCGATCTGCTTTCCCTCTCTCTCTTTCTCTCCCTCTCCCTCTCTTTCTCTTTCTCTCCCTCTCCCTCTCCCTCACCCTCACCCCGTTTCAGATTGGAGGAAGAAAAAAAAAAAAAAGTTTGAATTGCTGAAACGACGTCGTTTCAACAATTCGGGGGATTCGGGGGACGCCAATTCGAGCTCTCGAGCTTTATTCTATATATATATCATAACAACTGGACTATTTTGAAAAAAATGGCTAAAAATCTTTTAATTTTTAACTCGTTTTAGATCATATTATTTTTTATGTATTTTACTCATTTTTAAAAAAAATCAAAAAAATTAATTTTTAATCATCTTCTCAAAACAAGCATATATGTATATTAAAATCTCATTCTTTCAACACTAGATTGGTTTAAAATTCAAGATTCTCATTATCACCCTTGGATTCACTAATGATGACCCAATTTATTTATTTATTTTTTATTTTTAAAAAAAGAGTTTTGTCTTTAGATGTCAAGGAGAAGAAAAAATCAAAACATTTCACATGAACACTCAATAAAAGGCGAAAAAAGTCAACTGCGTGGTTAATATTTAAAACTTGGGTCTTGTTAAGAAATGTTCTAGGCACAAGAAAAAGACAAAATAAGGGTAGAGCCCAATACACCTAGGATGTTCTACTTCGACCAGCAAAAACATAATCAAAAGAAAATACTAAGAATTGGACACAAACTAGGGTGGTTGTTTGTTCTACTGAGGGTGCTCTGATTAGAGGTTTCGTTGCCTTTGTTTTCCTGCGTTTAAGACTTGTGTGTCTAGTACATTCTTTGCCAGGTATTTTCCCCTTCTTGTAACGTTCTATTATCTTTTATAAAATGTTACTTCTTTTACTGAGCTTAAACATGAATAGACCCACACTCTCTGATCGAATGACCTAGATCAAAGAAGAACCAAATGGGTCAAATGAAATAGCATATTGATCATTGACCGTGCTGTTTGATCTAATTTGATAAAATTTTATGGTAAATTGCTTAAACATGAACACCAAATGGGTCAAATGAAATAGCATATTGATCATTGACCAGCTGTTTGATCAAATTTGATAAAATTTTAAGGTAAATTTCGACCACACAATGATCATACATGATCTCATCCACAAGTAGGACACATGTCTTGATTTGTGTGCATGATAGAGCTTAATATGAGGTCACCTTTTCTTTTGTTCATAGTGCTCTTTGTTTTCTTCTCCTCTATACATTCTCTGGCAAATTCGAGAAAAATTGACAGACATATACATCCATACGCACATATCCCCCGACAAATTTTAAACTTTATGACTTGTGTAAGAAAGAGTCTTATACACTATATATGACGACAACATTTTTTTTGACTTTATATTTATCAGATACTGAATGTGTGGCCACGTTATCATTGAAGAAGAGTCACTCTTATGCAACAAATCAATCTGGTTACACATGAATAGCCAGAGGAGTGCCACTACAGCAACATCCACTAGGGTTAGCATCAAACATTCCTTACAGACTTTGAGAGCTACAATTCCGTACTGAGAATTGATCAGAGACTCCTAGATCTCATGGACCTCTTCAAAATCAAAACCCTAATTTTGATGACGAAAACTGATCCTACTTGTGTTTTTTTTTTTTTTTTTGATCGGCAACTGATCCTACTCGTGTTGAATTGCTATCTCCGGGAAATCCCACATTCACTTTCTTGTGGTTGAAGATTACTTCATCTTGCTCCGGGTGAAAAAAAACAGTGGAAATGAAGAAGATGAGGGGTCGATGATTGTGACTTGCATTATTAGCTTGGTGTCATATCATAACATTCCAAGTATATGTAATGATAGAGGTGCATATTGTAGCTAAGAGTTGCAATTATTCATTTCAATCTAGGGTTTGAAAATTACAACTCATAAGGTTTTTATATACATGTATATTTGGCTAGGAATGAACTGTGTCATTGGATTGGCCTAGGCATTCTTGGCACTTTTGGGGCAAATAATGCTACTTGAAATAGTGCATTATGGACTTGTTTGGTTGGCAGGATTATTAGTGAAGAGATTAATAATCTATGAGATTAATGTAAGGTTAGTTATTCAACTGGATTAGTGAGATACATAATTCCCTCATGTCTACATTTGTTTTGCAATATATATGGAAATATATAATCTCAGTTATGTGTATTCTTTGTGCTACTAGTTGTAGGATTAAAAAATCCATAAACTTTGTTGGATAGAATGGCCATTAGAATATAATTCAAATAATAAAATTTACAACCAAACAATGGAATGAGTCCCACGGATTAATAGTCCCAATCTTATGCTATAGTTTGCCCAATCAAACAAGCCCAATGTGTATTGGTGAGATGTAGTGGACTGATTTTGAACACGTATGGCTCGTTCTAGCAAATTTGAGGTTTGAAATTTAGAGACCATAGAGAAAATAGAATCAGAATTTGATGATGGTATCAAGCACAAAATGTTGGTAATAGTTAAAAGAAAAGCAAGAAGCAGCAGCAATACAAGTAACAGATAACTTCAAATCTTTTGAGGTCACCATATCAGTAATACAGGAATGAGAGAGGATAGATTTCTATCATTTCAATCAGGTCTACTAAGGTTTGAGTTTGGTTAGGATGAAAGTGATTAAAATTGCAAAAAAAATAAAAATAAATAAGTGAACAATTTTTTTTTTTTAATTTTTAAATTTATTTGATAAAGGAGCTAATGATATTTAATTAACTTGATATGTGCTAATCGACGTACCCTAATAAATAAATAGTTTGGATCATCGAAGTGGAATCCAAAATGAACGTCATTTGCCACACAACAGTGGCTGATGTGCATGGCACACAACAGCCACCCCAACTCCCCCTACCAGTCATCTAAAAAATTACGAAGTGGATCGTTGAAGTTAGGAATTAGTTAATGGCCAATATCTCCCTTTCTATGACGGGGATAGATTCTTTTTTTTTTTTAATTTTTAATTTTTGTCAATCAATGAGAGATAAATTATACAATTATCATAAGATATACATCAAAATATTTAACTATAAAAAAATAATAATAAATAGTGACAAAAATATAACAAATCAGCAAAAACTCCAAATGAATATAAGGAGAAAAATCCACACAAAAGTAAAAATATATAAAAAGATGCAGAGAATCTTGGTCAATGGACAAACTCGGTTCCGCTTCATGAAACAAACAAAATTACTCCAAATTCTAATATCCCTACATTCCTTTAAACAGTTCTTAAAATTGCCAAATGGAGGAAACATTTTTTTCCCCATATTCTTTGGTTTCTTATTATAGTATATAATAACTTGTTACAACCAGACTTTACTTGAAGGGGATTTATATTCATTCGATAGGCTATTATTTATTGCATCTCTGGACTTATTATATAAACAATCATGTTGTGCCATCTGTGGAGAGTACAACACTAGTTGTTCTCTCCTCCCAAAATTTTCTTTTGGCTTTAAGCAGCTGAACTGTAATGATATTAACTATATATTTTTTTCAAAATCAAAGACACTCAAGATTCAAAGGGCAATACCATACAGAGATGTGAAAATTGGTGCAGTTATTCATTTTAAATATAGGAAGTCATGTAAAATAAATAAATAAAAGAAAGAAAGAAATTATTTCTCACTCTCTCTTGAGGTCTTTCTTAAGACTTAAACTCGATAATTATTAAACATATGTGAGACAAGATGGCAAGACTATAGATACTTAAGAGAGCAGTCAGGGTGAAATGTTGGACCCTCTCCGGAGAGAGAAAAAAAAAAAGGGAGGGGGGGTCATTTAAAATTTTAGAAGTCAAGTTAAAGATTAGGTGGTAGGTACCAAATATATATATTTAATTTAACTGAACATATATAACTTTAGCAAAGCAGAATGACAAAAAGATATTCATATAACCCATTTCACTTGATTTGAACACAAATTTTAATTTAGTTTGATTAAAAATGAAGTCAACTATAGCATTCAAACAAAAGGCCCTCCTAAACAAACTAGGAAGAGGTTCACATAGAGAAGTGTTATCTCACACTTGCAATGTCTTTTTGCTATTTGGATCAAAAATCAATATCACATATTAGTCAATGCTTGCAACTGATCCACGTGGCATCATAATCGACACTATGTTAAACAAGTTGGTAATAAAATGGGTAATATATATAACTATATGCACATGGAGGTATTGAAATGGCATCTGAGAAGAAGAGAGCTTAAGTAAGTTTAGGGGTTCAATTATCATTGCTTTTTTAAGTAAACAAATTAATAATAACCGATCGGTAAGTTTTGACTATTTGTCCATTGCATATAGTCGGATAATTTGAATACTAATTTGGCATTTCTTCTTACTCAAATTTCACATACATGAACAATTCTAATAAGTCAAGTCATCTTAGAGGGAGAGAGAGATATCAATCTAACCCTAAGAGAGGGAAATTAAATTTGATATTGAATATAGATTTTGTTTTATAGATCTCTTCAGATACATTTTGTAAACATAATTTTTATGAAAATCAGATGTCTAAAACAAAAGCAATAAAATTTTGAAGTTTTGAAACAATAAAAAAATAAAATAATTACTTTACACTTTTTTTTTTTTTTGATAAGTAAGCAAATATTATTAAGAAAGCATCAAGATGATGCAACCAATACAAGAAAACCAACCCAGAAAGGGGAACCAATAAAACAAGGGCTAACCAATCACCTCATCTAAAAAATCTAAAAACACAAATAAATCTAGATCTACCCTACCCTCCAACAAACTATACAAAACTAGAAGAAGACGACTTTGTAACCAAGAAACACTATGAGAAACCTCTAAGAAGGTACGTCTACTCTGCTCCAACCAAAGCAACCACATCAAATAGAATGGAGCCAATAACCAAGCTCGTTGCCACCGTCGGCCAAGACGAACGCCCCACCAAACCCAAAGGAAATCCAATACCCCCTGCGGTTGAACCCAAGCAAGCCCAAAAAGTGAACAAACGAAGCCCCACAAACACGAAGCCACCGAGCAATGGAGAAACAAATGATTCACTGTCTCCGCATCCTCGCAACACATATAACACCGATTCACTAGGACGTGCTCCCGCTGCATCAAATTATCCAAAGTAAGATTCCGACCTAATGCTACCGTCCACATCAAAAAGACAACCTCAGTCGGAACCCTTGGAACCCAAACACTTGTCCAAGGAAAGACCCGACCATCATCCCCCATCAACCCCCGATAAAATGATGCTACTGTGAATCGACCCTTTGCCCACAGCCCAGTCAACACCAAGACATCTGGGCCCACCCTGACCGTCCCTAAACCATATAAAAGCCCCACAACTCTACCAACTAAACGACTTCCCAATCATGAACCTCCCACCGTAATTGAATATCCCAAACCACCACACCCCCACCATCCAAATAGGAAGCCACCAATGCATCTTGATCTGTCGCAATATTAAAAATCAAAAGGAAACGGGTCTCCAACAAAAACTCCCCACACCACTTATCTTTCCAAAACCGCACCTTGCTCTCCTCCTCCATTTTAAACCCTATCCACTTCCAAAACTCCACTCTCTCCAACCAAATCCCTTTCCATAACCCACACCCATAAGTACAGGACACAGACCCAGAAACCTAACCCCCTCTGCCCAGCCCATATTTAGATGCCACCACCTGCCGCCACAATCTGTAAGGCTCCAAAGAAAAACGCCAGAGCCACTTCCTTAACAAGGCTCGATTAAAAGTCACCAACTGCTGCACCCCCAGCCCTCCAGCTTGCTTGCGTTGACAAACCTATCCCCAATCAACCAAATGATACTGAAAATTATCACCACCACTTCCCCACAAGAAGTCCCTCTGAAGCTTCTCCAACCGATGCGCCACTAACACTGGAATAACATGGACCGACATGAAATAAGTGGGGATACTACTCAACATACTCTTAAACAAAGTCAACCGGCCGCCTTTCGAAAGATATTGGCACTTCCAACCTGCCAATCGACGTTGGACCCGTTCCACAACTCCGTCCCACACCCCCTTTGCCTTAAAAGAAGCCCCTAACGGCAAACCCAAATAGGACATTGGCAAAACCGAGACCTTACACCCCAACACTGTCGCCATAATAGGTAACCTAGCCACCGCCCCAACTGGAATAAGCTTCGACTTCCGTAAGTTAACCCAAAGGCTCGAAACCACCTTAAAACAAAGCAAAACACATCGCAGATAGCCAACATAGGCTGCTTCCCCACCACAGAAAATCAAAGCATCATCCGCATATAACAAATGCAAAACCTCCAAAAGAGTCCCCGCCAATAAACCCACAACAAAACCTTCCAATAGACCTTCGCGCACAGCTTTATCCAACAATCTACTCAACGCCTCTATCACTAAGAGAAATAGTAGGGGAGACAAAGGGTCCCCCTGCCAAAGACCTCGATGTGTCTAAAAGAAACCCGCTAGAGTCCCATTAATCAAAACCGACATCCGCACAGTCGAGATACAGAACTTGATCCACTGACACCAAGTTGTCCCAAAACCCATACGATCCAGTACATGCAATAGGAACTCCGAATTAACATTGTCATACACCTTCTCAATACCCAATTTGCAAATCAAACCAGGGCGCCCCGACGAATCCGAGAATCCACACATTCATTAGTAACCAATACTGCATCTAGGATCTGCCTCCCCCCAATAAACGCATTCTGAGATTCGGACACCACAGTCGATAAAAATTCTCGCAGACGATTTGCCAACACTTTAGCCAATAACTTATACATCCTCCCCAGCAAACTAATAGGCCTAAAATCCCGAATATCGTCAGCCCCTCCTTTCTTAGGAATCAAAGCCAAAAAAAGTTGCATTGAAACTCTTCTCAAATTGCCCAGACACCAGGAAATCCTCCATAGTTGCCAGGACCTCACCCTTAACCACACTCCAACAATGCTGGAAGAAAGCCATAGTGAAACCATCCGGACTTGGGGCTTTTATCCCCGTTCATAGCCCGCAAAGCCCCGAACACCTCATCCTTTGTAAAAGCTCGCTCCAACCTCTCCCGATCCTCTCCCAGAATCGTATCAAACTGAACACCTTCCAGGCCCGGCTGCCATACCCCCTCTTGTGGCCAGAATAAATTCTGGTAGAAGCCCACTAGCCCTTCCATAATATCTCCATCTATGTGCAGCTCTCGGCCATCCACCCACAACCTGCTGATCTGATTAACCCTCCAATGAGCATTGGCCATACGACGAAAGAATTTTGTATTTCGATCCCCATCCTTTAACCACAAACATCTAGACTTTTGACGAAAACAAACCTCCTCCAGACGGGATATACGAACAAAATCCTGTCTAGCCGCCTCCTTACAAATACCGGCCTCAGTAGTGTAGACACCCCATTTTTGACCGACCTCAAGACTTTGATGTCATCGTTTGTGTACTCGGTGATTGTGCATGTTTGTGCTCATTATGAGTTTCCGGAGCTTTCGGCTGAGCACCTTATCTCGGGACCTCTTAACTATCTTCTTCTTGGTTTGTTTTTGGACCATGCCTTGGTGCCTTTGCCTGGAGGGAGAAAGAGGCCTGTAGGCCACTTTTTGTAGCTGTAGGCTACTTTTTCCTCTTGTAGGCCACTTTTTGTAGCTATAGGCTATACTTTTCCCTCTTGTAGGCCACTTGCAGTGGCCGGTAGGCTAGTTTCAGGAGCTTTCGGCTGAGTGCCTTGTCTTGGGGCCTCTTAGCTCTCTTCTTTTTGGTTTGTTTTTGGACCATACCTTGTTCCCCCTTGCCTGGAGGGAGGGGAGGACCTGTCGGCCACTTTTGGCAGTTGTAGGCCACTTTCTCCTCTTGTAGACCACTTGAAGTGGCCGGTAGGCTAGTAAAAGTGGTCGACGGCCATTTTTCTATTTTTGCAGATATTTTTGGTACCAGCTGTGCCAGATGTTGGTCACTGAATGCATCCTCCCTACACGTGTAGAGAGGGATTTGAGCAAGCTCTTGCTTGCATTTCTATAAAAGGGGAGGTGCCTCCCCCTTCTTGGGGGTTCAGAATTTGGAGAAGAAAATTTTGACTCTCTCTCTAGAATTCTCTCACTCTCTCTTTATATTATGCTCTATAGTGCTTGGAAGTGAGTTTTCTTCACATTTTTGCACACAACCTCCTATCCAAATTGGACTACCTTGTTGCTGAGGTACTTGGAAGCCTTATTTGAGTTCTAAAAGTTGGTTTTGGCTCAAAGAAGTTGCTGTTATTGCTGTGCTTCAAGGGTGAGTCCCATAGCCTCTTTAAAGCTTTATTTTCATTGCTTATTTGGCCATCCTTGCATGCTGTTTTAGGCCTAACTTGCGACTACAAAACTTTTGTTTTTAAGTGTTAAAAATGGTTGTCTAAGGCCTTGTTTGAGTTAGGGGTGGTCTACTCCCTTTTGTGGTTTATTTTGCTTTGCTTTGTGCTATCTTTTAAAGCCTTGGAGATCACCTTTGTTTGGCCTTTTCACCACTAAATTCCAGAGGAATTTCAGTGGTGGAAAGTGTGTTTTCGGACCCAAAATAGGTGGGGGTGGTCCCCCCCTTTGTACCTCGTTTGCATGTGTTGATGACCTACCAAATGAGCATGTGTTTCTACTTCTTTGTGGCTTTGTTCAAGCATATTTTTGTGAATTTTTAGACCTTCCATAACTCTGTTTTTGGCTTGTTTGATCATTGGTTGCTTGCTCTTTGCACTTGTAGTGCAATCTCACTCATTAGCCTTGCATGCTTAGTGTTTTGGCCTATTGTTCTAACTTGTTTTAGCTATATTTCAGCATGCTTTTGGCCATGATTTAGCATGCTTAAACTCTATTCCAAGCGGTCTTGGTCATGTATGGCTTGTCTTGTATGGCTATAGCATGATAGGCTTTCATAGTCTTGTGTTTTGAGTCCACTAGCATGCTTTGCTTGAGTTGTTTGTATGATATGGCATCATTTGATATATGATTTCAGAGCATGTTTCACTGTCATACTCTCATATGTATCGCTCTTTCAATGCTTTTGAGAAGTTGAGCATCATGCCTTGTTTGTGAGCCAATACTTGAGCATATTTTTCTTACCACCTATGCTATGAGTCTAGCATGTTTTTGTTACTATTTCAACCTGCCTTAGGTCTGTTTTGAATGGTTAAGGTCATTTGAGCATTTCTTAGTATGGTTGTAGTGTAAAAGGCCTTGACTAGCTTTGACTTTTGGGGCCTTTAACATGTTGTGCATGTAATGTTTGTATGATATGGCACCATTTGGCATGTAATTTCAGTGCATATGGTGTAGTCACACTCTCATGTACTTCACTTCTTCATAGCTTTTGAGGGTTGTGTATTACGCCTTGCTTATAAGCCAACATATGAGCATGCTTCTCTTACTTCTTGAGCCTAAGTTTCAACATGATTAGGCCACTGTTTTGGCATGTTTAACTTCTGTCCGGGGTTGGTTTGGTCATTTGTGCTTGGTATTGCATGCCTATAGTATTATGCTCTTTGCTTGCTTCAATGCTTTCAACTCCGAGCATGTCTTGCATGCATCATTTTCACGCTTTGATGTCATTTAGCATCCTATTTCAGTACTAGAATATAGGCCATTGCATCTCATTCTTTGTTTGTTATATCACTTTGAAAGAGGTCTTAAGCCCCTTGTTGGTTTGAGCACGAAATTGAGGCATTCATGCCTAATGGTTTTAGCCTTCTCTTGAGGGTTTCTACTAACCAACGGCATGATGCTTCTTTCATGCTCAAGACGCTTGTGGCTTGGTCCATCTTTCCCATTAGAGGACTTCTCACCATTGGACTTAACCGGTTAAAGGATTAATCGGTAATCTAAAACGAGTAAAACAAAATGAATCAAAGTAAAACATGCCAAGATAACATGTTTGTGTTGCATTGCATGTGTTTGGATCGAATGTTTAAACACGAGAAACGAGAGGCGTTTCATGCTTGAAGTGATGAAACGTGCCTCATTTCTTAGTCACCGACACCCTTGATTGTGCATGATAGGGTGAAGGGTCATCGAGTCTTACTTGTGCATTCATTAACGTGTGCACACTTGGCTTCTCGGCCATCATACATTGCGATGCTTGGTTGATGGCCCGAGAGTCGAGTACCACACTCCTTTGAGCTTAAGAAATGATAAGGAGGGTGGTTGTACACACATACCCTGCAAATACCTTGCTTTGCCTCTGTTGTACTCTGCTTGCAGCAAAATTGGAGTGTGCAGGAACAAGTGGCCAACCGCCAGTGGAAGTGGCCTACCGGCCACTTTAAGTGGCCTACAGCCTCCTTAAGTGGCCGACAGTTCTCAGGCTCAGAGGTGGTCCGAAGTTATTCTGGTTCTGGAGCAGAAACAACTTGGAGATTAGTTCGGTGTTCAGGAATCAAGGTGAATGCAAACAGAGGCAACCGGTGGCAAAGTGACGAATTTCCGGAAGGATGCAACTGAGCATGCATGTCTCCCTCGCCTGCGAGGCCACTTTATTGCTTTGCTAGCTAGTTGTAGTTAATTTAATACACGTGATGTAATTAATTAGTTTGATTCACTTTGTAATATTTTAATTAGCTTAGATTAGCGAGTTATTCAATTTGGTTTGTAATATTTAATTAGCTAGAATAGTTAGTTAAATATTGGTTTGTAATAAGTAGCTTAGCTCAGATTAGCTTAGCTTATTTATTCGGACCCTCCTTCGAGAGGGCACATGTTGTAATAAGGGTGCATGTGTGTGTGTGTATGTCTTCCAACCCCACGTCTTTTTCCCTTTTATTTATCTGCTTTCAATGGTTAGATTAGGGATCATTTTCAATTAGCATACCTTATGCTTGCATGTTTGCATCATTCATTTGTATTGCATGCACCGGGCTCGGCGCATCATTCAAACTGCATCGTATTTCAATACTTCTTTGAATACATGTATCAAATTGTCGCATTCATATGTCATGATTAGATAGTCGAGCCTACTTAGTTGCATTTTTGCATATGTTGCATTAGGCATCTTAACATAGCTAGGAGCATGCATTGTTTTCTAACTAGCTTTTGTTTTGGCTCGGAGTACACTGTAAGTATTTACGCTTTAGCATCCTTGCATGTGTGTAAGTGATTGCCATCATAGCATGCTTGCCATGAGGCTATTTGCTTAAGTGATTAACTGCATGAATGCCTGTGGATTGAGGCTTTATTGCTTGAATTGGAACAATTCATCAAAATGTGAGTTTTAAACCCACTTTGGAAGTGGCAAATCATCATGTTTTAAGCCCACTTGAGGGTGGTAAATCCGCGCTTTAGCCTACTTGAGGGTAGCAAATTCAAATCATTTTCGAAAAACAAACATGAGATGTTTTGTTCCAAATTGAGTGATTTAGTCTATATTTGTATGTTGTGCGCATCACATAGTAATGTTATATTAATAACCAGAATAAGAACACATGTGTTTACACAACAACATATCATGCTTAGTAGAGGCCGATCCTTTGATCGGGCGAGCGGGGGTACTCATTTCAGGACCTTCCCCCTTCGTACCCAAGTTCCCGAGCCGAGGTAACTTTGGTGATGACGGACACGTGGCCTTAGGCATGAGTCAGGGTTTCCTAAATTTCTCAAAATAAAACATTTAGGTGATGACTCTGAAATCTGGCAAAGCAGTCCATGTTTGGCACTTTTGATTCAAAATTGATTTTTTCAAAACCAATTGCCTGATTTGGACTCTTTGGTGATTTATCAGTCTTACATTGCACTTTGTGAGATTAGATTCAGAACCGTGACAGGAGTCCGAACTGTAGTAGCTAGAACCCAATTCGCGCCCTCTCCAAAAGGGGGGCGCGCGGAGCGAGTTTGGGCGATCTACAAGTACGCAGCCCATCTTGCACCACTAGCTCATCCAAGGATTGAAGTAAAGACACCACCGTAGCTTTTTGGCCCTCTAGCCGACCAAACAGCTCCTTATTCCAAGTTTTTAAGGCCGTTTTCAACATCTTCAATTTTTGAGCCAACACACAACTAGGAGAACCACGAACCACATAGCTATTCCACCATCTACGAACCAACTCTAGAAAACCCTCTTGTTGCAACCATATATTCTCAAAACGAAATGGCGTAGGACCACGTCAGATCCCCTCACTGTCCAGCAAAATGGGCCAATGATCAGACACAGGTCGAGGTAAACGAATCTGAACCACCTCAGAAAAGTGCTCCTCCCAGCCCACAGTAACCAAGAACCGATCAATTCGAGACAAACTCCGGCCATTTGACCATGTAAAGCTCCCCCCTGGATAGGTAAATCAACCAATTGTAAATCATCAATGAAAAAACAGAAAGCCCGCATTGCCCCCGAGCTCCTCGCATTCCTCGCCTTCTTCGATGGCCAACGAACAACATTAAAATCACCCTCTACACACCATGGGACATCCCAGGGAAAGGCTATGTTCTCTATCTCCTCCAAGAACAGACCCCGCTCTGAATTCTGCACAGGCCCATATACCCCAGTAAAACCCCACCGAAAATTATCCTCCACACAACGGAACAAACATGATACAGAAAATCCTCCTACCTCCTCCTCCTCCCTCACCACTACCCTCTTATCCCAACAGAGAAGAACCCCACATGCCGTGGCTAAAGAGGGCAAAAAGGTCCACTCCACAAACTTCCCCCCCACACTTCGCGAATCAGCTTCACTCTCACCACTTCTATCTTCGTCTCTTGTAAACATACAATGTCCGCTTTAGCACTCCGTAACACTGCCGTCACCGCCACCTTCTTGTCCTTATCATTACATTCCACGATACAATTTTTAATTTTATTTCGACAACAATGGGCCCCTCCGGTCTCTCCTTTCACCATATCCTACATTTCTCACACCATGATCATAATTCACAGTACATTCCAAATTTTTGAGCTCCCGATTACCTTTAGAAGGGGTCACCAATGACCGAGACACCCTTGGACTGGGAGTTCCTTGCCGCCATGAAGCCTCTACTGCCGCAAAAAGTCGCATTGCCTCATCTTCATGGCCTTCAAATGACAGGCCCAAACAACGACTAACTTCACTAATTCGGTGCAACACCCACTGGGACACAGCCTTAGCCGAAAGGATTTCCTCCCCCTGTAATCCCCCAGTATCCTCAAACTATTTTTGTTTCAGACAAGAGACCAAGTCACTATCCAGCACTGCTAAGGGTTGCAGCTCCAAGGCCTGTGACTTTCTATCACTATCGTGCCCCTTCTCACCTCAGTCATCCCAAGGCGCATCGCGAGGCATCTTTATCTCCAGCTGGAAATGTCGCTCATTTGACTCCGAGGCCGCCGACTGTGAAGTACCACTCTTCAATGCCACTACCAGTCAGTGGGCAACTCAGATCCTTGTCGGTGGACACCTGCCCTTGTCGAAGCCACCCGACCCGGCTCGCCTGGATATAGGTCGCATGATATAGGTCGCATGAAACCCTACAACCCACCCCACCCTCGAACCAACCCACAAAAAGATCTGCAAGACTTTTGGGCTACCCAGAAAGGCCCAAATCACCACCCCTAGTTGGGCTTAAATAACTACCACCCTTTGTGGGCTTGACTGGTAGGCCACAGACCCTGCTTCCTTAACTTCTTGGGCCCCCAATTGAGTCCCCTTATTCTTGACCACAGCCCACCTACGTTGGCCCACTTCTCCATTGCAAGGTACTTGGGCCTGTCTCCAGCCCAACTGCCCTCCCTTAGTCCCCCTTAAATGGCCCACCGCTGCCCCCACAGGCTGGGTAATATTGGCCCAAAAACCCATGGATCTCGCTTCTTTCCTAAATCTGTGCAAATATTCATTCACCCCCATTCTCGGTTGAAAACCCTGCCTTACTTGCCCAAAATCCTTCATTTCCATATACGGCCCAGAAACCCCATCTTTCTCGATCACTGGCGCCCACAATTCCATCACCGGATTGGCCTCTACCCATACTAGCAGCGAAAACTGCCACATCCCCCACCAGAAGGAGAGTCGCGAAGGCGTAAACTCTGAGCATCGCACACGAATCCGAATAGAACCTAGATCCACCGACGACTCATCTGCCTCGATAAAGCCACCATACCGATTGTTGATAAAATGAAACATTGCCTTCCCACAGAGATGAATAGGCAGACCTATCACCCGAATTGACATACTCTTCTCAGGCCGCGATGTCTTTTCTGAAGTACAGAGAGCCAGTGGTGACCACCACTCCAACAGTAAATCACACCCCTCTACTGTCCACCACCGTCGCAGCAATGCTTCTGCCTCACTTTTGGTTGACAAAACGAACAATAAAGCTTTATCTCCCAATGGTCGTACCTCCACCTTCCCCGAATGCTTCCACCACTGTCCAACCCAATCAGAGATAATCACGAAACTCAAGCCTTTACCTCCCAAACCCCCCATCTTGTCCACTAGTGTAATGACCCTCACACTGATTACCGATTAATTACCGACTATGGCTAAACTGAGACTGATTGTGACTGATAATTGAAGTAATTGAAATACTGAACTGATTGACTGAAATATGAAACTGAATGATTGACTGTAATTATTTAAATGCATTTCTATCTATCTGACTGTTTGACTATCTGTTCATATTTTTATGTTTAAATTGCAAATTGAAGGCCTTATCGACGACCGAACTGGAAATTGATTGATGATTTAGGATCGTTAGAATTTATATGATTTTATGGTGTATTTAATTGAAAATTGATTAGGTATGATTAAATTAGATTAAAATTGGTAAATTGCATAGCTTGACTTAATTACCATAATGCCACCTATGTGGCCCACTACTTGAATCTTTTTGAGCCTTAGTATACACTCAAACAAAACAATTTCCTCAGCCAATTTCCTTGCTGTAGCCGACTAGAGAGAGAGAGAGATAAGAGAGAGAGCTTGATTTCATTTCACTTTTGCTTGCTATTGCTTTGAGACTTAGAAGATTTAAAGAGTTCTTGCTTGATTGAGCCTCTAGACTTGCAATTGAGGAACCTAGGTATGAATTCCACCCTCTCAATCGTGTGTTTGAGTTCCTCCTAGCATGGATCATGGTAGCTTAAGGAGCTAAGTCAAGAATTGGTTCAATGTTGGTGAATTGAGGCTTAATTGTTGCATGCATGGCTATATCCTTGCATTTTGAGGTTGATTAACTAGAATTTGGTACATGCATGTTCATAATTTTGCAATGGTCCATGTTTTCAACTTGTTTTTGGAACAACTGGCTCATTAGAGCATGTATTGAAGCTTTGAATTGATTTAAAAACTCATGCATGTTCATTTGAATTGTTGTCATGAAAATTGGTTTGAAATTAATGTTGTCTGAAACACCTTTGGGCTTGAATTTTATAAATGGAGCTTTAAATCATGTGATTCTATGTGTTTACAAAGGTTTTCCAGAAAATGGGCCCAAGGGGATCGAATTTGGTATTTGAAAACTTGAGTTTTGAGCTTGGGACTCAAGTCTGGAATTTCCAGATTTCGGTTGTCCGCTCGAGCGGGGGAAGTGTCGCTCGAGCGGGAAAATCGAGCTCCCAGCATCTTGCACTGTGCATCAGTCCGCTCGAGCGGAGGATTTGACGCTCGAGCGGAGGATTGGACGCTCGAGCGGAGGACTGGGTGACACGCTCGAGCGGGCGTTGAGCGTAAATTTCACCTATCCAGTACTTTTTGGTCCGCTCGAGCGGGGAAGTTGACGCTCGAGCGGGGCCCTTTGTTGCATGTACGCTCGAGCGGGGGAAACCTGCGCTCGAGCGGGACTCTATTTCACTGAAAATTCTAAAAATGTTTTCTAAGTGCATCTTTACATCCTCTTTCCATCCTAGGCATTCCTAGGGCATATTTAAGGCATCTTATTAAGGATGTAGATGTAGAACACACCGAAGCGAATTAGGGATTTAATTATTATCCTTCCCAACTGTGTAGCTTAGTGTGTGTTCATTCTGTACTGTTTAAGGTTGGCATTTCGAGGGGACGCTCTAGCCTACTGTAGCCCAGAACTCTGTGAGTAACAATTGTGTAAAGATATGTTCAAAATGATTATCTTCTGCATACTAAACTGAACTGTTTACTGAACTAATATTGTTTACTGAATGAATATATGTCCTATATTCTGAACTGTACTGTGGCATCCTTAGCACCTACTGTTTACTGTTACTGTTACAGAGATCTCTATCGGTTCCCTCGTTGGAACCACTACCGTTTACTGATTGATGGCCATCACTTACTGTTCGGTCTTTTACGACCTACTTTTTACTGTTATGCTAATGGATGTACCACATATGACTAAATAACTGTTCTGACTGAAAGACTGAAATACTGTTTAATGAACTGTTTTCATTACTGTAAAGACATTCATTCTTAACCCCTTTACGCATTATGTTATTCACTGGGCTTTAGCTCACTGCTCATATATATATGTAGGTGTACAGGCACCGGACCAATGCTAGAAGCGTCGGGGTAAACTCCAGTTTTGTTAAGCCAACCAATGTGCCTCACTGCGAGGTTCCGAGCCTGCCAAGCTAAGGCTCAAGGGTGTTTTTATTTCCCCGTTTGTCTCTGTACTGTTTTGTAATACCGTATAGACTGGCAGCACCATACTGTACTGTTAGTAGGGATTAAGTCCTTGTTTTGTGTGATTGTAAATATTGTGCATAGCTGTTCTGTACTGAATGTTTATATGTATAAAAAGCCTTTTTGCATACAGACTGTCACAGCTCATTGGACATCGTTTTATTACTGTAATGGCTTCCGCCATGCCCCTGTACTCTGTTTTACTGTATTACTGTTAAGCAGGCCTTCGGTAATCTCGGATTACTGGCCGGTTACGGTGCTAAACCCATAGGGGCGGGTTTGGGTTGTGACAGAGTGGTATCAGAGTGATACTTAACCAAGAGTTATACCGCACACACGTGTCCAAATGAGCTATAGAGTGTCCTAGAAAAGTGATTAGGGCATTGCATGAACATGAAAAGTGTGTGGTTATGACATGACTGAATGTATGCTAATGTGTTAAACTGTTTAAGTATGCAACTGTTTATGGTTATAATTGTTATAACTGCTTATAGTGAAATGGATAATGCAAATGAATCTGAGTCCTCATCCACTGAGGCAAGAATGGCAAGAATGGAAAGAATGATGGAACTGATAACTGCAAGATTAGAGCAACAACATAACCAACCGCCCCCACCTCCTCCTCCGGCTGTACCGGAACAGAATGCGAATGTACAGAATGTAAATGTTAATGATGGGGACATAATTGCTCTCACCCATAAGTTCAGCAAGATGAAACCGCCATCCTTTCAGGGAGGCCTTGAACCGTTGAAAGCTGAAGCTTGGGTACTTGAAACTGAAAAGTTATTTGAGGTGTTTCCGTGCTCGGAGGCAAATAAAGTAATGTTAGCTACCTTCACCTTGCAAGAAGAGGCCAGAAGGTGGTGGATGCTGGTCCGTGACACCAACACTGTAGTGACTTGGGCTCAGTTTAAGGAGTCCTTCTTTGAAAAGTATTTTTCCCAGTGTGTCAGGGACAGAAAAGTAATTGAATTTGAACAACTGAGACAGGGCACGATGTCCGTTGCTGAATATGAGACAAAGTTCACCGAGCTTGCTAGGTATGCACCGCATATGGTGGACACTGACTACAAGAATGCCAGAAAATTTGAAGGTAGCCTTAATGTTGCAATACTCGACAGAATAAGTGTTTTAAAGCTACCGACTTATGTAGGTGTTCTTGACCGAGCATTGATGGCTGAGTCGAACATCGAAGCAGTGAAACAATCTGAACCACCAGCGTCTGAATGGCGTGGTAAAAGGCAGGGTTTTAAGTTCAAGAAAGGCAAGAACAACCCGCTGAACAAAAAGCAAAATACAGGGTCAACGACTACTTCTAGTCAAGGAAACCGTTCCTTTTCGCCCTGTTCCGAATGTGGTAAGAACTATAAGGGAGTTTGTTATAAAATTTCTGGTGCTTGTTACAGGTGTGGCAAGGTGGGCCACATGGTTAAAGATTGCCCTTCCATTGCTCCGGGCAATAGTAAAGCTGTAGGCAACGCCGCAGCATCAACTGTAGCACCAAAACCGAACCCCAAAGCTACCGGGAAAGAGCCCATGAGGCAGGGCCGAGTGTTCGCCCTAGTACCGGGAGATGTGCAAAATACCGAGACTGTTGTGTCAGGTATCCTCTCTATTTGTACTCAAAATGCATATGTACTGATTGATTCGGGGTCTACACACTCATATGTATCGCATGCTTTTTCACAGAAATTGAATAGACCCTTAGAACCCATGAACTATCTGTTAGCTGTATCATCACCTATTGGGGGATCCATGACATGTGCATATATGTATCCTGCTTGTGAGATTATTGTTGGGGATATGCATTTGTTTATTGATTTACTGTCATTGAACATTGATCATTTTGATGTAATATTGGGGATGGACTGGTTACAAAAATATCATGCTACCATTGACTGTGTGACGAAGCAAGTTGTTTTCCGTCCACCTGGGTTACCCGAATTTGTATTTAATGGGGTTGGAGTAGTACCTCCTCCGTATTTGATTTCTTCTGTGAAAGCTGTTAAATTGATTAGAAAAGGGTGTAAAGGATATCTGTGTTCCGTACTGACTGTATCTACTGATGATAATGTTAAAACTGATGTGAACTGTATTCCTATAGTCAGAGAATTCCCAGATGTATTTCCAGATGATCTGCCAGGGGATTTGATTGACAGGGAGATTGAGTTCACCGTTGATGTGATTCTGGGTACACTGCCAATATCTAAAGCTCCCTACAGAATGGCTCCGGCTAAACTGAAGGAATTGAAAGTACAATTGCAAGAACTGCTAGACAAGAAGTTTATCAGGCCCAGTACTTCACCGTGGGGCGCACCGGTTTTGTTTGTAAAGAAGAAAGACGGCTCACTGAGACTGTGTATTGATTACTGTGAATTGAACAAGGTAACTGTGAAAAACAAATATCCATTACCGCGTATTGATGACTTATTTGATCAGTTACAGGGTGCTCAAGTGTTTTCCAAGATTGATCTCAGATCGGGGTACCATCAACTGAAAGTTAAACCAGAAGACATTGATAAAACTACTTTTAGAACGAGGTATGGACATTACGAATTTTTAGTTATGCCTTTTTGGAGTTACCAATGCACCTGCAGCATTTATGGACCTCATGAATAGAATCTTTAAACCGTACCTTGATGACTTTATTGTGGTATTCATTGATGACATATTGATTTCATATTGATTTACTCCAAAAGTATAGAAGAACATGAACATCATCTGAGACTTGCCCTGCAGACCCTAAGAAAACAAAAACTGTATGCTAAACTGTCTAAATGTGAGTTTTGGCTTGATCATGTTATGTTTTTGGGGCATGTTGTTAGCAAAGATGGAATTTCTATTGATCCGCAGAAAATTGAAGCTGTAGTAAACTGGCCTAGACCAACAAATGTGACAGAAGTCCGAAGCTTTTTGGGTTTGGCTGGATATTACAGAAGGTTTGTCAAAGATTTCTCCAAAATTGCCTTACCATTGACTCAGTTAACTCAGAAGGGGACATCATTTGACTGGATTGATCAGAGGGAATCAGCATTTCAAGAATTGAAAACTCGACTTGTGACTGCACCTGTTCTTAGCCTACCTTCAGGTACGGCTGGTTATACTGTATTTAGTGATGCTTCTCATAAGGGTTTGGGGTGTGTTTTAATGCAGAATGAGAGAGTTATTGCTTATGCTTCCCGACAACTGAGACCACATGAAAAGAACTACCCAACCCATGATCTGGAACTTGCTGCGGTGGTATTTGCGTTGAAAATCTGGCGTCACTATCTGTATGGGGCAACATGTGAAGTATATACCGACCACAAGAGCCTGAAATACTTCTTCACACAGAAAGAATTGAACATGAGACAGCGGAGATGGCTAGAATTGATCAAAGATTATGACCTACAGATTCTGTATCACCCGGGAAAAGCCAATACCGTTGCCGATGCACTGAGCCGGAAGTCGATTGCAAATTTATTGTTTGCTCACTGGACAGAAAGAGTTGCTTTGTGACCTTGAAAAATCTGAAATTGAAGTTGTTTTGAGAGAACAAGGTGGAACAATAGCTGCTATTTCTGCTTAACCGACATTGATCGAAGAAATTAAAGAGAAACAACAACAAGATGACTTCTTGAAAAAGATCATCGAGGAGAGGGAATCTAAACCGAGACCGGGGTTCAAATTTGAAAACAATGTACTGAAATTTCAAGAAAGACTGTGTGTACCGAATGATCCTGAATTGAAAAGAAGAGTTCTGCAAGAAGGCCACAATTCAAAATTTTCTATCCACCCAGGGAATACGAAAATGTACCAAGATCTGAAACAGAACTTTTGGTGGCCGGGAATGAAGAAAGAAATTGCTGATTTTGTATCAAAATGTCTTCATTGCCAACAAGTCAAAGCTGAACATCAACGACCCGTAGGCTTATTGCAGCCCTTACCGATACCGGAGTGGAAATGGGAACATATTACTATGGATTTTATTGTGGGACTGCCTCGCTCCAGTAAAGGTATGGACTCGATTTGGGTTATCATTGATAGACTGACTAAATCTGCTCACTTCTTACCTGTTAAGACAATTTATAATGCGGATAAATTGGCTATACTCTATATTGATGAAATTGTTAGACTGCATGGAGTGCCTGTATCCATTGTTTCTGACAGGGATTCGAAGTTTACATCAAGATTTTGGCAAAGCCTACAGACTGCATTGGGTACTGAACTGAGACTGAGTAGTGCCTATCATCCTCAGACAGATGGTCAGTCAGAAAGGACCATCCAGACTCTGGAGGATTTATTGAGGATGAGTGTCCTTGATTTTCAGGGAAACTGGGAAAGTCATTTGCCATTGGCTGAATTCGCCTATAACAACAGTTACCATTCAAGTATTGGTATGGCGCCTTTCGAGGCATTGTATAGCAGAAAATGTAGATCTCCGATCTGCTGGGCAGAAGTTGGAGATGGGCCATTACTTGGGCCCGAGATTGTATATGAGACCACTGAGAAAATAAAACTGATATAGCAGAGACTGAAAACTGCACAGAGCCGACAAAAAAGTTATGCAGATGTCAGAAGACGGGACAGAGAATATGAAGTGGGTGATCACGTGTTTGTGAAAGTGACACCGATGAAAGGCCAGACTCATTTCGGAGTCAAGGGCAAGTTAGCGCCCAGATACGTCGGACCGTATGAGATTATTGAGAAAATTAACCCGGTGGCGTATCAAGTTGCGCTTCCTCCTGAAATGGAGCATATGCATAACGTCTTCCACATTTCGATGTTGAGGGACTACCTTCGGGATCCCTTCCATATGATTGAGCCGACCCGTGTAGTGCTAAGTGATGACTACACTTACGAGGAACGGCCTATACAGATTGTGAACAGACGGATCAAGAAGCTGAGAAACAAAGAGATCCCGTTAGTGAAAGTTGACTGGCAAAACCATGGTGGCGTGTATACCACTTGGGAAAGGGAAGACGGCATGGCGAAAAGATATCCTGAACTGTTTCCACTGAATCCTGTTTTCTTCCAGAATGAAGGTAATTCGAGCTTAGAGGACTAAACTCTTTTTAAGGAGGGGAGACTGTAATGACCCTCACACTGATTACCGATTAATTACCGACTATGGCTAAACTGAGATTGATTGTGACTGATAATTGAAGTAATTGAAATACTGAACTGATTGACTGAAATCTGAAACTGAATGATTGACTGTAATTATTTAAATGCATTTCTATATGTCTGACTGTTTGACTATCTGTTCATATTTTTATGTTTAAATTGCAAATTGAAGGCCTTATCGGCGGCCGAACTGGAAATTGATTGATGATTTAGGATCGTTAGAATTTATATGATTTTATGGTGTATTTAATTGAAAATTGATTAGGTATGATTACATTAGATTAAAATTGGTAAATTGCATAGCTTGACTTAATTACCATAATGCCACCTAAGTGGCCCACTACTTGAATCTTTTTGAGCCTTAGTATACACTCAAACAAAACAATTTCCTCAGCCAATTTCCTTGCTCTAGCCGACTAGAGAGAGAGAGATAGGAGAGAGAGCTTGATTTCATTTCGCTTTTGCTTGCTATTGCTTTGAGACTTAGAAGATTTAAAGAGTTCTTGCTTGATTGAGCCTCTAGACTTGCAATTGAGGAACCTAGGTATGAATTCCACCCTCTCAATCGTGTGTTTGAGTTCCTCCTAGCATGGATCATGGTAGCTTAAGGAGCTAAGTCAAGAATTGGTTCAATGTTGGTGAATTGAGGCTTAATTGTTGCATGCATGGCTATATCCTTGCATTTTGAGGTTGATTACATAGAATTTGGTACATGCATGTTCATAATTTTGCAATGGTCCATGTTTTCAACTTGTTTTTGGAACAATTGGCTCATTAGAGCATGTATTGAAGCTTTGAATTGATTTAAAAACTCATGCATGTTCATTTGAATTGTTGTCATGAAAATTGGTTTGAAATTGAGGTTGTGTAAAACACCTTTGGGCTTGAATTTTATAAATGGAGCTTTAAATCATGTGATTCTATGTGTTTACAAAGGTTTTCCAGAAAATGGGCCCAAGGGGATCGAATTTGGTATTTGAAAACTTGAGTTTTGAGCTTGGGACTCAAGTCTAGAATTTCCAGATTTCGGTCGTCCGCTCGAGCGGGGGAAGTGCCGCTCAAGCGGGAAAATCGAGCTCCTAGCATCTTGCACTGTGCATCAGTTCGCTCGAGTGTAGGACTGGGTGACACGCTCGAGCGGGCGTCGAGCGTAAATTTCACTTATCCAGTACTTTTTGGTCCACTCGAACAGGGAAGTTGACGCTCGAGCGGGGCCCTGTGTTGCATGTACGCTCGAGCGGGGGAAACCTGCGCTCGAGCGGGACTCTATTTCATTGAAAATTTTGAAAATGTTTTCTAAGTGCATCTTTACATCCTCTTTCCATCCTAGGCATTCCTAGGGCATATTTAAGGCATCTTATTGAGGATGTAGATGTAGAACACACCGAGGCGAATTAGGGATTTAATTATTATCCTTCCCAACTGTGTAGCTTAGTGTGTGTTCATTCTGTACTGTTTAGGGTTGGCATTTTGAGGGGACGCTCCAGCCTACTGTAGCCCAGAACTCTGTGAGTAACAATTGTGTAAAGATATGTTCAAAATGATTATCTTCTGCATACTGAACTGAACTGTTTACTGAACGGATATTGTTTACTGAATGAATATATGTCCTATATTCTGAACTGTACTGTGGCATCCTTAGCACCTACTGTTTACTGTTACTGTTACAGAGATCTCTGTCGGTTCCCTCGTTGGAACCACTACCGTTTACTGATTGATGGCCATCACTTACTGTTCGGTCTTTTAAGACCTACTGTTTACTGTTATGCTAATGGATGTACCACATACGACTGAATAATTGTTCTGACTGAAAGACTGAAATACTGTTTAATGAACTGTTTTCATTACTGTAAGGACATTCATTCTTAACCCCTTTACGCATTATGTTATTCACTGGGCTTTAGCTCACTGCTCATATATATATGTAGGTATACAGGCACCGGACCAATGCTAGAAGCGTCGGGGTAAACTCCAGTTTTGTCAAGCCAACCAATGTGCCTCACTGCGAGGTTTCGAGCCTGCCAAACTAAGGCTCAGGGGTGTTTTTATTTCCCTGATTGTCTCTGCACTATTTTGTAATACCGTATAGACTGGCAGCACCATACTGTACTGTTAGTAGGGATTAAGTCCCTGTTTTGTATGATTGTAAATATTGTGCATAACTGTTCTGTACTGAATGTTTATATGTATAAAAAGTCTTTTTGCATACAGACTGTCACAGCTCATTGGACATCGTTTTATTACTATAATGGCTTCCGCCATGCCCCTGTACTCTGTTTTACTGTATTACTGTTAAGCAGGCCTTCGGTAATCTCGGATTACTGGCCGGTTACGGTGCTAAACCCATAGGGGCGAGTTTGGGTCGTGACAACTAGCGACCTATCCAAGATCTGAAACCAATCTACCTCCACCTTAGAGCTAACAGCCCCTACGGAATCACATTCGGTGGCAGAAAACATGGTCCCAGAAGTGGACGGTACTTTCTTGAATCCAATGGGTCGGGAGACCTTCGCATCGCTCAGCCCAAAGCCATCGACAACCAATGCCACCCCTTTCTAGCCATCACCAAATGCAGACACATGTATGTAAACTTGTTTTCGTTGCTTCCCTGTGGTGACCACTACTTGAAATTATGTCCCCTCTCTTTCCTCACCTCGTACCCAGACCACTATAGTCCGATTACCCCCACTGGGACGGCCCCAAAACTTTAGGCTACTGGGTTCCATAGAGGCTAACCTCATTCTGGCCCCCATCCAACGAGCTTCCAAGCCATTCAGCACCACTACCCATTATAACCCCTTCCCCCTCTCAACAATCGATAACAGACACTTCCCATCCACTCCCTCCGACGCCTCCTCAAACTCAAATGACCGGCCGTTGAGGAAAAGAATCCGTCGGCGTGGCCCAACTTCTTTCCTTACTGGGAACATTACCCTCCTATAATTGTGGAGTAGGTATCCCCTCTTCTTTTCATCACTATCATAGCACATATTTCATCAAAATTATTGTTTCCTTTGTTACGACCCTTTCCTCAATCTCACCCTAAAAAACTGTCAAAATAATTACTTTGCACATTAATTTGGTTGTTATGCACAAATCACACATTTTAATAAAATAAGAGTATTACGGCTAAATAGGCTGATTCATAGAACTTTATAGATTTTTGTTTTTAAAATGGAAAAATAAAAGATTTATTGCTAAAAAGAATAGTATAAGTTGTACAACGAAATTACATGAATAAGAAGACCTAAAACAAAAGCATGACTTAAAATGGGTTAAGTAATTTTTTGTGGGACATAGTCTATTATAATTCCACATACTCATCTAGAAAACTTCTCAAATATAATTTAGGTATTACCAATCTCTAAAATATATGTATATATACACACATTATATTAATACATTTCACATTGAATTTGAGACTTGAGAGACTGGCCATGGAAAAGTTACCGTTGTGGGATTGTATGGTCTTTTACGACGGACTTAACAAATAATCAAATAATCTTTGATATATATATATATATATATATCAGCAAAGAAGAAATTTTATTTATAAAAAAAAAAAAAAAAAAAAAAAAAAAGAACATAGTAAGCAAAGCAAGGCAGAGAAAACTAGTGCATCATTGTTAACCCAATGATTCACAACTAGGTTGGCAGTCAAGAGGCAACCAATCATTGTTACCTTCTTCTAATATTACTATTATTTTCACTTTAATTAATTAATGACTGCGTCCCCCTTAATTTTGCCTATTTAATAAATTCATATATATAGAGAGAAAAGCCGGCCAAGGTCGGCTGTGATTAAAATGAATGTGAAATTTTAATGGACCAAAATAAGAGGCAAACATTGATCTCATGTTTAAAAAGTGGGAATCCCATAAGCAAAAGCCAAAACTAAATATTGGAATCCCATAGGATGGGTGGGGTGGTGTGGTGTGGTGTGGTGTGGTGTGGTGAGGGATTTATGGGATCATCCTCCAGCTGCTCTGGTTCTGAGAAGGTCGATGAAGGGTATGTAAATCTAATGAATACTAAAACTACTGCTTGTTTCTGTATATTTATTTTTGAGTTTAATTATGTTTATCTATGTATCTAAATCATGCTAAAAATTTAAGAGGAAATCTTTGGTGTATAGGATGACAATTGGTGCAGGAGGAAACAGTAGTAATACATGGAGGATATTTACATACAAGGAGTTGCAAGTAGCTACCAATGGATTTAGCGAGGATAACAAACCCGGTGAAGGAGGTTTTGGAAGTGTCTATTGGGGTACAACTTCGGATGGCCTTCGGGTTAGTGCTCTCTCTACTCTGCTCATCTTATCTACGTATCCTGTTTCCATATTGTTAGGACCTTTGTTTGTCTAAATCCATGGAAAAACTAAGTTTGTAATTGAATTGTAATTTTCCAGTTTTAGTCTTTCCGCTCGAGCGTGAAAAGTGACGCTCGAGCGAAGTTTTCAGTATCACAGTATTTGGTCTGTCTGCAAAAATACTGAGTGATGTGTTTGTACGCTCGAGCGTGGGATCTTCCGCTCGAGCGTGAACCCTGGTTTGGAACACACGATATAGAGTCCCCGCTCGAGCGTCCATTCCCACACTTGAACGGACCACGCGATCTCTGTTTCTATATATTCGCGTGTTGGTCCAACTCTAGGGTTACTTTTCCTAGATCTTCTTTAACGGTCTTAGGGTTTCTTCTGAGGTTTTCTTTGAGAGTTTTTTGTGAGTTTTCCTTGATGATTTGAGTGAGTATTAAACTTCTATTTTGATAAGCACATATCAAGGAGGTTGATTGGTTATATTCAAGAGTGTTTGTCTCCGGTGGTGTGGGAGCCGAATAAATAGAAGAGTTGGAAGGGATGTATCCCAGAAGTCAGAGGCTGTTCGACTCCGTACTAATCAACTAAGATACCGAATACAATGAGATCACCGAATAGACGGGGAGATGTAGGAATAAACAAAAGGATAATAAGTAAAAAGTGGGCTCTGGACCCGAGGTCCAAAGAATGAGTATAAATACAAGAGCTTTAGATTTAGAAAGGTATGTAAGAATCACTTCACTAAACTTAGTAAACAAGCTTTCTTGAGTATAAGAACTGACTTGCCCGTCGGAGTGCTAACCCCGGCACCCCCGACCGGAGTGTTTGCCCTTGCAGGTGACTAGCTGAGGATCAAGAGCGTCTCCTAGGATCTGAAGAGTATTTCCAAAACCACTTCCCCACAATTGGCGCCGTCTGTGGGAATACTCAAGTACATCCATGGAAGGCGTGACTCAAGATTCTCCGATAGCCACCGACGCGATCACACAGAGAGTCGACCTCACTCCGGCAATATGCTCGAGAAGGAAATCATCGCTGCAAGACGTGCCTTGAATGTCGATTCACAAACGACTTCAGCACAGGAGACGATGCTAGCCATCATGAAACGAGCCAAAAAGATCAAACACAGTTTAGACAACACCATCGCTGAGAACGAGCGCCTTCGCCGCGATCTGGCCTTGGAAATAGCAAAGTCCAAGCAAACAGTGCGCCAGGTTTCTAAGCGACCCCCAAGGGCAGGCGATCTACGGTCTCGGGCCCGACAGCAAAACACCGACGCTCGTTGTGCTTCAGCCGATTACTCCGAGGAGCTGACAAAAGACGAACGCCTCCAGCGAAGTGTTCCGCGTGATAACATCCTTATGATATACAGCCTGCCGAAAGCCCCGGCCGTACATGCGATCCAGTCCCTCCCAGGCCCTCAGCAGCAACTCACGCCAGCAAAGCGACCCCGAGAATCGCCAAGCATCACCTTCGACGACTCTGATTTGATCGGCGTAACACTCCCTCACATCGATCCATTGGTTGTCGCGCTACGCGTAAACCGGTTCACCGTCGAACGCGTTCTTATAGACCAGGGCAGCACTTCGGAGGTCATGTATTATAAAACCTTCATCAAACTCGGGTTCACCGAATCGGACCTGACTCCGGCCCCTTATCCACTATTCGGCTTCAATGCCAACCCCGAATACCCACTGGGAAAGATCAACCTACCCGTTCGAGCGGGTTCCAGAACGGTGGATGTAGAATTCCTGGTCGTCCGGCTGCCATCGCCGTACAATCTCATCATGGGGCGATCGTGGTTGCATACCTTGCAGGCCGTCCCAAGCACCTACCATCAATTGTTACGTTTCCCAACAGAACACGGCATTGAGCAGATCCGCGGCTCCCAAAAATCGGCACAAGCATGTTACCTCCTGGCCGCCAAAATGCCAAAGGAATTGCAAGTAAACTCCATTGAGGTACCCAATCGGGAAATCCTGGATGACGTCGGGCGGCAGCCAAGCGAAAAGGCCACAGAAGGTTTAGACCGAGTTGACATCGATGGAAGCCCGGAAAAGTTCTTCATGATCGGCACTCTTTAAACCAAGCCGATAGACAGCAGCTGATCTCCTTTCTACTCGCCAACCTCGACGTCTTTGCGTGGACTCCGTACGAGATGCCGGGTATAGACCCATCAGTTTCACAGCACCACCTGAACGTCGACCCCACATGCAAGCCCATCATTCAGAAAGGCCGTCGGTCTGCCGCAGAGCACACTGCTGCCGTCATAGAAGAAGTCGACAGACTGCTTGACGCCGGGGCAATTAGAGAAGTCACCTACCCCACGTGGCTCTCCAACACAGTGGTGGTGAAGAAGAAAAATGGAACTTGGCGAGTGTGCGTCGACTTCACGGATCTGAACAAAGCTTGCCCCAAGGACTGCTTTCCCTTACCTAGAATCGACCAACTCGTCGATGCAACGGCGCGCCACCAACGCATGAGTTTCCTCGATGCTTACAGAGGCTACCATCAGATCGCCATGCATCCAGATGACCAGGACAAAACTGCATTCCTCACCCCAAGAGGAACCTACTGCTACAAAGTTATGCCTTTTGGGCTGAAGAATGCAGGGGCAACTTACCAAAGACTGGTCACCGTTATGTTCAAAGAACAACTCGGCCACACTATGGAAGTCTACATCGACGATATGGTGGTCAAGTCCAAAGAAGAACAGGATCACATAGCCGATCTAGAGAAGACATTCGGCATCTTGCGCAAATACAGAATGAAACTGAACGCCTCCAAGTGCGCGTTTGGAATCGGCTCCGGCAAATTCCTGGGTTATATCGTCAACCACCGTGGAATCGAAGCCAACCCGAGGCAAGTCACAGCAATCTTGGAACTCGGTTCCCCCCGATCAGTGAAAGAAGTCCAAAAGTTGATGGGGATGGCCGCTGCACTCAATAGATTCATCAGTCGGTCAACAGACCGCTGCAGACAATTCTTCCAGACGCTACGTCAAGGCAAAGCTTTTGAATGGTCCGCCGAGTGCGAAGCAGCTTTCACCGGGCTCAAGACTTACCTCCGGTCAGTACCTCTCTTGACAACACCAGCTGCCGGTGACCCCCTCATTCTGTATCTGGCAGTCTCCGATAGGGCCGTCAGCGCCGTACTATTAAAAGAAGAGGAAGGCAGCAACGGCCAGTGTATTATGTGAGCAAGGCAATGGTCGATGCCGAGACACGTTATCTTCCGCTGGAAAAACTCATCCTAGCCTTGGTCATGGCAGCAAGAAAACTGATGCATTACTTCCAGGGGCATAGCATTGGGGTGATAACAGATTATCCCCTCCGATCAGTACTACGGAGTGCAGAAGCATCAGGACGTGTTTCAAAATGGGCTCTTGAACTCGGCCAATATGACATTCAGTTTTTACCCAAAACCGCAATCAAGGGACAGGTGCTGGCCGACTTTGTTGCCGAATTCACAGGCGGGCTTTCCGACCTTAAACCTGCCGACGTTCTTCCAAAGGCTGAAGTTCGATCAAAGTCGAACTGGAGAATTTATGTCGGGGATATTTGGCAGCTATACTGTGATGGATCGTCTAACCAACGGGGCTGCGGCGCCGGCGTAGTAATCATGTCTCCCGACGGCGCAGTAATAGAGCAGGCCGTCAAGCTTGGCTTCGAAGCATCAAATAACGAGGCCGAGTATGAAGCCCTCTTAGCCGGTCTACGAAATGCACATATTCTCGGCGCTCGGCGTTTGCTAGTGTTTTGTGACTCAAAATTGGTCATCAACCAGCTAAAGGGGGAGTACGCTGCAAAAAACGACCGTATGGCGGCCTATATGAAAACGGCCAACTCTTTGCTAACGAAGTTTGACCATCACGAACTGAACCAAATAACACGTGATCAGAACACACACGCAGATGCCCTGGCATGCCTAGCCTCCGCCATCAATTCTGAGCTCAAACGGACCATTGAAGTAGGTTTCATCCCGGAGCCGAGTATTGGCCCTTCGGAGGAAACCCACGTTAATGTTATAGAATCCGCATCAAGTTGGATGGACCCCATAGCCGGATTCCTCTCTTCTGAACAACTCCCAGAGGACAAAAAAGAAGCACACAAGCTACGCAATAAGGCCCTGCGATACTATCTGGATCCACAAGGAGGGCTTTATAAAAAGTCCCTCTCCGGTCCCTATTTGGAATGCGTACACCCGGATAAAGTGGAGGAGCTTCTAACTGAGATACATGAGGGCAGTTGTGGTGCCCACTCTGGCGGACGCTCCCTGGCCCATCGAGCTATAACACAGGGGTATTATTGGCCGACAATGAGAGCCGACGCAGAAAATTATGTTAAAAGATGCGAACAATGCCAAAAGTTCTCCCCACTAACCCATTTGCCCGCCGAAGGGTTGAACTCTATCACCAGTCCCTGGCCGTTTGCTCAATGGGGGCTTGATATCGTAGGACCGTTGCCAAGGGCCCCAGGAAACAAGCGATTCTTAATCGTAGCAACAGATTACTTTACAAAATGGATCGAAGCGGAGGCTCTAACACATATACGAGATGCCGACATAAAGCGATTTGTATGGAGAAACATCATTACGCGATTCGGCATTCCAAGAGCTCTCATCTCAGACAACGGCACCCAGTTCGATTGTGGCATATACCGAGAACTGTGCAGCAAATACGGTATCATGCCCTACTTCTCTACGCCCGCGTACCCCCAGAGTAACGGTCAAGCCGAAGCCTCTAACAAAACCATCTTGGACGGCATCAAAAAGAGGCTGGAAAAAGCTAAAGGCAAATGGGTCGAAGAATTGCCGAGTGTATTGTGGGCTCACCGCACAACGCCGAGGAGGTCCACTGGAGAAACGCCGTTCGCTCTATGCTTCGGAACCCAAGCAATCTTACCCTGGAAATCGGCCTCCCAACTTTGAAATCACAAGCCTTTGATACGGGCCGAAATGACATGATGCTCACCCTGGACCTGGATCTAATCGAGGAACGAAGAGACCGCGCCCTGGCCTCCATGGCACGGTATCAGCAGCAGCTCGCTAAGTCGTACAATCAACGAGTTCAGTTGCGTCGTTACACTCCAGGAGAGCTGGTCCTAAAGAAAGTACTTCCAGCCGACCGGAGACCGGCCGACGGAAAGCTGGGTCCGAATGGGACGGCCCCTATCAAATAGACTCCATTGCAGGAACAGGGGCATATCGGCTCTCGGACATGTCAGGAAGAAGCCTGCCACGGCCTTGGAATTCAACGCATCTACGAAAATTTTACCAATGACCCGATTTGTGGGCTTGGTACTTGTTCATACTCTGCTGTAATGCAAAAGTTGCTCGTTTTTATGCCTCAGCTCATACGCTTCTTGATGACCGAATAAGTCTCCGGATTCGAAGTGCCCTTCGTGGATCCCACGATTGGCCAAATAAGTCTCTGGATTCGGATCCCCTTTGGGTGCATGACATCTAAGGGCCGAATAAGTCTCCGGATTCGGAGCGCCCTTCGTGGATACCACGATTGGCCAAATAAGTCTCCAGATTCGGAGCCCCTTTGGGTGAATGACATCTAAGGGCCGAATAAGTCTCCGGATTCGGAGCGCCATTCGTGGATACCACGATTGGCCAAATAAGTCTCCGGATTCGGAGCCCCTTTGCGTGCATGACATCTAAGGGCCGAATAAGTCTCCGGATTCGGAGCGCCCTTCGTGGATACCACGATTGGCCAAATAAGTCTCTGTATTCGGAGCCCCTTTGGGTGCATGACATCTAAGGGCCGAATAAGTCTCCGGATTCGGAGCGCCCTTCGTGGATACCACGATTGGCCAAATAAGTCTCCGGATTCGGAGCCCCTTTGGGTGCATGACATCTAAGGGCCGAATAAGTCTCCGGATTCGGAGCGCCCTTCGTGGATACCACGATTGGCCAAATAAGTCTCCGGATTCGGAGCCCCTTTGGGTGCATGACATCTAAGGGCCGAATAAGTCTCCGGATTCGGAGCGCCCTTCGTGGATACCACGATTGGCCAAATAAGTCTCCGGATTCGGAGCCCTTTGGGTGATGACATCTAAGGGCCGAATAAGTCTCCGGATTCGGAGCGCCCTTCGTGGATACCACGATTGGCCAAATAAGTCTCCGGATTCGGAGCCCCTTTGGGTGCATGACATCTAAGGGCCGAATAAGTCTCCGGATTCGGAGCGCCCTTCGTGGATACCACGATTGGCCAAATAAGTCTCCGGATTCGGAGCCCCTTTGGGTGCATGACATCAAGGGCCGAATAAGTCTCCGGATTCGGAGCGCCCTTCGTGGATACCACGATTGGCCAAATAAGTCTCCGGATTCGGAGCGCCCTTCGTGATTCCACGATCGGCCGAATAAGTCTCCGGATTCGGAGCACCCTTCGTGGGGATCACGATTTAACTGACCAACTACATGGTTCCTAAATTGGAGCCGATCGATGCATGTTCGAACGTTTACATCACGCAATACAAAAGCTGACAATAAATTGAGATAGGGCGTTTAATTACGCGCAAAACATTTCAAAACTGCTAATAAAGAAATTCTATTTATTCAAAAGCCGCCATACATTTCAAGCATTTGATAAAGTAATTCTATTTATTCAACATTATGGCCCACTAAGTCGGCGTCTTCGTCGTCGCTTTTCTCAATTTCGAACTCGGAATACGGAAGGTAATGCCGATGATATAGGGGCGAAGCCGAATTTATGCCCACGGACCCAAGAGCTTCCACAGTTTGAAGGGCCTTGATCCAGCCATGCTTGAAACCACGATTTTCGCATCGGCAGACCTCCTCAGCTAGGTCTGTTTTGGCCTTCCTGATCCCGGCCTTCAAGCCGTCCTGATATCCGCTCTCATAACCCGAGGCCTCTCGGTTCGCCCTCTCCCCATGCTTTTCGTTTGGCTGTCCACCACCGACTTGGCCGCTCGAACACTCTTCAGCTCCCGAAGCTCACTCTCAGCCTTTTTCGCGCGAGCCTCCAGACTGCGATTCCTTTCGTTGTTTTTCTCACTCTCGCGTCGGGCTTCGCGCAGACGCATCCCGATTTCATAAGCGCTATACAGTCCCTTGACAGCCCCATGTATGCCATCCCGAAATACTTCGAAATCTCGACGTCCGACCATCGACTGTTGGACCTCCGGCGGAAAAATCTGCCGAGCGAACTCGACCGCCACATCTGGGTCTTTAATTATAGAATCCGCCTCCGTCATTGGTCTATTCTTCACGAGAACCGCAAAACTCAACGGTCGTGGCGCCGCGTCTGGCTCAACAAGGGGTCGTGGGCGCGGGGAATCTCCCCGTTGTCCGTCCTTTCGGGGTGATCTGCTTCGACGACTAGGGGGCCGCTCTTTTTCCCGATCCATGGATGCTCTCCTTCCCGTGTGAATAGGCTCGCTTCTGCGACTCATTTTAACCTCTAAACCCAGCCAATGTTGGCCCCTGCCAGGTCTGGATCAAGCCTGAATAAGGAATGAGTCAAGTTGTTGGCATGAACTCGCCCATTTATTCTGGGGTACATGCAGCTCCCCCGAGAAAACGTCAGAAAGACTGAGCGCCAAAAGTCGTATGCCCCTTACCCAGCCCTCGATTCAGAGCCATCGGCTCATTCGGTCCCTCGTCGCGCCCTGGCCAAGGCAAGGGCAGATTCATTAATCTATTCGGCTATATTTCAAGCGGTATCGCTGGGGCAAAGGCTAGATTCATTAACCTAGCCGGCTATATTTTCAAACGATAACGCCGAGTAATTTATGCCTTACCCAGCCCTCGATTCAGAGCCATCGGCTCATTCGGTCCCTCGCTCGCGCCCTGGCCAAGGCAAGGGCAGATTCATTAATCTATTCGGCTATATTTCAAGCGCTATCGCCGGTATCGCTAGGGCAAGGGCCAGATTCATTAACCTATTCGGCTATATTTCAAGCGGTATCGCTGGGGCAAAGGCTAGATTCATTAACCTAGCCGGCTATATTTTCAAACGATAACGCCGAGTAATTTATGCCTTACCCAGCCCTCGATTCAGAGCCATCGGCTCATTCGGTCCCTCGCTCGCGCCCTGGCCAAGGCAAGGGCAGATTCATTAATCTATTCGGCTATATTTCAAGCGCTATCGCCGGTATCGCTAGGGCAAGGGCCAGATTCATTAACCTATTCGGCTATATTTCAAGCGGTATCGCTGGGCAAGGGCTAGATTCATTAACCTAGCCGGCTATATTTTCAAACGATAACGCCGAGTAATTTATGCCTCAGCCAGCCCTCGATTCAGAGCCATCGGCTCATTCGGTCCCTCGCTCGCGCCCTGGCTAAGGCAAGGGCAGATTCATTAATCTAGCCGGCTATCTTTTCAAGAGATCACCGAGTAACTTATGCCTGAGCCAGCCCACGATTCAAAGCCATCGGCTCATTCGGCTTCGCGAGCCCGCGCCCTGGCTAAGGCAAGGGCAGATTCCTTAGTCCGATCGTCCGGGCTCAAAATTAAGTAATGTCATTCTTCATCAACAGCAAAATTGAGCACAACTCGTGACATTTTATATATACAAAATCAATAAGCTATAAGCCCGCACAAAAATGTCTGACAAAACAATTGTAACAATACATTTGTAAAATCCTAATACATTTGTAAAATCCTAATACATTTGTGAAATCCTAAGTCATTCGCCCAGCTCAGCCTTCGGAATCAGTCTCCAACGGCTCGACATCCACTTGCTCATACGGCACTGGCATAGTCAGTGAAACTCCAGCTGCAGCAAGGGCTTTGTGCCAGCCATGCTTGAACCCCCTGTTTTCGAAGCGCGAGACCTGGTCCACATATTCGGCGAGCCCAGCATCTTTCCCGGCTTCGAATACTTTGGAAGCAGCCGCCTTCACGTCAGCCAACTCAGCCTCCAGGCTGGCAACCGCCTTCTGGGACAATCCCAGCGCCGTTTCGCTCGCGTCCGCCCTCTTCTCGGCGTCCGCTCGGGATTGATCTGCAATGCGAGCCTTTTCTACCTCGGCCTCGGCCCGAGAAGCTTCCTTGTTCGCTCTCAAAACTGCATCCTCGGCCCTCTTCCTCTGGCCCTCTACTTGCTTTCGTAAGCGGTCAATCTGTTTGACGGCGTCGAGATGCCGACGTCCCATGTCGGCTATCCTGCCGACGGTCTGCAAAGGAAGAACCCAAAAACATAACCTCAACAGTACTTGGATAAAGTGAAGAAAAGTCAGAATACGTACCAGGAGTGCCGATTGCGCGGCCAATGCTGTCGCATTCATATCTGGTTCCACCCGGAAAGCCTCCATATCAGACGGCAACGACACGGACGTAGCCACACCGAATGCGACTTCTGGATCTTTAAGCGCCGAAGCGTTAGAGGGAACCGGCATGTCCTTTACCATTGGACGAATGACAAAAGGAACAACCTCACTAGATCCCTCCAATCGAGGACGCTTACCACCTTGTTCGTCTGAACCGGCCTTAAGGTCAGCAGGGCGTTTCTCTGCCTTTTCCTCAACTTTTTGGCCGACTTCCCCGACCAACGGAGATTCGGCATTCCGATCTTTTTCCGTCTCCTCTACAACCCCCAAAGACTCTGATTCGGCAACAGGGAGGGGGAGTCGAGATTCGGTGGCGGGCGGTATCTCAGACGAAAGGCCCTCCGCTCTTCGCCGTGCGGCTAACCTCTCCGCATTCGCCTTTTTGGCAAGCTTTGTCAGACTCAATCCGGCCATATCCGCGGAGTCTATGACGGGAAGATCCTCTATGTGTTGAAAAACGTCGGCAGAAGGAAGATTCCCTGGTCCCGACGTAAATGGAGGATCGGCGGAATCCAATACCTCCTCAGACTCGGTCTCGGATTGATCTGATTCGGCGATATCAGCTACCTCATTTCGCTCCGAATCGGACCCTTCAAAGCCTACCTGCCTCAAGTTTTTGAAGTCAGACAGAATAAGAGCAATAAGGGAATCTTCACCCTTCGGAATCGGTATGTCTTCCGCCGCCGAGAAGGTTGTGTATGTCGGCTCGTAACAAAGCAGAATGTGAGCCGCCCTCCCCTGTTTCTGAAGACTTCGACGGCCGAAATACCTGAGAGCAACCCTAATATCTGAAAGAACGGCGTCGTGGGTTGAAGATAATAGCTTTTTCAAACCCCTCCCTGCACGAGACGAAGCTGTAAGATTTCAATGGAATAGGTTTTACAATAAAAATGAAGACATGACAAAAACAAGAAGATACTCGGCGACCTGGCTCGCCCCTCCGTCTAGGAATAGGGTCAACACGATCCTCCCCTTCGCCAAATTCCCAGTTACCCTGGACAACGACCATAACATCATCAACTCGTTTCCCAGAGCTGGAAAGCATGGTGATTAGCTGATGGTCGGTGTCCTTAGCTCTAAGGAAATAACGCCCTTGCCGACCGGAGGACTTAGCCAAGCATAGCAGTGCCGGATAGCCGGAATGCCAAGGTTAGTTCCAAGGCGACGATTCAACGCTACAATCCCCATTATGATTCTAAAGAAATTCACGTTAGGTTGAGAAGGGATTAAATCCCAATGGCGAAGCACAGCCCTTAGAAATGGGTGTAGAGGGAAGCGGACTCCACCCTCTGCGATTGACAAGAGAGGAAAGACGATTGTGGTTTCGTCCTCCCTCTCCATGTCAAGGGTGCCGTCTGCCAAAGTGACAGACGGACGTCATCAGGAATAGAGAAATGGCGTCTAAAACCAGCAATTCGATCTGATGAGAGGAGGTCTTTCAAATGTTTCGCCATACCCTACAGTTGACACAGATATGCCAAAGAATAAAATGAGAATAGTTCTCGAAGCAAAGAAGTGGAAAACTTACAGAGGGAAGAAGATATCGGAGGAGACAAAATTGCAAGAACGATCCAAAAGGCAACCCAGCGACCAGTATCATGGAATGCGAACCGAAGGGACGCCAATCTTTAAAATCACAATGAATAGGTATGTACGAAGAGGCGGGAAGTCGGTACGACAACCAAAAGGGGGTGTACTTAGACGTACGCTTTGTGGGCCCAATCACCAAAATTTTGGTTGGGTATTCAAAATTCGGAACCAAGCACTCCAGCCAACAGACGTGGGAGAATGCTTGGGGGGCAATTGTGGGAGCCGAATAAATAGAAGAGTTGGAAGGGATGTATCCCAGAAGTCAGAGACTGTTCGGCTCCGTACTAATCAACTAAGATACCGAATACAATGAGATCGCCGAATAGACGGGGAGATGTAGGAATAAACAAAAGGATAATAAGTAAAAAGTGGGCTCTGGACCCGAGGTCCAAAGAATGAGTATAAATACAAGAGCTTCGGATTTAGAAAGGTATGTAAGAATCACTTCACTAAACTTAGTAAACAAGCTTTCTTGAGTATAAGAACTGACTTGCCCGTCGGAGTGCTAACCCCGGCACCCCCGACCGGAGTGTTTGCCTTGCAGGTGACTAGCTGAGGATCAAGAGCGTCTCCCAGGATCTGAAGAGTATTTCCAAAACCACTTCCCCACAGGTGGAATCTGGAGATTCAAGCGTGGTGTTTCAAAGGAGTTTGATATTCTGCGTAGTCGTTGATTCGACAATAGAAGTTGTGAATTCAACTTTAGTCTAATCAATACTGAGATGAAGGTTGCGATGAAAGATATATAGAAGATTTGAAGACAAATTGGAAGCGTTTGGGTAATTTGTTTGTTATCTTTTTAATCTTTTTTTCTTCAGTAGTGGATTAATTAGTGGCGTTTCACCCGTGGTTTTTTTTATCACAATTGAAGGTGCTTCAATTGTGATTTTTTCACGTAAAAATCATTTGAGTCAATTTATTGTTTTTCGAAAACAACAATTTAAATCACTTTCATAAGTGCTTGATGATTTAGATTGTGTGTTTTGAATGATTGGGAATTGGAGTAATTAAATCTTGATCTAATCACGAATTACTTAGGATTTTCAATTGGTATCAGAGCAGGTCACTCGTTATTTTTATCAAAACTATAGGAGTATGATTTTGAGTGATTGGTAATATGGATTCAATTCGTGAAGGTAACTCGACCCATAGACCTCCGTTACTTGATGGTACAAACTATTCTTATTGGAAAGCTTGTATGAGAGCATTTTTAAAATCTATCGATGAGAAAGTTTGGCACTGTGTGATCTATGGGTGGAGTGAACCTATTGTTACCATTGATGGTGTCGATATTTCCAAACCCCTTGATAAATGGGACGTATTCGATTATCAAAACTTGAGTTGGAATAGTAAGGCTCTCAATTCCCTCTTTTGCTTTGTCACACCTGAAGAGTTTCGTCGAATCTGAACGTGTGAGGTAGCAAAAGAGGCTTGGGACATTCTTGAAACAATTCACAACGGTACTACTTCTGTTAAAAGGTCAAAACTTCAACGTCTTAGTGAAAAAATCCCTGAAGCTAAGGTTGTTAGAAAAATTTGAGGTCTTTACCAGAGAGGTTCCAATCAAAAGTGACAGTTATTAAGGAGGCTTAGGATGTTGTTACCGTCAAGCTTGATCAGTTGGTTGGAAACTTGCAGACTTATGAAGCCCACCAGATTTCAAGAAAAAACAAAAAGATAGTGTGGCTTTCCCTAGTGCTCATGAGACTGCAAAAACTCCTGAAACTGAGTTTGATCTAGAGTCCGAGATGACGGCTTTGTTTACTAAACAGTTCAATAAATTTTTAAAGAAAAAGAAGCCTAATTTCAAAGACCCTATTTCAAAGGATAAGAGTAATGATAAACCTAAAACTTTTCCACCAAAACTTGCTCCAAAGACTGAAAAGAAGATTATAAAGGGGCAAGGGGTTTGGACATATAGCTCTTGAATGTCCATCGAAAAAGAATTGAAAGAAAGTATATATAGTGACTTGGGATGATGAAAGCGGGTCGGAGCAAGAACCCGAAGAAATTGAATCTGGTAAAGACGGGGATAGTGCTTTCATGGCATTTTGGTTCACGTTTACTCAACCTCTTCCGAAGCCAATGGAATTTGCTCATGGTCAGAAACTACATCGTGCTCCCACCTTTGATGGGAGTAACTACTTGTATTGGAAGGTCAGAATAAGGGTGTTTCTGAGAGCTTTCGACCCGAAAGGTTGGCAAGCCATTGAAGAGGATGTTGAAAGTGCTAATAATCCGAGCAATCAGAGTTCGTGAAGCAATTTTTGATGAAGAATAACAAAGGATTGCTCACTGCACAAAGGCTAAAGATGCATGGGACATTTTGAGCCAATTTCATGAAAGAGGATATTCATCTTCACCACCATCTATCACCTTTCCTGCCTTAGTTGCTCGACTGGATGAGGTCAAGGAGAATAAGGAGCAAAAAGAAGATGATGAAACATCAGAAGACAATGATGAGATTAATGGAGATGACCTACAACAAGCTTACGAAAAGCTTTACGATGAATCTCTGAATTTGTCCAAGATCAATGACAAACTCACTCTTAAGCTCAAAGCATGTGAAAGCGAGAATGTCAAGCTAAAAGGAGAACTTGAAACAGCAAAGTAGAATGTCATCAAGATCTCTAGTGACAGGCAAGACTTATGTGGGAAACTTCTATCTTGTGAAACTGAAAGGAATAAACTCCTGAAAGTGTATTCCACATATGAAGAGAAGCTTGAAAGTCTTGAGATCTCACAAGCTACATTGGAAGAGTTGGTTTGTCATAAAGATGAAGAACTCCGAGTTGCTATAGCCACAATTGCCATGTGGAACAAAGGTTCCAAATCATTAGAATACATCCTCGAGTCTCAACAAATGGGTTGTGACAAAAGCAGGCTAGGCTATGGTAATGCGACAGCTCACAAGGGATAGGCCTCTACATCACATGACCTGAAGACTCAAGCAAAGGGAAAGCTGAAGGTACACTAGGGCGATCCCTCTCTTCATCTACCTAAAGGGGGTAAGATCAACAAAAGGGAGGTAAAACCTATTTTTATTTGTCATCATTGTGGTAGGTATGGCCACATTCGTTCTTATTGCTTTGAATTGTTTGGTAAGGTGTCTCAAAAGGGTAGAAATTCAAATACTTTTTGGGTTACGAGACAACCTTACATGTCTAGGCGGAACACCAAGATACATAAGGGTGTTCACAACGCCAAGACATTTACCAAGACCGCCAGACCTGATTTTGTTAAAACTAAAAAGATTTGGGTAAGAAAAGATGATTTGACTTGCTCAGTTGTTCACACTGCTCTAAAAGCACGTGACTCACACATGTGGTATCTTGATAGTGGGTGCTCTCGTCACATGTCAGGTGACAAATCCTACTTCACCTCCCTTGAAAAATATGAAGGTGGAATTGTTATCTTTGGAGATGGTGGCACTTCTAGAGTCATTGGTAAGGGCTCTATAAGTGTAGCTGGTCTTCCCAAGCTTGAAAATGCTTTACTTGTTGATGGTCTTAAAGCAAATCTTTTGAGCATCAGTCAAATGTGTGATTCCCACCATGAAGTATTGTTTTCAAAAAATAAATGTGAAATTTTGGATAAAAAGGGAAATAATGTCTTACATAGGGTTCGCATATCTGATAACTGCTATGGGATTGTTACTACTAATGATCTCACTTGCCACTCAGCCATCATAAGTAACATTGATTTGTGGCATCAAAGATTAGGTCACATGAATGTCAAAGACTTAACTAAGATAGCCAACAAAGAGCTTGTAAGAGGAGTACCTAAACTGGGAAAGAATATGAATCATGTGTGTGGACCATCTCAACTTGGAAAGCAAACCCGTGCCCCTCATAAAAAGGTGAACAGCTTTACAACCAAACGTCCTCTTGAATTGGTTCATATGGATCTTATGGGACCTACTCACACTGAAAGTATTGGAGGTAAAAGATACATTTTTTTAACAGTTGATGATTTTACTCGATTTTCGTAGGTAAATTTTTTAAGGGAAAAATCTGATACGTTTGATTCTTTTCCAGGCTTTAGTCCTTAAAATCCAAAATGAACAGGGTGTTTCCATTGGGCGTATCATAAGAATCTGAAGTAATCATGGTCGTGAGTTTGAAAATAGTTCGTTTTCGGATTTTTGTGATATGCATGGAATTAATCATGAATTTTCTGCACCTATTACTCCACAACAAACCTATTACTCCACAACAAAATGGAGTGGTTGAGAGGAAGAACAAGGTTGTTCAAGAGATGGCTCGGGTCATGTTTCTTAGTAAGAAACTTCCTCCAAAGTTTTGGGCTAAAGCCCTAAATACTACTGTTTATGTCATAAATCACGTGTATTTAAGGCCCGGCACTTTCCAAACTCCATATGAATTGTGGAAGGGATTGAAACCTAATGTAAAATACTTCAAAACTTTTGGGAGTAAGTGTTACATTTTCAAAGATAGAGAGCCTTTGGGAAAATTTGACTCCCGAAGTGATGGAGGTATTTTTCTAGGGTATTCAACCACTAGTAGGGCTTTTCGAGTCTATAACCTGTGAACTTCTTCTTTAATGGAATCGATCAATGTGGTTATAGATGACACAGGTTCCCCTACTCCAGCAATAAATGAGGATGAAAATGGTGAGTCTCCAATCCTGAATACTGAACCACAAAGTCAGAGAGAAGCTGAGGTTCATGCACAAGAAGTTGAGACAGCACCATCTTCTCAGGAAAGTCAGAGTCCAAAGAGTGCACAGAGAGATACCACTTTTGATGCTTCTGTCACCACAAGTCCTGAGTTCAAACCATCAACAAGGGTGAAACTGAATCATCCATCTCAACAGGTGATTAGAAGTGTATCAGACCAAATGAAAACCCGAAGACAAATTCGGGATGAGATATCTCATATGTGTTATGTTTCATTCATTAAACCTAAGAATATTAAAGAGGCCTTACTAGATGATAGTTGGGTCAATGCTATGCATAAAGAATTATGTCAATTTGAATGTAACAATGTTTGGACTCTAATTCCCAGACCTAGAGACATGAATGTGATAGGTACCAAGTGGATCTTTAAAAACAAATCTGATGAGAATGGTATTGTGGTTAGAAATAAAGCTAGGTTGGTTGCTCAAGGCTACACACAAGTAGAGGTGTTGACTATGATGAGACGTTTGCCCCAGTTGCACGTCTCGAATCTATTCGTATTTTACTTAGTGTTGCATGTTTTCTTGGTTTCAAATTGTTTCAAATGGATGTAAAAAGTGCATTTCTAAATGGGTACTTGAAAGAAGAGGCTTATGTTAAGCAACCAAAAGGGTTTGAGGACCCTAAATGTCCAAACCATGTCTACAAGTTAGACAAGGCTTTGTATGGGTTGAAACAAGCCCCTCGGGCTTTGTATGATAGACTTACTACCTTTCTTCTTGATAATGACTTTCAAAGGGGTAGTGTGGATAAGACTTTATTTGTGAAACATACTAAGTCTCATATTCTTGTTGCTTAGATTTATGTTGATGATATTGTGTTTGGATCCACTGCTGATCATCTTGTGAAATATTTTTCGGATTGCATGACACATGAGTTTGAGATGAGCATGATGGGAGAGTTGTCTTATTTCTTGGGTTTTCAAATTAAACAGTCTCCTTCTGGTATGTTTGTTTCATAGACCAAGTATGCTAAAAATCTTGTGTCAAAGTTCGGTCTTGAGTCTGCCAAACATGCACGCACTCCCATGAGCACCAGTCTTCACCTTTCCAAAGATTCATCTGGTACTGATGTTGATCCTACCCTTTATAGGAGTATGATAGGGAGTCTTCTTTACCTCACAGCCAGTCGTCCTAATATTGCTTTCAGTGTAAGTGTTTGTGCCCATTACCAAGCCAGTTTTAAAGAGTCTCATCTTCTTGCGGTCAAACGCATCATTAAATATATTAATGGGACATTGGGGTATGGGGTTTGGTTTTCTACTGATACTACAACTGAAATTACTGGTTTTTCTGATGCCGCCTTTTGACTGCTGAGGCTGAGTACATTACTGCAGGGAGTTGTTGTGCACAAATGCTGTGGATGAAGTAAATGCTTCATGATTATGGGACAGATCAGAATACTCTCACTCTTTTCTGTGATAACACAAGTGCCATAAACATTTCAAAAAATCATGTCCAACACTCTCGCACCAAACACATTGACATTCGTCATCATTTTATTCGAGAGTTAGTAGAAGTGGGCCTTGTTGTTCTTGAACATGTACCCACTGAGCATCAAGAAGCTGACATTTTTACAAAACCCCTTAATCTTCTTTGGTTTGAGTTCCTTAGAAAGACCTTGGGTGTCGTACTTAGTCACTAGGGTATTACATGTTCTTTAAGTGGGTGTGAGTGCTTGGATGCTATAATTTCATTATCATTGATTTCTGTCATCTGTGCATCTAAATTTATATGAACACTGCTCATGCTGCTTACAAGATCTCATTCTTCTTTATTCATAGCTCATTCGAATGCCCATACTCATTAACTTCATGATCTCATTTTGTACACATTCTTGAGATAAATTGTTGCAGGGGTTTCCACACAAGTGATCAAAGTTCTCTATGAACCACTAACAGTGTATCTGTTTCATTATTGGAGGAATTGACCTACACTGGTATATCATGGGTGATGTTAAGTCTCTTAACCATCTACCATCATTTTTCACTTCCACGGTTTCTTCCTTAGTTCATTGAAGTCCGAGCATTAGGAAAAGGCTACCTCAGAGGCACCAACCAGGCCATCCTTTTTGATTTCATTCTTCTCTGGTTTGGTCTCCATACTCTTGAGTGTGCATGACGCCAGTGAGTGCTCACAAGAAAGAAAAGTTTTAAAAAAATGATAAAAAAAAGGGGACACATTGATTGAGGGGGAGTCTCCGCTTTTACTTAACAAATACCTCGTTATTGGACCACTAACAGTGTAACATCAAAGTTCTCTATGGACCACTAACAGTGTATCTGTTTCATTATTGAAGGAATTGACCTACACTGGTATATCATGGGTGATGTTAAGTCTCTTAACCATCTACCATCATTTTTCACTTCCACGGTTTCTTCCTTAGTTCATTGAAGTCCGAGCATTAGGAAAAGGCTACCTCAGAGGCACCAACCAGGCCATCCTTTTTGATTTCATTCTTCTCTGGTTTGGTCTCCATACTCTTGAGTGTGCATGACACCAGTGAGTGCTCACAAGAAAGAAAAGTTTAAAAAAAATGATAAAAAAAAAGGGGACACATTGATTGAGGGGGAGTCTCCGCTTTTACTTAACAAATACCCCGTTATTCCAAGTGGTTTGACTTTTCTCTGTGATGTTCAGTTACACTTGCCGGAGGTCCATCCATCTGATCACTACGAGGATTAACTCTAGCTTTGTGGCCTCCCAAGGATTGCACACACTCACATTTTTTTTGTGAGCTCTCATATTTGTTTTTGTGTTATGCATTCTCTTGTTACTTATGATCATTGATTAAATTTTATATGACTTGTTCATGATCTTGTGGTTCATATATATATTTTTTAACTGTACAAGTTTACAGGCTTCATAGTTGATGGATAATCTCATCTCAGTGTTATAGTCTTCCAGTTATGCTCTTCACTATTTACAGGCTTCATGTTTTTGTTTGGGATTTGGTGGTGTTTTGTCCCGCTCGAGCGGAATCTATCACGCTCGAGCGTGAATTTTTGTCTTTTAGCATTTGGTACAGGGTTTTGCAGTTCTACGAAGGTGTTTTTGACGCTCGAGCATCCTTTTTTGAGCTCGAGCGTATCCACATGTGCTTTGGATCCTGCTTGAGCGTTCAAACTCCCGCTCGAGCGGACTGGTTTGGTTTAAAACTCCCTCCCTCGTCTCTTCAGTTCATTTTTTCCCAAAAGTCATCCTCTCTCCTAGGGCTTCTTAGCGATTCAGTACATTGCTCTTCCTTGGTGTAGTCTTTGGTGATTTTTGTGTCTTTGCCCACCTAAGGTATGTCTCTCTTCGATTTTGCCTCTGTTTTTCTGTCTATTTTTGTATTTTTTTTTTCTCTTTCACTCTTGTTTCCTCCTTTACTCATGTTCGTACTGGTTGGGTCTCTTTGGAAGTGTGTATCTTGTCCTGTTTTATTGAGTCTTTGGCATACTGAGATGGATTCAGATCTATTACTGTCAGATGTTTCACTGATTTCCATTGAGCCTATTTGTTTCTTTGGCTATGCCTGCCTTGTTCACTGTGACTCATCTTTGATGCATTTTTTTTGGATTACTATGCATTGACCATATTGCTTTATAGCATTTTTTGCCTGACTCATGTTGATAGATTTGACTGTGCTACTAATGTTTTGTTTTCCTCTTTTGGTTTATTTTTTTGTCTTGGATTGGGGGTTGTGTGTTTATTCTTTTGGCTTTTACTTGGTTTAGTCATGTCTACTTTCGAGAGAAAGAAGTCCACTGCCTCTCGACCTTCCTTTCACTCCGACCAGTTTCCCTCGGCTGAGAAAGCTAAATTGTTTCGAGAGTCCTATCCGTCCCGAACCGTTCATCTCAAACAAAATGTTCAACCTACCACCTTTGAGTCTATCCATATCCGTCCCTTTTTTGATCCCTTGGGTGGGGATTTGGTACTCTCTTTCTTGGGTCCTCAAAATCTTAGTTGGGTTTGAGAATTTTACTGTAACATGGAGAGTCTTGATGACATTGGTCCGTCATTCAAGACTTGGGTCCGGTCCAAGTCAATCACAGTCACCACTGATCTCATTAGAGAGCTTTTAGGGATTACTAAAGTCTTCCCTATCTTCTATCCTTTTCATGTGAGACCTACTTGCGATTTCAATGAGGTGGCCACTGCTTTATGTGGTACATCTCGTCCTTGGCTTTCTGGTTCGTTAATTAAGTAAAATGAGCTCCTACCCCAGTTTCGGTTACTTAACCTCATTGTGTGTGCCAACATTATCGTGACCACCCATAGCTCAAAAATCAACCAAGAACAAGGGTTTGTTCTTCAGTGCATTGCTCAACATCGCTCCATTGATCTTGCCACTTTGATCATCCAAAAGATGGTTGCTGCGTATGAGCGTAACAACCTTGGTCTACCTTACGGGTGCCTTATTAACCGGCTTCTCGCCAAGTTTGAGGTTCTCTCGTTTGATGAGGATGAGTTTTCATCACCTTCCCGGCCTTTTACCAAAAAGACTATCATCCAGAGTCAGTCTCATGTTCGAGGGGTTTCTACTGGGGTGGGTCGTTACGTTCTAGGTACAGGTGATGCTGCTATGGCAGAGGAGGCTGAGTTTGATGTCGTTGCTGCTGGTGAGGCTGTTAGTGAGGGGGAGTAGCCACCTCCAGTCCGTATTATTCGTGGCCAGCTCCACCATTTTGAGCAGTCTGTTGTTTCTCGTTTTGATCGACTTGAGGGCTGGATGGATATTTTCGAGGCCAGGCTCACGGATCTGGAGACTACTGCCGATGCTTGGCTCACTGCGTTGGAGGCCTCTTCCAGGCGCATTGAGGAGTTCATTGCACAGTTTTTTACTCATTTGAATCCAATCCTGTCTTTTCTTCAGATGCAGTCCTCGTCACAGTCTCAGCCACTCGCTCAGTGATCATTGATGCCCAGACATGCTTTTAGCTAGTTCTTTTCTTGCACAGATCTCTTTTATTGGATTACTGTTTATCTTGTTTTTTGTTCTCTCCCGGACAAAAAGGGGGAGTGGATATAAGTATATTGTTAGAATTATTGTTAGAATTTTGGCTTTTATACTTTTTTTGGATAAGTTTGGCTTTTATACTTGTTGCATGCATATTGGATATTATTTGTGGATTTAGGAATGTTTTGGGAATATTTTAGGATTTTGGATGGTATACTTGTTGCATGCATTATTATTGATGGATGGGTATTATGTTTTTCAGATATCTTCTATTTATATTTGGTTATTTATACAATTCCATAGTTTTGGTTGGTTTGTGTGGTTGTTTTTTCAGGTGGACTGTTCAAAGAAATTGTTCAAGAATTGCATGGTCTTTGGTGGTTGTTTCTTTTTATTTTTTTGTGGTGGTTTTGTTAGGAAAATTGTTTAGAATGGTTTTGTTCAGGATTTGACAAAGGGGGAGATTGTTAGGACCTTTGTTCGTCTAAATCCATGGAAAAACTAAGTTTGTAATCCAGTTGTAATTTTCTAGTTTTAGTCTTCCCGCTCGAGCGTGGAAAGTGACGCTCGAGCGGAGTTTTCACTCTCACAGCATTTGGTCTGTCTGCAAAAATACTGGGTGATGTGTTTGTACGCTCGAGCGTGGGATCTTCCGCTCGAGCGTGAACTCTGGTTTGGAACACGCGATATAGAGTCCTCGCTCGAGTGTCTATTTCCACGCTCGAGCGGACCGCGCGATCTCTGTTTCTATATATTTGCGTGTTGGTCCAACTCTAGGGTTACTTTTCCTAGATCTTCTTTAAGGGTCTTAGGGTTTCTTCTGAGGTTTTCTTTGAGAGTTTTTTGTGAGTTTTCCTTGATGATTTGAGTGAGTATTAAACTTCTGTTTTGATAAGCACATATATCAAGGAGGTTGATTGGTTATATTTAAGAGTGTTTGTCTTCAGTGGAATCCGGAGATTCAAGCGTGGTGTTTCAAAGGAGTTTGATACTCTGAGTAGTCGTTGATTCGACAATAAAAGTTGTGGATTCAATTTCAGTCTAATCAATTCCGAGACGAAGGTTACGGTGAAAGATATACAGAAGATTTGAAGACAAATTGGAAGCGTTTGGGTAATTTGTTTGTTATCTTTGTAATCTTTCTTTCTTCAGTAGTGGATTGATTAGTGGTGTTTCGCCTGTGATTTTTTGATCATAATTGAAGGTGCTTCAATTGTGGTTTTTCCATGTAAAAATCGTTTGAGTCGATTTATTGTTTTTCGAAAACAACAATCTAAATCACTTTCGTAAGTGATTGATGATTTAGATTGTATGTTTTGAATGATTGGGAATTGGAGTAATTAAATCTTAATCTAATTATGAATCACTTAGGATTTTCACATATTTATTCATCCATGCATTTCTCATTATGTTCTTTTACTTGCACAAAAACCAATCACAAAATTAGATACAATCCTCTATCATAGGTGTAATTATTAGAAACTCTCAGAGTACCATATGGTGCATTGCCCTCGTGGTGGTCGAAATCAATGACATAGCATGAAATCTTACAGGGTAGGACATGGTGACTCACCGTTTTTAGATAGTTGGAACTTAGAAGACAAAAGATGACTCACTTAGTAAGTACCAGGTGTGGTCTCACATTTGTCAGGAGCACCACGTACGCAACACTCCATGATACTCCTGAACTACCTAATAATTTTCCCTCATGTAGATATGGGACCCAAAAAAGGTGGGACCCACTTCATGTGAAAAAGTTGTGTTTTGTGATCGATTTATGTATTCCTAGACATTTTCTTGATCATCTGGCCATTGATTTTACCTAATAGAACTCGCACCTGACCAGTAAAATTTTCTTTTATTGATCATTATTGGTTGGTTGTTTTTTGTTTTATTTATGAACATGATGCAGATAGCAGTAAAGAAGTTGAAATCAATGAATTCAAAAGCAGAGATGGAATTTGCAGTGGAAGTTGAAGTTCTAGGAAGGGTAAGGTACAAGATCCTGTTGGGGCTGAGGGGTTATTGTGCAGGTGGTGCTGAACAACGCCTCATTGTGTATGATTACATGCCAAATCTCAGCTTGCTTTCTCATCTCCATGGCCAATTTGCTGGCCAAGTCCACTTAGATTGGAAAAGAAGAATGAATATCGTTATTGGCTCTGCACAAGGCCTTCTGTAAGGCCATTTCCTCATATAATAATTAATGTTCATAGACAAACAACAATCATAAATATTTTGGATACACAAGAAGAAGAAGAAGAAGAAGAAGAAGAAGAAGAAGAAGAAGAAGAAGAAGAAGAAGAAGAAGAAGAAGAAGAAACTTTTTTTCTCTGGTAATAAAAGTCACATGCATGATAATTTTATTTTCGGTTAATTTTAGACAGGTCTACTGCATATATATATATATATATATAATATAGTTTGCAAATAACTTAAAATAGTTCGTGGCATTTTGTTAAAATACAATTGATTTGTTTTCCCCCCCTGAGCCCATAGTTTACATGAAGCTTTTTCAAGATCTTAGCAACTGTAAATTGAAATGAAAATAAATAATAAATAATACATACGTATATATATTTCTTCCTTTGGAAATGTGTTAAAAATGAACTAATAAAAAAGTTAGTGTTAGAATAAATTAGTTAGTTCGTTTGGTATATTCATAATTTTTTATAGTTGGGCTAGTCTTTCATAACAGAAAATATTATAGTGCACTTAAATTAAAAAAATAATAATATAATTCGTACGTTTTAAACCATAATAAAAAAAATGTTATAATCAAATATAATATGGGATATAATTAAAGATCTCATAAGTCATAATTAGAATAATGTCATAACTAAAAAAATGACATAACTAAAATTGCTTATGATACAACCCTTTCAAGAGGCGTGTACATTAGAATTTCCTCTTCATAACAAAAACTTATTAGATTGTGGTGGAGTAAATTATAATTACACTCTTTGAAATTTGCTTAAAATACACATTTGTTATTGTGATTTGGGAAATTACAAATACCTCATTGTCATATTTTTTTATTTAACAAAATTAACTGAAAAATTGAAATTCCTAACTCTTCCCTATACAATGATAAAATTACCTAAATTATTAATTGAAATAAATTTCTAACATTAATTAACTTGATAATTTATTAGTGAAATAAGTAATTTGATGTGCAATTAAAAACTTAAGTGTGCGGTATAAACTTAAAACAAATCTCAAAATAAGTATTTATAATTTATTCAAATTTTACTATGGCCTTATTTGGAAAGTTGGTTATTTTAATTGGCAATTTAACTTATTGGCTATCTTAGTCTGACTAAAATAGTTGTATTTGGAAATATAGTTTTTTTTTTTTTTTGTAATTAATTTAATGATTTGGAGAGAAAAAAGTAAAATAATTATAAATTGAATGTATCATTTTGTTTTATTAACTATTTTAATATATTTTGTCTCTATTAATTATTTTAACCAAAACAACTAATAAAACAACTTACCGACCAGGACCTATGTCCGTAATTGGGAATACTACATGAATAATGTACACTACACACTGACTGTGGAGCTCAATTATTGGTCATTTTATGAATTGGCCTATGATTGTTGAGCTCAACCAAATGACACTGCCTATGTCATTTAGGAGTGGTTTGGGATGATCTAAATAAGTGTATTTTTTGATTTTTTATGAAATTTGAGTTGGGTATGGGTTGTGTTTAAAGTGACGTGGTAGACAGGTGATATGACTTAAATAAAATAGTGACTTTTTAACTTTTTAAATATTTTAAGTTATGACAATTTGTTCAGTTGGTTGTTAGACTTTTTGACTTTTTTAGTTATGCTGTGTTTGGTTGGAGGATTTTGGGAGGAATTTGAAAAGGGAAAGGAAAAAAATGTGTGAAATTATGTGAAATTTAGATATATTTTATTCTCATTTCACCTACTTTTTCTATTTCTCTTTTCAAATCCCTCCTTAAATTCCCTAACGAAACACAACATTAGTTGTTGAGCTATCTGTTGTGTTCTTTATTTCATTCTCATTGTGAACGCAATTTGTTCAGTTGGTTGTTAGACTTTTATAATGTTGAACCAGGATTGTTTTGATATAATATTTTTCATGCTTGTAAATAATTTCTCATATATCTGAGTAAGGGGTTAATCTTTGCAACTAAACTTAACAAGTTATGGTTTATTGACAAAAATTTAAGAACAATCACTTTTTATGTACGAAATACCTTAATTATCAAAAGTGTAATTTTTATGTTTTTAACAATGAAATTAGACATTTAGGGCTAGTTTGGCATGTACTAAATAAGTTAAAAAGTCAAAAAGTCACTATCTTATTTAAGTCACATCATCTTATTTAAATCACATCACCTCTCTAACACATCACATCAAACCCAACCCAAACCCACAAATAAGTCAAAAAGTGCACTTTTTTAAGACATCCCAAACCAACTTTTAGTATTGAATTATTATGCTTTTTTAAACGAAAATTTTCTTCTTGACAAGTAAATCTATAAAACTTTTCTGTTGTTATTATTTATTTATTTATTTATTTTTGTACACTTTTTATTATGGACTTTACGGGACAACTATAATTGATCTCCTATTTTTTTGTAATAATTTTTTTTTTCAGACAAAAAAAAAAAAAAAAAATCCTAAAATCCCTAATAGTATATAAGTGCCATCAGTACAGGAATTTACATTTTTTTGGACCAATTTTGCCGACTAACTTTTATTTGGTTGCAAAAAGTTTTTATTTGGCAAATAAATAAAAATTTGGTAGCCAAAGGTTTGGAGTTTTGCCGACTAATATTTTTTAGTTGTCAAAATATAATTTTTTGCGATCAAAATTGAAATTTGGTCTGCAAAAGTCAAAGAGGGAGGACCAAAAAAAAAAGTAGGAATGAAAAAAATTTATGAGACTAAAATATTTTTGTCACAGATAATAAAACTTTGCCGTTTTAATTGTTATTGAACTATTTTGGTCGCAGATAAAAAAAAAAAAAAATTAATCATCATATATACTCATTTTGCCGACAAAAAAAAAAAAAAAAAATTTAGTCAACAAATTGATACTTTTGACAACTAACATTTTTAGTCACTGTTACTTAAGATTTAGCTACCAAATAGTTTAGTTGTATAAATTAATAAATTTTCCTATGAATTAATAAATTCTTGTATACCAATTTTTGCCTACTAAAAAATCTTAGTCGCCAAATATTAATAATTTTTTTTTTACTTTTGATCTTTGCCGACCAAAAATGTGGTTGACAAATACTTGTTTTTAGTGACGAAAAAACAGTTAGTTGGCGATAAAATCAAACAATTTCAAAACACTCACCATCGTTACCGCCCAATTAGTAATTATGATTTATTTTATTTTATTGTTTTCATATTTTTCTATCAGTTCTCTCTCTCTCTCTCTCACACACTCACCATCGTTGATTCGCCGTTCACAGTCACCGTCGGTCTTCCACCATCGCTCACCCTCGATCTTCCACCGTCGCGCATCATTCCATCGCCACTGCCGCTCGTATCGCTTTGCTTCAACATTGAGGTTTTCCCATTCCTCTCTCCATTTCTCTTCTTCTCTTTATCTTTGTCCCTCTCGTTCTCTGTTTCTCTGTTTCCCCATTTCCCTTCACCACATTTTCAGTGAAACTGGGCTGAAGCCCGTCTGGACGCTCAGCAAGATTCAACTTAGCCAACCCTAAAGCTCTCAACTCACACACGTTCACCTCATTCACCGTATATATATTTATCTTCTTCTCCAAAACAGCTCTCACAGGTCTAGGGTTTCTTGCAGCTGCTCAACAATGGTAACCTCTCTCTCTCTCTCTCTCTCTCTCTCTATATATATATATATATCTCTATACATACAAATATACGTGTAAGGGCTTATAGAAGTGGATGAATGGAAACAGGGGAAGGGAACATGGAGTTTTGGTAAGAGAAGGAACACGACCCACACCCTCTGTGTGAGGTGTGGCCGCGCAGCTTTCATCTCCAGAAGAGCCGATGCTCTGCTTGTGCTTTCCCTGCTGCCCGTAAGAGGACATGTAAGCCCTCTCTCTCTCTCTCTATATATATATATATATACTGGTTGGTTGTATTATCTGATGTGGGCATATTTTCAGATCACTGGAGTGTGAAGGCGATCCGAAGGAAGACGACTGGGACAGGTCGTATGAGGTACCTCCGCAACATCCCTCGTAGATTCAAGAGTAGTTTCAGAGAAGGTGATACCTCCCACCCCCGTACATTTTTCAATAGGGTTAATTTCATTTTTATATGTATGGTGTGGTTAATTTTTGTATTCATCTTTAAACTATTAATTAATTTCATTCATTTTGTTCTTAAAGTTTCTAATTTTAGATGATATGATCAATTCAAGATTGTTGATGTTGTTTTCTATATGTTGATATTGTTCCTTTTCTCTTTGTTTTCAATTTCTGAGTAGCTAATTTCGAATTAGATTTAGATTTAGGTTTAGATTTAGATTTATTTCAATTTCGTTTTCAATTCTCTTGTTTTGTTTTCATCAATAACTTCCATTCATTTCAATGGAATCTTCGTCTTCAAATATAATCCTATCTCCATCTGTTTGCTTCATGATCCACAAATCATGGTTTTTGTTTTGCTACAGTTTTGGCTCTTAAGGTTACAAGTTTCCAATTATGTAGTGGAGGTGTTTGTGGCAAGGTCTCATAAAAGGATTTTGGGGTATCCTTTTGTTTTGTTTGTGCTTACCTTTGGAAGTGCTGAATATGTTGTCCTTTTGAAGCTGCTATGTTAGATTGTTGTTGTGTCATTTTGTATTATGTTATTTACATTTTTCTGTGTGTTTGCATTTTGTTATATCAATTTTTTAGTTAATTTTGATGATTGAACATATGATTAAGCTTGTGCTTGTTGAATTAGCTCTTTCAATACAAGCATAGCCCTATCTTGGCTAATTGTAATGTTTAGGAGGTAGTGACATTATGTGCTAAAAAGATCAAATTCAGAGATGTACTGCACGCTAAGATTCTAAGATTGTTCTTAAACAGGAAGTTGCATCATCATACACTAGTGTATTTCAGCTATTCTGTCCCCCCACCCTCCTTGCTAGATACCTATTTTGTCACTTGTGATCCCACTTAATTGGTATTGCTTGGCAAGGAATTGGTATTGCTTTTATGAAACATTAATGGCCCTGTTTTTCTCTAACTTTTATATTATCATTTGACCTTTATTTTTTCACTTGGGTTTTTGACAAATCATTGTTTTGTCATGGGGTTTGTTAAATGATGGTAGCACAATATTGCTAGATTTTCTCTAAGTTTTAATAAAGGTCAATTAATACTAGAAACTCATCAGAAAAGGTTTAATGGTTAGTTGGTGAAGGGAGTTCATAAGAAATGCTAGATTCTAGTAATTGAGATAGGAAAAAAAAATACAAGTGATAATATTTATAAAAGGGCACCTGAGTTCAGCCTTGCAATAAGAAGCTGTGACACCTTTTATTTGGAGCAATGTTCATGATTTTTTTTTGCTGAAACCCCGATATTTCTACACATTTCTCTTTGTTATTTGCTTTATCAATCTGGGGATGGTTCGAGATAATACATTCTTGTGTGGAGTATAGCCATTTTATATTCCTTTGTTATAACTTTGAAATTTGGTTACCTTTTATGAGGAAGCATAATCTGTTTGTGAATAGACAACTCAAAATCAAACAGGTATGGCATAGTCACAAGATATTTCATGTTGTACTGCACATGCTTGCTATTATTTTTCGAGATGCTTTTTTATTTGTATTATTGTGGGATTTGTTTCTTGATTGATTACCATACATATGGCTCTTAACCGTTGTTTTGTCAGTAAACATGCAGTGGTGGTAGATATGCATTTCTAATCATAATTTTCAAGCTAGTTTGTAGTTGTCTACTGTTAATTTCTTTTTGTTCTTTCTGAAGTGTGTTGAGAAGTTGGATCTGTCATCTTTATCTCAACTAAAATAGTTTTTCTAGGCATCTGCTATATTTTATCGTAGTTTCATGTTTCTAATGTATTTCATTGTTTCTGTGGCAGCTGGTCGAGTTGTTAGACAGTCCATTACACAATTATTTTACGCAGAATGATCGCTTGAATTATTTCTTTTGCTTCCAATGGGTTCTTATACAATTTAAAGGCAAGTGACACGGTACCTTTTGCATTCTGTTCTTTTTATTTTCTTGAACCTCTGTTTCCTCGTATCAATGTAAGAACATGTTGCACTGGTTATTGTCTTGAGCATCTTGGGAAATTATTTTATATCCAGAGAAAGACAACCTACATTTAAAATGTCTGTTAGTGCTACTTTTCTCCAAGAAAGCTAATAAAGACAAAAGGGCAGAAGGAACATGGATGGCATTTTTTGTGGAAATCTCCTCAGAAATATTTTGTCAAGTAACTATGCAAATATTGTATCAAAATTTACTCGTAAACATTCCAGTATTTTTAACCAATGTTCTGGACCAAGATTGCCACCTGATGATCACGCTCACCAGAATTTAACCATGATGATTTGAGTTTTCAAATATTTCTCTTCTCAATTTCTGTTCTCTTTGACATGTGCTAAAAATTAATAAAATCTTGTAATTTTGTCTTGTGTGCTCAGTAGTCCTATATGCACAGAAAAAAAAATCACAATTTGGATCACTGAACACTCACAATGGTCTGGGTCCCATAGTGGGCCCTTGTGAGTGATCCATTTTGTAATTTGTTTATGTGCAAGTATCATTTTCCCTTTGTGTGCTTCCATTTTTAACTAGAGCTTTATCTGATTTGGCTTTGTGTTTCTTAGGGAATTTGAATTTGAAACAACAATGCGGTTGTGGGAAGTATTGTGGACTCATTATTTATCCAAGCACCTGCATCTATACGTCTGTGTTGCAATCTTGAAGCTGCATCGTAACAAGATAATGGGGGAGCAGATGGATTTCGACAATCTCTTGAAGTTTATAAATGAGCTGAGTGGTCACATTGACCTCGATTCAATCCTTAGGGATGCAGAGGCTTTGTGCATATGTGCTGGAGAGAATGGAGCAGCTTGCATTCCTCTCGGAACTCCGCCTTCATTGCCCATGGGGGAAAAATTATTGTACCCTCAAGAAGACGATGTATTGCAAACATGGTTTTTAATTTTCAGGAAATTGTCATTTCATGTTCACAAAATTAAGGAAGATCCTAAGGTATATGTTTTTATCTTTGGTTAACTTTTTCTTCTTTTTTCTTTTTTCTATGGTATATGGTTCTTGCAAATTACAGGTTATATTGAATGGTTTAGATGGATTATTATATATCATACAGGTCAAATGGAATTCTTTTTATATTTTATTTCTATATTCATAAACAAAAAGAATTGAATTGGCGACCAAAATTTGGTTTGGTTTTAGTAATTAGTCGTTAAAATTATTAATCTTGGCAACCAAAGTGTTTGGTCGTGAATAGATCTATTGCCAAGTAAAGTTTTAGTCACACAAACATTACTTTTGGCAACTAACACTTTTGGTTGGGGAATGTGACAATTGGCGACTAACATATTTAGTCGGGAAAACATCACATTTGGCGACTAAAGTGTTTTAGCAACAAAATGGTTTAGTCACGGCAATGTAACATTCAGCGACCAAAAATTTAGTCGGCAAACATAACTTTTTCCCGACCCTCAATTGGCAACCAAAGTGGTGACTAAAAAATTTAGTGGCGGATAATTTTTGCCGACTAAAAATGGGCTTTTGCCGACTAAATTTTTAGTCTGTAAAAGTGCGATTTCCTGTAGTGACCACATGACCCATTAGTAATTTGCACCGTCCATAAGATAAAATTTGCCATGCTTGTATGGATGGTTAATGTGACTATGTGATCAAGCAATTACTATATGGAGAAATTCTCTCTCGCTCTTCTCTCTCTCTCTCTCTCTCTCTCTCTCATCCCAACATTGCAAAATTGTCTTATCAACGTTTCATTCAATGATTAAAAGGTTGGGACACTTTTTGAGTAGCAAATAGCCCCTCCTACCAAACCCAAGCAACATGAATTACCTTTCATAATAAGCAGACAAATGGGTGGAGTCTCTGTTTTGGCTTAGTCTACAAGACAAATCAAATACACGTTCACTACCTTTGCTTACACCCCAAAGCACCCCAACCATAACATTAATTGCACTCCAAAAGCACAGAACTCTCAAGAGACACACAGAGAGAGAGAGAGAGAGAGAGAGAGAGAGAGAGAGAGAGAGAGAGAGAGAGAAACTAATCAGTAATTCACTTGCAACAAGAAAAGCCTTCCTTTCCCTTTCATAATATGCCAACAAGCATATCAACTATTGGGGATACCTGAGTTATCAAAAAAAAAAAAAAAAAAAAAAAAAAAAAAAAAAAAAAAAAAAAAAAAAAAACAAGCATATCAACTAAGATACGATACATGTATGTGGGTTCCACCATTTGATGTGAAACCCATATATGATTTTTGTCTAATTGGTATATTTGTTGGTAAATTTGTTATTGTTCTTAACATTATTTGCATAGAAGCGCTTGTGCTTCTTAAACAAGAATATATGAATGTGAACCAAGGTGGCCTCAGTTCCGCACTGGACCTTTAATCATGTTGTTGCTCGTATAATACATATTGATCTTAAGCTAGAGTTTCTATTCTTCCACTGCTGAGTAGGATCAGAATAAGGAAACAACCCATTTTGTGTATTTTTTATTTATTTATTTTTTATGTTTTAGTTCGTCAAATTCTACTAATTAATCTTGATTCTTCCAGCAGAATCATATAGAAGCAGAAATGAGTGTTTCAGCTTCTCCTGCTAAAATACTGATAGGCATATCTTTAAACCCAGATGATAGCAAAGAGCTTGTGGCATGGGCTATCAGGATTGTAGCTCATCCAAATGACACTCTGGTTGCCTTACACGTTCTTGGTTAGTATCTTCTCTTCTACCTAATCTTAATTTGTCATTTCATTCATCATATTTATTAAGACCATTTTGGGTCAAATTATATCCTCTCTCTCATTTTGTTTTTCTCTTTTATGGAAATAGATGTTTCGTGTGAGAGTTATTTGACAGTAGTATTTGACATTATCTAAGTTTCTTTATGGATATTCCAACTCCAATTGCATTGTATTGTTTTGTGTATCGTAAATTTTATTTAAGAAAAAAAAAAAAAAAAAAACAGGTAGACAATACTATAATTATAAAAACCATAATTATCTTGCAAGAATAAAAAATTAAACAATCTACAATTAATCATTACATAAGCAAGGTTCTAGAATGCAAGGTATACATGCATCAATACTTAAATACATATAAAATGCAAAGTGGAGATAAAAATAAGTTTAACCAAAGATGTAGCATTTCAGTAGATCATCATATTCTTGAATCAAATTTTTCTTCAGAATATAAAATATTTTTTTGTAATGCTTTAAATCACCATTATTGATATTTTAATTTTTAATTTACAACTTTTACAGTCTCAAATTATAAAGTCCTTTAACTTTGCCCATGTAAATCAATAGCATAAGATATATAATATTAGACAAGTAGATATTTATCTTTTGAAAAAGAAGAAGATCCCTTCTCATGTTAAAAATATAATATATTTTTTTAATAGGTTGTAACGTGCATCATATGTTTACAACTTGTATATATTTCATAAAATACATCTAATATCCATACCACTAATTTGTGCCCTCAAAAGCCAAAGTCTTTGAACCCTCCCTCCTTTAAACATGAATGGAGAGTCAAGGACACTAAAACACAAATTCCGACTAAATGGGAAGTGGTGAAGAAAAATGGGAGAGATGGTGGGCAAGGTTCAACGCCATTGATCAACAAAGAGAGAGAGACGCAGTCTTCTGTCCCCTCAACATCTAATGCCTTTGATGTCCTTGAATCGTGTGATATGGACGAGTTAGGAAATGGAGATTCAAGTCAAGAGTTGAGAAATAGAGGGAGTCCATCTCCAAGTGATCCTAGTTATGGGGAGACTTCAAAAGAGGATAATAGAAGGAAACTTAAAGCGAAACTTCATGACTTAAAGAATGCTAGAAGGAAATTCTGAATCCTTGTTTTGTTGGGAATGTTGTGTTTGTTTTCTATAAGCTCAGTTTGTCTTTTGATGGAGTAGTTTATTTTGTTTATTTTTGTGCTTCCATCAAAAGCTGTGTATTGAACTTCATTGTATATCTTTCTTTTTTTGGTTATAATATGACTTACTTATCAAAAAAAAAATACATCTAATATAAAACACACATTGACGATGCATATACATTTATTCATAAACAAATCAAACGATAAGTAAGTGAACAGTAAAATGCTAACTACAAATACTATATTGTAGTTTGTATGAATTGAGATATTGCAATTTATTAGTACAAGTTTCTTTAGCCGACACAGTCTCACGTGTTTATTTGGTAGAACAGTAGAACATCATAGGAAGAAACGCGAGTCAGTTGCAAAATTTCAAACACATGCTGGTCATACAAAAGCATACGTCATATCTGCGATGGCTGAATTTGCCACAATGTCACTCTAAGCAGGTATATAATATCTATCCTCTTTCTGTTTCAGACTATATAGTAGTTAAAGTTATATATCATTTCTGCAATATTTATGTGCAAGTAAATACTAAGTGCTCTAAAATTGGCAATTTCATATACATGCTTAAGGGCCTCAAAATTTCAGGTGAATCTGGAGGCTAGAGTTGAGTTCAACACTAGTGTTGCAAGAGGTCTAATTGAGGAAGCGAAACGTGTAAATGCAGATTTTCTTCTTGTTGGTCACTCAAGGAACAGAACGAACTGGTATAGGTTTTGATCGAGTTCAATTCATATACTTCGGTTTAATAGAATATGTTTTAAATAGTTTATTTGTGTTTTGCCATTAGAATTTCACGCGAAATCACAAGTTACTGTTTTGAGCATGCCCTGGAAGGCTGTTCAGTGGTCTCAGTTGGGAAATGTGTCATACCACAACAAAATTCAGATTTAAATACTCTGCACATTGAAGGTTAGTTCATTTCAAAAACTTGAAATTTCGAGAATTTTTTTTATTTTAAATCGGATGTGCTCTAATAATCAGTTTTAATGTAGCAGAGCATTGTCAAATGAGTTCAATGTGGCCAAACAAAAATGTTTGTATGGACAAGTCCTCAGTCACAAAAACAAAGAGAGAAAAAATGTTTTCACCAAGAACAGTGTTAGAGGTATGTAAAGGAGAATCAAATAGCACTGGAGAAGATAGCTCTAGTTTTGGGGATTCAAGCATAACAGACTCCCCTCCTCTGTCTCGAGTTAAAAGGGGAATCCAATTTTCCAAAGCCACCATCGCCTTTTAAGCGTGTTTCCTCTTTCCTACGATCATCATTTGATTTCAATGCAAGAAAAAGAAATGACGTCTTATCTGACAATGAAAAGCAGCAACCTTTGCTAAGGTGCTTTAGCTACAAAGAGATTGCGAAAGCCACAAAAAATTTCCACCCGGGTATGAATACTATGCAACTTTTGTCATTCGATTGCTTCATTACCAATCGCTTTTTTTCTTTCTTCGTAATAAAAATTTTAAAGGGTGATTAACAAAATTTCAAAAATTCATATGATTGCTTGCATCATTGCAGATAATATGGTGGGGAGAGGAGGATACTCAGAGGTGTATCGTGGAGATCTTGATGATGGACGTACCATAGCAGTTAAGAGGTTGGCAAAGGACAACACAGACGAAAACAAGGAAAAAGAGAGTTCCTTCTAGAGTTGGGGATAATAGGACATGTCAACCATCCCAATACTGCAATCTTAGTTGGCTGCTAAATGGACTCCATCTCATCTTCAACTTGTCTCCCAATGGAACTTTAGCATCTGCATGGTAAGTGAACAACACCCCCCCCCCCCCCCCCCCCAAAAAAAAAAACCAAAAAAAAAACAATTAGATGGGTTTGCATGCTACTGAAAGCTTATGTGATACCAAAAGACTTGTACAATTTTGTTTTTCGCAGGAAAAGCAGACAAGTTACTCGAGTGGCCAGATAGATATAAAATTGCACTGGGGATTGCAAGGGGTCTGCATTATCTTCATAAATGTTGCAAGCACCGAATCATACATCGCGACATAAAGGCCTCTAATGTGCTTCTTGGGCCAGATTACGAACCACAGGTGAACAACAGACAACATCCCGCAATTTTTCTTTTTTCTTTTTTTTTTTTTTTTTTTTTTTTTTTTTGTCATGAAAAAGAACTTGATGTATTAGAATTTACCTCAATTTTCATTGTTGTACAGATTTCAGACTTTGGACTCGCAAAATGGCTTCCTAATAAATGGACTCACCATGCTGTGATTCCGATAGTGGGGACATTTGGTTACTTAGCACCAGAGTACTTCATGCATGGAATTGTAGATGAGAAAACCGATGTTTTTGCATTCGGAGTTCTTCTTTTGGGGCCAGTAGAAAACCTTCTCTTGTGGTAAGGAGACTGCCTCCCCTGTAATCTAATTATAGCAACTTAAATGTATTCTAACTCACTTTAAAAAAATTAAAAAATATCGATAGACAACACAAATTTTTTATGCAACCCAGTGCATGTGACAACAAATAAGTGTTTAGACATTTGTTTTCTTTGAATGCAAATGTTGGAAGAAATAAGTGATGGAAAAATGTGGATGAATTGCTTTCAAATTATCGAATTGGAACATGATCCACAGTGAGCAAACAAAAGTTTAATGGGAAGCTTAAACTGAAAGCTTAAGTAGAAATCAATATGCACTGAAATTGTTTCTAAAACGAATATATTATTTTTCTAGTAACTCTGAATTCAAAAAATATTTTACTGGATTTGAATGACTTTAATATGTAGGCAAAGCTGCTTACGGAATCAGGAAGCATCACTGAATTAGTTGATCTGAAATGGAAGATAAATATGACTTGGATCAAATGCATAGATTAGTGCTCACTGCTTCTTATTGTGTGAGACGATCCTCAATATGGCGTCCATCAATGAGTGAGGTATAAAAAAACTGTCTCAATGAATATGTACACAGTATTGGCATAGATGTTATGTTTGATAAATATGGTCCTTTTGAATGCAGGTATTAGAACTTCTAACATACGGAAATGATTCGGAGGTGGTAGAGAGTTGAAGTTTACAGATGAGGAGACACAGATGGATGATTACTCCATGGTTTTCGGATATGAGCGTCCATCAGATATTCTTCTGGAAGACATAATATCTGTATCGAGGCCATTTTCTCATATTATTTTTTTCCTGTTTTGCTGTTTTGTTGTTGGAGGTTTCTTGTGATGGAATGTAGATTTTGGTTAAGTCATTGTAATTCCGTAGCAACAGTTTGTTTCACTCCAGTGACATACATACCCCTCCAATAACTCAAATCTGCAAGAATTTTTTCAAGAAAAAATTCAGAAGCTGCATGGTGAGTTCAAGTTTTTTATTTCCCCCCATTTAAAAACAGAGGTGTTCAAATCAAATTTAAATTATTATAAATTATCAACTTTAACTCGACTGTAATATTTCAAATGATAATATGTTGATGAGCAGCTTCTTATTAAAACATCGTAACCACACAACATATGATATGACATCTTATCGTCTCCTTAATTACCATGTACAATGTTTAAAAAGAATGACAATTTAGGTTACAATGAGACTATTTTCTTGCCAAAAAGAGTCCACCGGACATGAAGAGGTTCATCAGGAAGCTGGCTGAGAATTTAAAGAATTCAGACCTTAAAAATTGATAACATGAAGTGGTATGATTTTCAATGTTGAAGGCCAGCATCTCAGAGGGCAGCCTCATTGTTGAAGACACTGAGATCAAGCAAAAGGGGGCTAAATGAGACAAAATAAACATAATCTGAGAAGCTTGATATATAAAAACATGCCTTCCACTGTTTGTTTCTTATTTGCTTTGGCTTTTTAAAATCCACCAATTAGAATTACAAATATTAATTTCCTTTTGCAGATATGTCAGGGTCACTTTTGTTTTGCTTTACTTTAGGGATAAAGTGACATGAAATACATATTTTATTATCATTTCGTTAATTATTTAAATAATCTATTTACAATTACATAAAGTTATTATAAAATTTAATATGAATTTGACTGAGTATTTACATGATGCAAGAAGTTACAAACAATTACATAAAGTTATTTAAAAAAAAATCATAAAAATGTGACAATTTACATAAACTCGAGTATAAATTATATAATATAAGTACAGATTTAAGTTTATATTAATAAAGGGCGTTTAATCATGAGAACACGACGTCGTCTACCAATCCAAGAAGTCATCCATTGGGGATCACCTGAGACAATTACATAGCCTGCATTATTTTTTCCCCACCAAACTCAACTAATTATAAAATTTATGATAAATTACGCTTTTACTAGTCTGACTCAAATTTCATTTCATACTTGTAGTTTCAATATGTTTTTTTGTTTTTTTTTTTTGTTTTTTGTTTTTTTAGAGGTTAAAATTAACAATTTTGAAATAATTGTCAATCTCTTTAGGTGTAAAGGTAGGAAGTTTTGACAGGATGGACCAAATTAAAATTAGACTTAATAAGTGTAGAGACTAAATTATTTAAATTGAAACAATAAAAGATCAAAGTGAAATATAAGTTTCACTATAGAAGTGAAAAGTATAATTTATCCTAAATTTTATTTTTACAGTTTTTATTTATTTATTTATTTTTTTGAATGTTTTCAAAACGCAGCTCCAGTCATGTTTAGATAACATAATAAATTCATATTATTAAAACACGACTTTACAAAACATTGTGAGTTTTTAACTTTTTTATTTTTATTTTTTTATACCTGAATTTGCTTAAGACAGCAATACCAGAGACGTAAAGATATTCATTGGCAGGAGTGGGGAGATATTGGAGAACAACTTCGTCTCTCAACACTGTCACATCTACAACTCCCACAACCTCTTCTTCTTCTTCATCATCATCATCATTACTGTAAGTACTTATAAGACCACATTTCAAATTTGCCCTTTACCTAGGTCAAAACCTGTAGTACTTACAAGGAAACTTGATAGAAGTAATGACATTATGATCACCTAACTTCAGAGTTATGAATGGAGAAAATATCAGTAACTAGATATGCAGAAAATAAGCATCTCAAATGATTTTGTTTTAATTATTTTATTTTTTATGACAGGTAGATTGAACACCGATTTTCATACCCAATCACACTCTTATGCAGTGTTTCGTTGGAAGATTTGGGGAGAGATTTGGAAAGGGAAAGGGAAAAGGTTTGTGAAACTAGATGAAATATATGTATGTTTTATTCACATTTCACCTATCTTTTCTTTTTCCCTTTCCAAATCCCTCCTCAAATCCCCCAACCAAACACAGCATTAGTGAAAATCCAATAGCAAGTCTCTCAATGTGATACTACAAGCCTGGCATTGAATCCAGCTTCATCCAGTTTGGGGAGTTACGGGACCATGCAACGGTAAAACCCAAAATCTTCATTCCAGTCCATGATATAAAGCAAGGAAGTTCAAAATAAACATCACAAATTACAAATAAAATATTTCTAAAATGCCAGAGAGTAAGAATTAAGGAATCTGTGTGTGGAAAGGAAATTGATGTACGGAATATTTTTATTTACTGAATAGCTTCATGAGAACAGCAAGCTTTATGGCATTCAAATTTCCAAATTCACAATTGTGGACATGGAAAATGAATATTTTAACCTAAAGAAGCTAGTGAGTAGAGTATGTTAAGAGATACTACCTTGTACAACATTTTACAACTACAACTACAACTACAACTACAGCCATATCAATAAAACTTTAGATAGATATTTTTTTTCCACGTTGAAGCTGATACTCTTGACTAAATAGCACGCTCTTATACCCAGCCAATATCTACAACATGCAGAAATTCAACATAGAACATGTAAAATACCATATTTTTAAGGCAGATCTTCATCTTCCAAAGGGATTGCCTACAAACCATGAAAGACCACTGTAGCATACACACTCCCGGGTATGTTCTCCCAATTAATCTTTATTTATGCATTTGCATTTCTTTTGATGCTCCGTGAGTTCCTGCCACATTTTGGTTTTTCACTTCGTGAGGACTTCCTTCAATTGAACAAATGGAATAAATAGCTGTCCTACTCTTATCCATACCTCACTACATCATGAATTTTTTTTTTTTTTTTTTTTTTTCCTTTTTTTCCTTCTTTTTTGTAAGTACCTATATTATGAAGCTGTTTTGGTGTTGCCAATTCAAAATTTTAGTTACTTACATTTAAAATTGCAATTGCTGCCTCAAATTCAAGCAAATGCCAAGATTTAGAAATTACAGCCAGTCACAACATAATCGATCCCACCTCTTGTACCAATACCTTTATCATCAATACTTGCTTAAAATTGTAGAGTATTGGAGGCATTATTGTGAAGCGTGAATAATGATTGTAAAAAGATTTCCCACATTCATATCTTCTTAACATAGAAGTGAGCAAATTTCAAGTTAACTTAATGCAGAATGTACCTGAATCTGTCTCTGCAGAAACTTGACATACTCTACTGCCTCATCTAACATATCGGCTGTATTAGTTTGCTGCATGTATCAACAACAGAATTTCCACGTCAAAGTCATGAAAGACCATTGAGCATATGCAATCAAATACTGTAAGCTAAAGCAGATAGAACTAAAGATAGAAAGACACCCCTAGAAACAGCATATAGTAGTGTCAAAGAAAGAAGAAGAATCCATCTTCAACCTCAGCAAACAAAAGCTCAAATTCAGAACCGAAACAGGGAAAGACCAAAAGTCTAATATTCAACTACCCAATGTCAATATCATCTCTACACATTGAGGCCCTTTTGGAAGCTCTATGAAACCTTAATTGTCAGTAATAACCTATAATATTCATCTACTTTAACACCTAAATATATTCTTTAAAAAAATCGATAAATATGATACCAAAAATAAAATTTTGTTCAATCATTCTAATATGTGGAGTAACTTAGCTATATCGGTTCCCTCCATTTAAGCACACTCTGCATTTGAATAGGATAAAATCCCTCTTGACTGTTCGAAACATTGGCATAAATTTCAATGTTTATTTGAAAAGTCCACTACATTCCATGTCTCTCACTAACCATACTATTTATGCCACATGGGCTCAAGCTCTGGACAAATCATTTGATGTTGATTCAAAAGCCTTTAAATACAGTTATTTTCAGAATTTGTAAACACTGACAATTGCAATGATACCCACTGGACCAAAAAAATTGTCATTATTATACCATACTACCATATTGGTCTCCTTGTATTTACACATAAGGAAGTGGATATATAGGGTTTAATCTTAGGTAATCTCACTATATATAAGGAGGTCTGGCTGGATTAGAGAATACGGGGGCCCTCCTAACAGCTAAAGCCTCAAACACAAAAGAAGAGTCATCTGGAGGATACAGAAGCAATTGCACGGACTAACCTGCCTTCATGATCTCCTGCCAGTAAGCCCAGTCATCTGCTGTTTCAACTATAACCTGTTGCTCCATCTGTTTGAATTAATAAGCTTGCAGTTAAGTTAAATTTTCGCAATGAAATAATACCATTGTTTGGTTGATCTTCTTCTTTGTCCTTTTGTTTGGTATTTATGTTTTACTAATTGACAGGTAGTTTCTCCTTTTTTTCTTTTTTTGGATAAATAAAATAAATTTTATTGAAGAAGCATCAAGATGATGCAAAGAATACAAAACCACTCAAATATCGAGCGGAGACTGAAAAACTCGTAGCAAACTCCGAACGGATAATCGCCAACTCCTAACCAAGAATGTCATCTAAAAAATCTAAAAAAAAAAAAAAATCCGGATCAAACTTTTGTTCCATCCAACTATACAAAACTATAAGAAGACGACTCTCAAGCCAAGAAATGCTATGATGAACCTCTTGAAAAGTTTGCCTATTACGCTCCAACCAAACTAACCACATCAAACAAAGAGGCGACCAACCCCGAGCTCCATGCCAACTCCACAGCATATCCATCACCTTCCGCGGCTGAACCCAAACAATCCCAAAAAGAAAGCAAATTAGACCCCACAAATGGCTAGCCACAGGACAATGCAAAAACAAATGATCCACAGACTCCCCATCTGCATAACACATACAACACCGATTCATTAGAATATGACCACACCACACCAAGTTATCAATCGTAAGATTCCAAACTAAGGCCACCGTCCACATGAAGGAGGCCACCTTTGAAGGAACTCCCGGCACCCAAATGCTCCTCCAAGGAAAATCCCTCACCACCCCCACCAAACTCCTGTAGTTGTATGAAACAGAAAAATGCCCCTTGGCCCCCACAACATTCCACCCCATGACATCCACTCCCTCTCCAGTCACACCCAACCCATACAAATAACCCCATAACTCCAGCAGTTGATCAATCTCCCAATCCTGAACCAGGCGCCAAAAATGAATATCCCATACCGTCACATCCCCACCCCCCAAATAAGGTGCCACCATAGCTTCAAGATCCCTGCAATGCCAAAAATCAAAGGAAAATGATCCTCCAGCAAAACCAAACCTCACCACACCACCTATCCTTCCAGAAGCACACCCTCATCCCATCACCCACCTGGAACCCCACTCTCTCACAAAACTCCACTCTCCCCAACCAAATTCCTTTCTATAAACCACAACCATGAGAACTAGTCACATTCCCTGACCCCTAACCCCTCTATCTAGCCCATGCTTACTAGCTGTAGACGTCCCCGAACGCCCCGGGAGGCGATGAGTCCCCCGTTCCGTTCATTTTGGGCTCACTACAGTTCAGGACTCAAATTGTCACGGTTCTTAATCTGAACCAAAGAGTCCAAATCCGGCAAATCGTTTTGAGAAAACAGATTTTTGAAAGAAGTGTCAAACATGGACTGCTTTGCCAGATACAGAGTCGCCACCTAAATATTTTATTTTTGAAAAATTTAGGAAACCCTGACTCGTTTGCCTAAGGCCACGTGTCCGTCATTACCAAAGTTGCCTCGGCTCGGGAACTTGGGTACGATTGGGGAAGGTCACTTCGTGAGCACCTCCGCTCGCCCGATCAAAGATCGGCCTCTACTAACCATGATATCGAGTTTTGAAAACATTACGTGCTCTTATTCCGGTTATTAGCCTAGATTTACTATGTGATGCGCACATCATACAAGTATAGACCAGGTCGCCTGAATTGGAACAAAACATTTCATGTTTGTTTTTGAAAGATGGTTTGCTACTCACAAGTAGGCTTAAAATGCAGATTTTGCCACCCTCGGGTGGGCTTAGAAAACATGGTTTTGCCACTATCTAGTGGGCTTAAAACTCACAGTCAATGCATTGTTCCAATCCAAATAACCCAACCTTCACCCACAGGCATTCAGGCAGTTATATCACATAAGCAAATAGCCTCATGGTAAGCATGCTATCATGGTAGTCACTCACACGCATGCAAGGATGCTAAAGCATAAAAAGTTACCGAGTACTCCAAGCCAAAACAGAAGCTAATTAGAAATCCATGCATGATCCTAACTATACAGAAATGCCTAATGCAACACATGCAAAAATGCAACTATAGCAGGCTCGGCTATTCTAAACATGGCATATGGAATGCTATAACTAACATGTATTCAACTTGGAATTGAAATACAATGCAGTTAGTATGATGCGCCGAGCCCGGTGCATACAAAACAGATGAATGAATGAAAACATGCTATCATACTGTATGCTAATTAAAACATGCCCTAAATCTAACCATCATAAGCGCGTAAATAAAAGGGAGAAAGACGTGGGGTTGGAAGACATACATCACACTCATGCACACTTATTACAACATTGCCCTCACTCGGAGGGTCCGAATAAATAATACAGTCCCAAATGAATAATTACAGTCCGAATAAATGGTACAGTCCGAATAAATACAAAACTCTAATTTAATTAACAAATTAACTAGGAAAAATAGTAAACTAGCATGCAAGCTAGGGACTGCCTCAACTCTGCTCCGGATGATGAATGATGTATGTTTGAGTTGCTTGGCGTGGAAATCCATTGCGATACCCCGATTAGCCTCTGTTTACAATTGCCCCCGGAATGTTGCGCGAAGCCCCAAAAGATTGCCGATTTTTGATTTGCTGCAACAGAGAGCAGGAAAGGGGCATGGCAATGTATTTTCACATATGTATGCTTGACTACTCTACAGGGAGCGTAGTCTTCGATCCTCGTGCCACCAATCGTGCATCTCGATGCATGATGGCCGAGGAGTCGATTTGCATGACTCAATATGGAATGAATGCACATGAAAACATAACAAGGCCTAGACTCCATCATGGATAATCCGGAGTGTCGGCGACCGGGAATTGAGACACGTTCCGTCACTCGAAGTACGAAACATACCTCGTTTCCCGTGCTCGGGCTAACTCCTATCCCAAACACAGTGCGATATGCATGACATGCATGAATGTAGCTAAGATACAACCTAACATGCACAATGCTATGAAATGGCATACACGATGCACGAGGTAACATGGCATATACAATGCGCTAACATACAACCTAGCATACACAATGCTATGAAATGGAATGGCATACACAATACATAATGGACTTACACCAACACAAGCGGACCTCAGCCACACTCACATAGGAGGCCATTAGATGGAAATGAGGTACTCGGGATGCGTGCACACATGCACGCCAACCGAGGACCGACCTTAAGGCACGAACGCCACTCTACCAAAGCATGGCAAGGCATGGAATATGGCATACAAACATGCGAATTTCAGCACTAAAATATGATGCTAAACAGCCCCGAAGCATGGTAATATGGCACCCGATGCATGAGATGAGACCCGAAACTCAAAACTAGGCACATGGAATGACTTATAGCTATACAAAGCATGCATTATTTGAACATGAAGCATGAAGAAAGAGTCAAGGCAGTCCCAAAACATGAAATTTTCCAGTTTAGAGTGTGGCCAAAAAGTGCTAGCAAGATGGCTTAAATTAGCATGCAATTATGACTGGCAAACATGATTTACATGGCAAGTGTATGAAGCAGGTAAGAACTCATCAAACCAGCAAAAATCAGTGAATAAAACATGCCAAAATATGCCCAAATAACCTCTGAAAAGCAGCCAACACATGCACAAATGATAAGCTCCTTTAGAGGGCTATGCAAGGGATTCTTAAGCATATACAAGATAGACATGTGGCAGCCCCAAATCAACCTTGGAAATCAAATATGGTAGTCCCAAAACTCACCAAATTGACCCTGAAATGTGACTTCGAAGCATGCAAGATAGGGTCTCTTTGGAAGGCCAAAATGACCATCAAACAAGTCAAGGTGAGAGGGGCTCACCCCCCTCTGATTTGGAGGCTCAAAACAGCATCAAAGCCACTAGAAATCCATTGGATTCCAGTGGCTAGAAGGTCAAACAAGGCATGCAACAAGGGCTAGGGTGTAAGGCTCAAAATAAGAGGGAATCGAGCATACAAGATAGCATATGACCTCAAAAAAAAATGGAACCTTAATAAAACATGAAGATGATGTCAAAAAAATCCTTTTTCCAGTTTATAACAAGTCTCAAAGATGAACACAAATAGGGCTAATCTATCATGCAAAAATGGCCCTAAAAGAGAGAATAGAGACAAGGGACAACAGCTGACCCTAAATGGAAAAGATCCCTTCAACAAAGTTGAAGAGAGGCTCAAAAAAAGACACTTTACAGTTTATACCAAGCCACGAAAATGAACACAAGTGAGGCTAAACTATCATGCAAGAAAAGGGCCTAAAAGCGGGATAAAGAGGCAAGTGGCAATAGATGGCCTCAAACAGAGGAGAGCCCTTCAACAAAGTTGAAGAGGGGCTCAAAACAAGCCACTTTACAGTTTATACCAAGCCACAAAAATGATCAAAAAAAGGGCTAAACTATCATGTAAAAATAGGCCTAAAAGAGAGTTTAAACACAAAGGGTGAGGAGGAGACCTCAAACAGAAAAAGATCCTTGATAAAACATGAAGAGGAGGTCAAAATATGACTATTTACAGTTTGGGTCGGAGCCCAAAAATGCAAGCAACAAAAGCTAAGAAAGCATGCAAAAATAGGCCTAAAAGAGGGATCAAGAGGCTTACCCTTATAGCACAAAGTTCCAGCAGCCTTTGGTCCAAGAAATAGTGCTCCTAGCCTCTGGAAAACAGCCTCAAGTTGTTGGAGTGGAGTGTGGAGGTGTGGTGCTATGGGTTGTAGTGTAAAATGGTGTAGGACTTAAGGGGTTTTGAGCTTGGATGAGAGAGAGAGGGAAGTTTTAATGCCAAGGCTCCAATGGATTTTTTCTAACACTCCAAAATGCAGCTGGAGCTGCTGGTTTTATAGAGGGAGAGAAGGAAAAAGGGGGGGAAAAACAAATTCAAATTTCCCCCCCAAAAGGCCAAACCCCAGATATAGGATCTAGGGGAGGGCAAGAATGGCCGGCCAAATTGCACAGCTGGAACACATTTGGGAGGGCAAGAATGGCCGGCCAGCTCAAAAGGGCCAAAATGGTCATCCGACCAGCTAGGTGGCCGGCCTGCTACATTTTCTGGCCGGCCTGCTACTTTTCAGGACAAAAAAAGGGTCTTCCGGAAAGACAGGTGGCCGGCCAGTGATTGGGAAGTCCAATGGTGGCTGTTCAAGTGTCCAAATTGAAGCCCCGGAAGTTATCTTTCCAATGGCGCAAACCTTGCATTAAAATTCCTCCTGTGCAAAAAGTTATGCCTGTTTTGGTGAAGCCGCGCAGATTCGGTTCAACCGGAATGATGCCTTACTTCAATCAACCCTATCTCCCCCGTCCGGAATTGGCTTTAGGAGATTCTTGAGTGCAAAATGAAGCCCCGGAAGTCTTATTTCCAACGGTGGTGGCCTCATAGCTTGATTCCAAGTATGCAAATGAATAGGCCCGATTCGGCGAGGGCTGCTCGACTCTTTATTAACGGTTCATGCCATTTTCTCCCCAACTGGATTTCTTCCCTCTTCTCCTCTTTTCTTCAACTCCAAACCCCTAAGTAAGGTGTTTTGAAAGATTTTTCAAAGATTTCATCTCTCTTTCATTCATTTCCACTTTGTCCTTGCTCGGTTTACTGAAAAGTGCAATATTTGACAAAATGCGAGCCTCGGAACATCGTAAAAACTTTATTTCAAAAACATTTTGAAAGAGATGGTTTTAAGACTAAAATCTTTTGATCCAGATCGTTTTGGTCAAAAAAAAAAAAGGGTATGAAGTTAAGATTTGAATCTCTCTCCTTGCCGAAGAAATTGAACCTTTGCACTGCACAACTTCCAGAACCATCAGTCGCATCCAAGTCTTAAAGGTGGTCAAAAATGGGGTGTCTATAGTTGCCCCTCTTTGACAAAACTCAGAAGTCATAACAATGACGGGAGTGAATGTCAAAGCCCAGAGACGACCCATTTTTGACAAGGCCGAAGACTTGGACAAATAAACAAAATATAGATAAATAAATGGTTGTGCCCGCAGGCTGCCTACGTATCTCTTTGCAAGGAATCAAACTAGCGTAGTTCAGGGGCAGGATGTAAAATGATATGCGGGAAGATTTTGATAATTGGACTTACACGCTACGCGAAGCCGATTTGAAAATTGGACTTATACGCTACGCGAAGCCGGTTTGAAAATTGGACTTATACGCTACGCGAAGCCGGTTTGATAATTGGACTTATACGCTACGCGAAGCCGGTTTGAAAATTGAGGATTTATGCAATGCACTGTAATGTAGTGGCTAAAATGCAATGTAATAGCTAAGAGGTGAAGATACTTTACAGGGGTAATTGGCAATGACTTACCTCATGCTGCTGGGGATCTTTCGCTTCTTCTTGGTTGAACTGCAGGTACTACTTTTCTCCCTGACTATGGTCGCAACTTTCCCTATTCTCCAACAGGGTGACATACTAGGTTGGCTCAGTATCCAGAATTGAGGCGCATACATATGCTATCTCAATCTATGGGGCTGCCATACAGATTTCAAGCCGAGGATATACCCCTGGGTATTTAAACCAGACTTTAGTCTCGGAAATCCCGAACCTTTGCGTTCTAGGCATGAGCCATTCGAACTCTAGTTTCCACCATCTCAGTTGGTCTCCTACGAACTCACTACTAACACAGGCAAGTGGCTATACCAGACCATCGAAAGTCGTTCGGGCACGACAAACACCAAATGAATTGCACCTTTAGAGGATTTAAGGTCTCCTAGACCGGAAAGTGCACGAGATGGTGCGAATAAATGCAAGTGCGATGCGCAAAACAGCGCGAATGATGATGCAGGATTTAAGGTCTCCTTAGACTGGAGGATTTAAGGTCTCCTGGACCAGGTGAGTGCACAAGACAGTGCGAACTAAAGGTGAGGTGCGCAAGATAGCGCGATAAAATACATGCACAATGCAAGTAATGGTCACGGCGCAAGATAGCGCGATGCAATACACTAACAAGTACAGGTGAGATACGCAAGATAGCGCGATAAAATGTATGCACAATGCAAGTAATGTGCACAAAATAGTGCGATGCGCAAAATAGCGCGAGTGAAATGTAATGCACTAACAAGTGCAGGTGGGACACACAAGATAGCGCGAATGATACAATGCACAAAATAGTGCGATACGCTAAACAGCGTGATTGATTTGAAATACACAAGATAGTGTGATGTGATATGCAAAGCACAGGATAGTGCGATTGAGGTGCGCAAAATAGCGCGATGAATGCAATGCACAAGACAGTGCGATTGAGGTGCGCAAAATAGCGCGAATGATAAACTGCACAAAACAGTGCGATGGAGGTGCGCAAAATAGTGCGAATGATAAACTACACAAAACAGTGCGATTGAGGTGCGCAAAATAGCGCGAATGATAAATTGCACAAAACAGAGCGATTGAGGTGCACAAATAGCGCGAATGATAAACTGCACAAAACAGTGCGATGCGCAAAATAGCGCGAATGTAAACTGCACAAAACAGTGCGATTGAGGTGCGCAAAATAGTGCGAATGATAAACTGCACAAAACAGTGCGATGAGCAAAATAGCGCAAATGTAAACTGCACAAAACAGTGCGATTGATTTGAAATGCACAAGATAGTGTGATACGCTAAACAGCGCGATACGCTAAACAGTGCGAGTGATTTGAAATGCACAAGATAGTGTGATACGCTAAACAGCGCGATACGCTAAACAGCGCGAGTGATTTGAAATGCACAAGATAGTGCGAGTGAGATAAAATGTACAAGAAAGTGCGATAAAATGCATCTTCTATGCAAGTATGGGGGCATTTTTCATGCAAAAGATACGAGCATTTTCTATGCAAGTATGGAAGCACGTTCTATTCAATATTGAAAGCAAGCATATTCTATGCATGAATCAGAACGATGCGCGGCACGCATGCAACAACAGTGTATATGAAAGTTCATATTCTATGCAATAGAGGAGCATCAAATATGTACTCTGGTGCCTCTGATTTGCCTCTTAGAGGACTTTGCAACACACTCAGCTCAAAAAGGGCACACCCTGTTCATATTGGCAAGAGATAACATCTGCATGTGAAACCCTCGGTGTTGCTTGGACTGCCATTCTGACTTGAAGCAGGCTTACACTTGGGGTCGAGATACACTCATACTCCAGAGAAATGGCAAGGCCTGAGAAGATGCACCTGGAATGCAGTCTCGGATTTTGCTAAGATTGAAACATGCTAAGATGCTCCAAATTTTCCCTCTTTTCTTTTGCTTTGCAGTCCGGAACCTAAATAGCTTCAGATAGGTCCTTGTTTTACTATTCTGACATGACCTGGGTTGAACCCTGCAGCTTTATGAAAGAACCAATCCGGTTTTGCACAAATGTGGAGAACGACACGGCACTCTGAGCACAAAACAATTTTTGAAATTGAAATGAGAAAAGGGTTCTCAACCGGGTATTGAGCCTACAACTGACCACAGCCAAAACGATTCAACAATGGAAAACAAAGGTAGAACAACCAAAACACAACTCAACAAAGGAAAAACAAGGTAGAATGACCTAAACACATCTATTGACACTCAAACGACTCAAAACAAGAATCGAGACAAACAAAAACGCACAAACTTAACACTCAGCTGTGTTACAAAGGCGAGAGACCTTTCGGTGCACGAGGAGCCAGTTTCTCCGGGTATTGTTTCCCACCATTTCTCATTTGTGGTTCTCACATCACTCGGCCCTCAGGCTCTGTTTTTCTGAAAAAGCCCTTTTCTCACTTTTTCTCTCAACGCACATCTCTCTATTCTTCAATCTCTCATTTTTTCATCCCTTTCCTGGGTGGTTGATGGATAAACAAGAAATTACGGGCTCATGCCCCTAGCATTCTGCTAGATCCTTCTTCTTCTGCGCGCAGCTAGTGAGTTTCTCCCACAGAGGGGCTGTACTACAACTGGGTGTGTAGCAAATCTGCAGCTGACATCAGTTGACGATACTCTGCTGGGGAGTTTGGACATGATCAGATCTATCCAGATAAGGGAGTGGAATATCTTGATCCATTCCAGTTCGTGCTTCGCACTTGGCTTGATACCTCGTTGCTCGGAGGGTGAGAGAGCTTTCAGCCCTTTTGCTGTTAACTTCAGTTGTGCCCTTTTTTGGCAGGTAGAGTGCCCTTCTTGGCAAGTATTGTGGCAATGGGGAAAAGACAGAACACTTGACTCAACTGTGCCCCTAGTTTATCATTTTGACCATTTTTTGTTTTTTGGCTTTCTACTAAGACAATTTTGACCAAAATGAGAGTTAGATTAACATGCTTATTCAATTTTTGATTTAAAATCATGCAAGTTAGGTTATGAGCATTGAAAATTTTCCTTTTTGGGGTCCAAGAAATGGTCCAGTTTTGGAAAAATGGAATAATTTTTGAGAGAAAATTAGTCGACCTCATTAAAAATTCTCAAAAACTATTTTTGCAAACGGCCACTGCTCAACGAGCACGGAACCTGCTCTTGAGATGCACAACTTCAGATCCGAAGGAAAATTGCCCCCTGCTTGAAGAGAGCTTCCTGGCAATGGAAAGTTGCCCCTTGTTTGACCGGCACCGTAGCGTATTGAATGGCAACGGAAATTTGCCCCTTGTTTGGATAGCACCGCGGCGCATTGTAGTCAGTCCTCAGAGTGACGAACACGACCAAATCCTCAGATACAGAGAAGACAAAGATGACCAGAACCATCGCATGGAGACAATCGAATTTGAATTGTTTTACGGCTGGACTTCAGAATGAAGTTGCCTACATATCCCAAAGATGGGAATCAAGCCTTACGTAGTTCGGGGTTAAGGTACACTCGTGTATTAACCCTCACTTTTTGCGCTCTAACTTTTGCCAAGGCCGCCCTTTGTGGGTTTTCAACCTTGCGAGCTATGTTTTTCTTCTTTTCAATTCTTTTTGTTATTTCTTTTCTCTTCATTTCTTTTTTGATTTTCTTTTTTGTTCTTTTCTTTGCATTTTTTCTTTTTTTTTTTCTTTTCTTGCTCTAACTTTTGCCTGGGTCGCCCTTCCGGGTTTTCGGCCCAGCGAGCCTCTCAAGGGTAAAAGTGTAGCTTTGTCCATGTCAAATGGTTTTGAGATCCTGAAGTCATCTGAATCCAGGAGAATGGTTGCTGTTTGCTGACGATGCATGAATCCATCCAATGGTGGTTGAATTGTCCCTAGTGTTGTGGATCGGAACTCAGTTTTTCTTCAGCAATACTTTCTTCTTTCCTCCCTCTGGGATTTGGCATTCTTGCCGATCTTCTTTGATTTGTGAATGATCCATCTTCGGCTCTTCGAGCACATTTGAAATTCTTTGCCCCTAGTTCCAGGGGTGCTTCTGATCTAGCTTTGCAAGCTTCTTTTGATGACATCTGGTCTTCTTGATCTGACTTTCTTGCCTCTTGTTCGAGGGCTGCGTCAAATCTGGCCACACAGGCCTCACATCGTGATTGACCGTTGAACATCCTGAATCTGAGTTCAAGGTTTTAAAAGCAGAGGGGGCGAGTCTCGAGGCTGGGAGCGATCCTAAGCTGCACAATCTCAAGAGCGATTCTACACAGGTCTTCGCAGGACCGCGCAAAACATTTTTTGAAATCTTTTAAGGAAGCGACCAGTCGCTCGCGCTGAAGACAGTGTAGAACCAATCTGGATCAAGCCAGGATCCTTCCCAGTACTCACACTAACAAGCATGATTTCATTCATTAAGGGCGTAGCATGCCTCTCTTTCTCTCAATTTGATCAAAGTTTTGCAAATCCCGAGAAATTCCTCCCTCTTTGTTTTCACCGCAGTGTTCAAAAAGTTTTGAAAAACTCAAGTCATTACAATGACTTCAAGGCACAGAAAAGATAGAATTCTTAGTCAAATACTGCCATCTCATTCAGAACTTCCGGCATAACTGGTACAAGGCAGAAGCAAACGCGAGAGCGTGAAAATCACTGTTGTTTCATTCAAAATCTGTTGGCACAACTAGCTCCCTGGCAAGAACAGACTCAAAACAAAACGAAAAGACAAACACAAAACAAAATGGTGACGCCCGAGGTGACACCCCCGGAATCACCCGACCCTTGTACAATAGGACTGACTCGATACACCAAGACAGACCCTACTGACTCAGTAAGAAAAGACTAACTTTGTACAAAACAACAAGACTGACTCAATACCTAAGTCAGAAAGCACAAAAACTGGTATTTGCATATTGCTCAGAACATTGCATGTCATTCCTGCGTCTGGAGTTAATCGAGCGCTGCCCGCAGGTGGTTCATCCCCCGATCACATGGTTACATTATCCCCCAAGTTCACCGATCCAGTGCCGATAGACTTTGCAGAGCTTGGCGCGGCAATGACCCCGTTGTCAAATAGATCCTGTACTTCATGGCGAAGATGGAAGCAGTTGTCGGTAGTATGGCCAGTTTACTGATGGAAGGCACAGTACTGGGCGGCATCATGCGTAGCCGGCAGAGGATTTGGGAGAAGCTGAGGCTCAAAGGGTTTGAGATGGCCTTGTCCAACAAGGATTTGGAAAGCTTTGGACAAAGGCATGTGGAGGGCATGGAAGACCCTCTGACCTCGGGGTTGGTACTTCTGGGTTTGTGGATTTTTGCTGGACGCACCAGTAAAGGGATTGGCAGGTTCTGGCCTGGTTTGCTGATCTCTTCTGAGTGCAAGATTATAGCTGAAAGGATTGCCTCTAGTATGACGGCCCTTCTCCCGGTTTTCCCTTTGATTCAGACTGCCCCTAACTTGAGTAGCGAAAGTGTCATCCACGGCTTTTGCAACAACTGCGAGGACTTGCTCTTTGTTCAGTCCCTCGGCTTTCAAAGCCTCAACAGCGAACAAAAGATGTTCATGGGGATCCATGCCCGCCCCTACCTTGTTCTTTCCACTCGCCTCCACTTTGCCAAGGGATTGGCCTTCCTCAAATGCAGAGAACTTAGATACGAGAGGGGAAGGTCATGAACTGAGCACCTCACTTGCCCGATCAAAGATTGGCCTCTACTAATTATGATGTGATTCTTATTTACATTATATGCTCTTGCACCGATTTATTAGGCTATCTTACTATGTGTTACACGCAAGTATAGACTAATTTACAAAAATTGGAACATTTGATTTCATGTTTGTTTTTGAAAAGAGTTTGTATATGTACCACTTCAAACAGTGATATTATATGTACATTTGTCAATGATCCAAGTTAAGCAATTACCCTTCATTCCCAGGCATTCAAACAGGTATATCAATTAAGCACTTAGCCTCACGGTGAACATGCTTGATATGGCAACAATCGCACACATGCAATATGCTAAAGCAAAAACTGCTCACCTAGTACTCTGAGGTAAGCCAAAAGAAATAAAAGAGTTAGAAAAAAAATGCATGATCCTACGGATGCAAAATGACTAATGCAACACAAGCAATAATGCAACTAATACGTTTGGTTGTCGAATTTGTGATGTAAATCACTTTGATAGCATGCGGTAGTGCACATATTCAGGGAAGTAATAAATTACAATGTTGTTAGACTGATGAACCGAACCGTATGCATGCGAGACAAATGGATGCAAATCATGAAAAATGCTAAGAGAAACATGATGTTCTACACTATCCATCATAAGCGGGTAAATAAAAGGGAGAAAGAAATGGGGGTTGGAAGACATACACGCATTATTACAATTTGCCCGAGCGCAAGAGGGTCTGAATAAAATAACTTACTAATTACTTCGAATTAACTAACTATTACAAAACGAATTAAATACACTAACTATGCTAGCTAATTATTACATCACCACAATTAATTAACTATTCTAGCTAATTATTACAAATTGGATTTAACTAATTAATTACACTAACTAATTAATTACAAATTAGAATTAGCTAATTAATTACAACACGAATACAACCAAAAGAAATAACTAAGCTAAGTAATTACCTACTCTAACTAATCAGCCCCAGGAAGTGAAGAATGCTTATGCATGCACGCGGATTTCCACCTGAAAAAGTCCACTGTTTTGCTGCCAGATACCTCTGTTGCACAGTTAGAAAATTGCACTGTTTTTTCATCGCAGCCTCTACTCTGTTTTGTACCAAAAAAAAAAGGTACTCTTGGTTTGACAAAATTGGCCGGCAGGCCAGAAGTGGTGGCCAGCCGACCACTAAAAGTAGCCTGCTGCCCAGTAAAAGTGGTCTACTGGCCACTAATGCTTGGTTCCTCCTGTTGCAACAGAAAGCATACACAGCACAAACAGAGTATTCTCAGGGGATGTTTGTCCACCCTGCCTCTCCATGTCATCAAACAGCTCAAATAAGGGGTAGGCTTGATTCGCAAGCCATCAATTGACTCAATTTCATTGCGTGATGACTTATGAACCAAGGGACACAATTTCAATAAATGGTAAGAAAAGACCAACAAAACCTCCTCCCTATCTTAGATTGATTAGGGGAAGTGGTTGACCTTGGAAATTTGAACCATTTCATCACTAGCAAGTATGAAATGACCCAAGTTTCCATGTGTTCAATTAGCGTCCGATTGAACACCAAATTGCTTTATTATCTTGCATAACTTTTAGTCCCTATTTTATTACTTCATTTTAATTACTATCCATTCCTTAGTCAATTAAGTCCAATAATGAGTTTTAAGTCCTCTAATGGAAAGAAGTATCAAACAAAGAGTTGTTTTGGACATGAGAGAGACACCATGCCGTTGGTAATGAACCCCCAAAGGGATTAAACCATTAAGCACAATACCTCTATCTCAAGCTTAAACAAACAATTGGTTTGAAACAACTACAAAGGTGATTAGAGATGAACACAAGTATGGAAAGCAAGAAATAAATACTATCAACTAAAATAGGTTGGTGGCCAAAGCCTAAACCACCAAACCTATGAGGACCATTACACTACAAGCCTACAATACAAAGCATGAATGGAACAAACACATAAAAAATAGTCCTAAAACAGGCTAAAACAGTGCTGGAATTGAAGTCAAAAGAGCTAAAAGAGTAAGCTACAACATGGAGCAATTTAAGCTAGTAAGCAAGCACAATGAGGGGAGGGTACCCCCTTCAAAATATGATTTTTAGCCTCTGGAAAACTCTGAAAACTAGTGGTAAAAAGCTTGAAAAAAGTTGAGAAAATAATGGAAAACACAAGGGCAAAAACTTAGAGAACAAGGTTCAAAGAATGGTGGTTAACCCCTCCACCTTTGGTAGCTGTAAACCACAAGTTTCAGCCCATAAAAACAGTGTAAAAACAATTCAAAAATAGCAGAAAAGATGGAAAATAAAGAAGGGAAACAAGCTAAGAAGTATACCTCTTGAAGAGGGGTACACTTTTTGAGTTACAAACCAACAATTCCACACCCTCAAGAGCTAAATACAAGCTCAAAAACACCTCAGCAAAAATACCACAAGGTTTGGTTTAGAGTGTATAGGCAAAGAGTGAAGAACTTGCAAGAGGGAGAGAGAGAGAGAATTGTAGAGAGAGACATATTTTTTGCTCCTAAATTTTCTAACCTTCTAAAATGTGAGAGAGGGTCCTCTATATATAGAAAAACATAAGACCACCTTAGAAATATCTATACAGACACGTTTGGATTGGTGCATGCGTATATGGAAATAGCTGGTACAGCTGGCAAAAAGATCTGAAAAAACACACAAGTGGCCGGCAAGCCACATTAATGGCCGACAGTCCACACTATTGGCCAACAGTCCACACTAGTGGGTCTATAGGTGCCAGGATGTTTAGGCTTGAAAAACTACTGTTTTGGTCCAAAAACAAGACACAAGGTTTATTACAAGTCGACATAGTTGTCTTGCGTGTATCAGAATACGAATAATAACTATTAGCAGAAGGCACATGTATCATTACAGTACAATTAATAGGGATAGAACAATTCACATCATAATGGCCTCTGGCCCATCATTGACAAAACAGAATGATTCCAGATACGCAAAGATATCATTGTTCCATAATGCACATACGTTCCATTTGTTCATCAGAATCAATATAGTTAACTTGCAGATAACAGAACATTAATATTAACTATTAACAGTAAGCAAAACATACTACTACAGTACTATTACTTACAGTGATAAGTTTCTAACAGCAGTGAGACGATGTCCTCGTCTTGACCTATAAACACAATGCACACAACATCATAAGAATAAGAGAATAAACCAATCCTTTTCTTATTCTTTAATCAGTATCCATTGTGGTTCTAAACTCATTAGTTCTCCATAGGTTACAATCCATGCCTCAGGCAATAGGAGGAATCGATAGAAAATGGTTCAGACGAAGAAATAGTACAAAACCGGTAACTAGAAAGTGAATAGCTCCCACTAATTTGGGCATATCTATTTCTATACTTAGAATTTGGGAGTGAGACCACTACCATTGGAAACTAGACTTCCCAAGCTTATTTTAGGCTCAAGAATCACTCAAAACGGAGTCCGGATGCAAAAGATATGCCTATTTGAAGTTACCTAGTACATGCTGAAACAGGGATGGCCGCTCGTGCGCCCACTTTGGCCGCTCGTGCGGTGACTGGGCCGCTCGAGCAGTGGGTTAAGCAGAATGCAATGCTCTATTTTTTTCATGTTCTGCTCATGCGGTGCCCGTGGCCGCTCGTACAGTCTGGGCAAAATCAGACAGTCTGAATTAAGCACAAATTCATCAAATTCCCAACATCACAAAGGGAAGAAATGGGATAAACAACACAATATAATGGCATAACAATACCATAAACATGAATCATAAGTTCAATGAAGTTCATTATCTTCAATTTCATATACACAACTCAATTTCTTCAAGTTCACATATGGATATATATATACTATCCAAGTATATGGATGAACTCACATGCAAAATCAAGGAAATAAGATGTGATTTCCTTACACATGATCTAACTAAACTTAGAATAGCCAAATGATAGAGATATCTTCTTAATTAGTCTATTACCATTCACTTGATCTCACGTACAAATCCTAGGTTACATGAGTGTAAGGAACTTCTTACCAAATTCAAGAGAAAGATTATACAAAGTGAATTGGACCTACCTTGAGTTCAAACCCCTACAATTCAACTTAATCTCCCAATCTCTTCCTTTGTTAAAGCTTCTCTTCTTCCTCTTAAACTCTCTTCTTCTCTAACTCTCTCTCTTAGGAGATATTTTTGAGTTAAGAATTCCCAAATCAAATGTGTAAAGATAGCAATATATATATATATATATATATATATATATCTAAATGTTGAATAAAACAAAATTTAATCAATTTAATCATTCCAAATCAGATTTTTTACATAAAATCATATTATGATCTAAAAATTATGCTGAACTCAATTATAAAGTCAATTTCGGATTACTAAGCTTCTAAGGCTTCCAATTTCTATTCCAAACATCATAATTGTAACATATATTTCTCTTATTAGACAGATATGAACCTATAATCATAAGATTCACTTAATTAAACTTAATCTCACATGGAATTTCACTGCAATCATATAAATGCACAGAGTAAGGGACTGAAAGCATACAGAAAACATATACGAGGGTCGGGTTATTACACAAGGTTTGTAGGGTTTTGAGGCTCAAAGCTGAGGCATTCTACTGAGAACTTCAAGTATTTGACAAGCATATACAAATTCATCATTGGGTGCGCAATCGGTGGTGCCCAAGCCGTAAGGGCGGTCAAAAATAGGGTGTCTACAATATCTAACACTCGAGTTAGCATACACATTCAAGCCTTTCTCTACCTTTCCACTGGAGATCTTCTCCCGGAGGGATTCTACTTCAAGGTCACCCCTCTATGCTTCTATCACTCGGTTCACAAGTGTAGGTTGTGCAACTACTGAAAACAAGACTGTAGACTTTACAGACTCGCCAAGATACAAGTCAAACTCCCCTATAGCACCCAACACTTTCCATTCCCAGATGGCGAAACAAGCTACACTGCTAATAGATTTCCTACTCAAGGCATCAGCAACTACAATGGCCTTTCCCAGATGATAATGTAACTCAAAATCATAATCTTCTATAAATTCCATCCATCACCTTTGCCTCAGATTCAAGTCTTTCTATGCAAACAGATACTTCAAACTCTTGTGATCAGAAAATACCTCAAACTTTTCACCATACAAATAATGCTTCCAAATCTTCAAGGCAAAGATCACCGCTGCTAACTCTAGGTCATGAGTAGGGTAGTTCCTCTTGTGTGTCTTCAACTACCGTGAGCCATAGGCTACCACCTTTCCCTCTTGCATCAAAACACAACCTATTCCTTCCCGTAAGACATCACAATATACCGAATCCCAAACCCCTCTTTGGAATAATCAAAACCAGTGCAGTGGTAAAGCTAACCTTAAGCTCTTAGAAAGACTTCTCATAAGTTTCACTCCACACAAACTTGATCCCTTTGCTCGTCAGTCTAGTCAATGGTGAAGCTAATCTAGAGAAATCTTTTACAGACTGACTGTAATACCTGGCTAATCCCAAGAAACTACGGATCTCAAAAACATTCTTAGGTTGTTCCCAATCTTGCACTGCCTCTATGTTGGATGAATCTACAGTCACCCCTTCCTAGGATACCACATGGCCTAAGAACTTAACCTCTCTCAGCCAGAATTCACACTTCCCAAACCTGGCATACAGTTTGTGGGCTCTAAGTACCTCAAGTACTACCCGCAAGTGTTCCTCGTGCTCCTCCTCAGAGGGTGAGTAAATCAAGATGTCGTCCACAAAGATGACCACAAAACGGTCTAGGAACTCATGGAAGATCCGGTTCATCAAATCCATAAACATAGCTGGTGAATTGCTTAGCCTAAAGGGCATCACTAGAAACTCATAATGGCCATACCGCGTATGGAATGTCGTCTTCGGGATATCCTCCTCCTTCACTCTCAACTGGAGATAACCCGATCTCAGGTCTATCTTAGAAAAGCAACAAGACCCCTTCAACTGATCAAATAAATCATCAATACAATGCATTACGTACTTGTTCTTAATAGTTACTCGGTTCAACTTCCAGTAATCTATACAAAGTCGCAACGCACCATCGTTCTTTTTGGCAAAAAGAGTCGGCGCTCCCCAAGGTGAAGTACTAGGGTGAGTAAAACCTTTATCTAACAAATCCTAGAGTTGAATCTTTAACTCACTCAACTCGACAGGTGCAAATCTATACGGTGCCATAGAAATCAGTGTTGTGCAAGACACTAAATCAATAGAGAACTCGATCTCTCGATGAGGTGGTAAACTGGTAAGATCATCCGTAAAAACATTCGAGTATTCACAAACTACTCTTGGCAACTCAACTCGGGCTTCATCACACTCAGTACTCAAGAAGTTAGCAAGAAGACAACTAAGCTCACTCCGCCCACACGGGTCATACACCGGTGATGAGACTCTATCAACCCAGTCCCCCAAGAAATAAAAGCAATCACTGCTCAAGTTACATACAGTAACCCTCTAACGATAGCAATCTATAACAGCCTGATATGATGACAACTAGTCCATATCCAAAATAACATCAAAACTAGACATGTCAATCAACACAAAAGGAAAAGAAAATCGACAACCAGCAACCTCTATGTCACAACCTCGACACCCCTGCTTCAAAATAACCTCACCACCAATAGGTGATTCTACACAGATAGGAGATGCTAACTGAGCCAACTTTAACCCCAAAACTGATGCAAATCCAGACGAAATAAATCAATGGGATTCACCCATATCAATCAACACATTAGTAACTGAATTGCAAAACAAGAAAGTACCTCTCACTACCGACAACGCTGGTACTAGATCTGGTACGGTAACAGCATACACATACCCTGTAGGTCTCTGCTCAACCTGTTCACCCCTCGGAGCATAAGCCTGATGTACTGACTAAGCTGAAGAGGCTCTCTGATTAGCCCTTGAGGCCTGTGCTGACTATGCAGGCTGGTGGCTCTGTGTCTGTCTCGAACCAGACGCACCGGGCTGTGCCACCCAACTGAGGGAAAAATCTCTTCATGTACCCTACCTACCCACACTGATAACAAGTGAGTGACAACCCTCTCCCCTGACTCTGGCACTGAGAATGAGCCGAAGACGATACAGACCGTTGCCCTCCTCCTCTGTGCAGACAAGCTAGAGACTTGTGACCTAACTGGCCACACTTGTAACAAGTGAAATCTCCATGACCACCTCTCCCTGAACCTGAACTTGGCACTGGAAAAGTGGACCTCGATTAAGCTCCTTGGGATTGCTGCAAGGTAGGACCCCTCTGCCTCTTATTGTCCCCCTGAACATCCTGACTCTTCCTGGATCCCCTCATCCTCTCTTCCTCCATCTGCATCACCGTCTAAAGATGAGCCTCTGCCTCCACAACACATCCATAATCTCTAATCATTGATCCGACCACCTTGAACATGAGTTCGATCCTCAACCTCTTCTATAACTCTAAGCAACGGCGCTCCTCAGTCGCCATGAGTTCCGGTGCAAACCTCAACAAACTAGTAAATACGGCCTTAAACTTAGCTACCGGTGTGCTCAATTGCTTGAGTTGGGAAAACTAATCCCTCAACTTTTCCCTAATAGTGGGAGGCAAGAACTTGCCTTGGAAGGCGTTAACAAAAGCCTTCCAAGTCGCCCCAATAAGCCCTTATGCATACTTCCACCATTGACCTGCATCTCTCTTCAACTAGAAGGATGCCAAGGTCACCCTCAAACCCCCATCTTCGATGCCGAGCATCTCAAATGTCTTCACTATCTGCTCTAGCCACTCATCCATTTTCAGGGGCTCCTTGGGGTCACCCACAAACTTATCCGAATTCGACCAGAAAAACTCTCGCTTCAAGAAAGACGGCCCTGCCTCAGTTACTTGGGCCTCGACTTGATTCTCAGCCCTGAGAATCTCCATAGGCTGTCGCAACGCTCCAGCCATTTCACGGGCTAAGGCACCCATGGCCTGCTGACTGACTGGTTCGGTTACATTGGCTTGACCAACACCCTCCTCCCATGTCGGAATATCATTTGGTATCAACATCTCCTGTCGTCTAGGCCTACCACGCCTACCGCCACATCCATGTCCTGATATCCTAATGAAGGTAACAAAAGACATTAGCACATTTACAAATGTGTCGAAGCTAATTCACTCACGTCCTAATGCGATGGACAACAGTAATTCACTCCACATAAACACGTAGTCATGTAAACACATATGAATTTCATTCCCGGATAATGACCGTCCCATGGCGTTGCCAAAGTTCCAATTAGAAATAGCAGTGATCAAGTGCTCTTCTAGTAGGACTTCTAGAAACTCGCAGACTCAATCGACATCCTAGAAATTAAATTCCATACCCATATGACCACATAAGCATGTTATTATGTAAGCACATTATACATACTAAAGTCTCTATCAAGCGAGACAAACCCATTGTGGCAATAACCACTTCCTACATACCAAAAGTATTCAAACTCGGTATGCTTTGATACCAAGTTGCAATGCCCGAAAATAAATATGATAAACCTATCTCATAAATAGAAATAAAGTTGAAACAAGGTACTTTCATTCATCTGAGTTAATATACAAAATGTGACACATACGATATATATTTATAAATCGTTCATCCTAAATCTACAGCATGTGTTACAAGTGGCAAAACCCAATGAAAGTTAAACAAATATTCATATGCCCTAAAGGCTTACATCTTCCCAAGTCACTGCTTGGTTACAACAAAATAAGTCTACCTCAATACAGTTAAGCCCTTGTCTATACAAAAATGAATACAATCAAATGAAGCTCTTGCTCCAAATCCCCCAAACTACTGTCTTTGCGGAGGCATATCTCCAACACTTGAAAATGGTTCTTCCCAAGTAGGGTAAGCCAAAACCCAGTAGAAACAATCTAACAAAATGTATTAATTTTAACAAAGATATAAGTATGATGTGCATATACAATGCCTATGATAAAATCATTCATAATTTACGAAATCATAATATGCCAAGTTTTGTATCTCAATTCATTTCACCTCAGTCCATGAGTCAGGTCCATTGTTATCCAGACAACCCAACTGAGGCAACAACTCAGTGGTTCTCTAACCAATACAACCATTACATAAACACTTTACGTTTGCCATTTTACGAAAATTTCGTCTACAGGAATCGACACCCATGTATACGCGCGATTTTTGAGACTTTTACCCTAGACACACAGGCCAACTTAATTCAATGGAGTCCATCCCCTTTCTTCTCCCAAACAAGTAGTACATCCCCTTTCTCCTCCCGAACATCATACATATACAATGTGTAAACACCCCATTTTTTACGACCCTTACGACTTGGATGTCATCACTTACACACCCAATGATGAGTCTATATGCTTGTCAAGTACTTGTAGTCCTCAGCGGAATCCCACAGCTTTGAGCCTTTCAAACCTTACACCTCTGTTGCCTTGTTTGGGACCAAAACCTTGGATTTTCAAGTCAGCAACCTCTGGTACCGACCATCACTTCTGGTTGCTAGCCACCAATGTATTTTGCAAATATTTTGTGACAATTGTGCCAGTTGTTTGCACAGATGCTTGCATCTGTTCCCATGTGTATGGTTGGATATTTCTGAAGGAGATTCATGTTTTCTATACATACAGGACCTCCCATCTTGCTTTTGAGGTTAGAAAAATTTTGGAGCAAAATTTTTCCTCTCTTTCTACAATTCTCTCTCTCTCTCTCTCTCTCTCTCTCTCTTGCAAATTTCTTAACCTTTGCCTATACACTCTTCATCTTTGCTTATACACTCTTAACCAAACTCTCCATCTTTGAGATGAGGTATCTTAGAGCATTGTTTGAGCTCTTATTGCGTGTTTGCCTTGGTTTATTTCTTGGAATTGGTTCTCCTCTTCAAGACGTATAAGGCTTTGCTTCTTTACTTGATTTATTTACTCTTTTTCTTACTATTTTCCAACTATTTTTGGGCTATAAAAACTCTGCATTTTTGGGCTGAAACTTGGGTTTTAAGGCCAATAAAGGTTGAGGGGTGGCTTACCCTTCTTTACACCTTGCTCTCAAGGCCTTTACCCTTGTGTCTCCCACCCTTGCACTATCTTTTTTTGAGCTTTTAAACACTGATTTTCAGAGTTATTTCAATGGCTAAAATCATGTTTTGAAGTCCAAAATTAGAGGGGTTAGCCTCCCCTCCTTGTGTCTTGCTTACTAGCCTAGCATGATCCATGTTTTAGCTTATTATTCTAGCTATTTTTGTTTTTATTCCAGCATGTTTTAGAACTTATTTAAGACTATTTTAGGACTATTTTTAAGTGTTTTTTACATTTGAGCTTTGTATTGCATGCTTGTAGTGTAATTGTCCTCATAAGTTCGGTGTTCTAGGCCTTGGACACTATCTTATTTGAGTTGATAGCATTTATTTATGGCTTTCCATACTTGTGATCACTTTTAATCACCTCTGTAACCTCCCTCCTTTCTTGACTTTTGTTTTTCTTTGAAAGTAGTTTCAAATTACTTGTTTGTTTAAGCATGAGATTGAGATGTCATGCTTAATGGTTTAATCTCTTTGGGGGTTCATTACCAATGGTATGAGTTCTCTTTCAGGCCTAAAACAACTCTTGGTTTGAGCCCTCTTTCCATTAGAGGACTTAAATTCACCTTTGGACTCAATTTATTAAAGAATGGATGGTAATCTAAAATGGAATAATAAAATCGGTAGCTAAAAAAGATGCAAGATAATAATTTGGTTTTGGGTTCAATCGGACATTAATCGAACCCATGAGTCTTGAGTCGTTTCATACTCATTAGTGATGAAAACGGTTCCAGATTCATTGTCAACTACTTCCCTTGATCTTTCATGATAGGGAGGTAGTTTTGAGAGTCTTATTTTGTTGCATTTATTGAACGTGCACACTTGGTTCATAAGCCATCATGCAATGAAATTGCATCCATTGGCGGTTTGTGAATTATACTTACTACTCCTTTGAGCTGTTCAAATGATAAGGAGGGGTAAATTGTGTAAATAAACCCTTGAGAATACACTATCTCTGCTCTATTTGCTCTCTGTTGCAACAGGGAAGTTCAGTCAACAGTGGCCGGCAGGCCACTATTGGTGGCCGGCAGTCCATCATCAATGGATGGCAGGCCCTCTGTCAGCCACCAGTGCAAAATAAAGCAGTGTCCTTTTAAAGCCAAGCAGAGTTGGTCTCGAAGTAGACATCAGTGCAAATGTTCTACTATGCAACAGAGGCATTCAGCAGCAGAAACAATGGACTTTTTCAAGTGAAAACCGCATTCATGCATAAGCCCTCCATTGATCCTCGAAATCCGTGTTGTAATAATATTAGTGTTGTGCATGAAGTTAGCTTTGCACTTAATTAGTTAGAATAGCTAATTCGCCTCGTGTTGTAATTATTTTAATAAGCTAGATTAGTTAATTAATTAGTTCATTTGTTGTAATAATTAGTTAAGTAGTTTAGCTAAATTATTCATTTGTGTTTGTAATTGTTAATTAATTAGTTTAGTTTTAATTAGTTAGCTAGTTAGTTTATTCGAACTCTCCTGTGTGAGGGCATAATGTTGTAATAATGTGTATGTCTTCCAACCCCACGTCTTTCTCCCTTTTATTTACTAGCTTATGATGGTTAGTTTAGGGTGTCACATTTTGTTTAGAATACTTCATGTTTGCATCCATTTGTTTTGCATGCACTAAGGCTCAGTTCATCATTCTAACTTGCATTGTTAGTTTAAATAATTTTTTGAATACGTGCTTAAACCACATGTTATTTAATTGATTTATATGACATGTTAAGTAGTCGAGCCTATTTAGATTGCATATTGCATGGTTAGGATCATGCATTTTTCTAACTAGTTTCTCTTTTGGCTTGGAGTACTAGGTGAGCCTTTACTCGTTTTAGCATATTGCATATTGATGGTGCCATGTCTAGCATACTTTCCATGAGGCTAAATGCTTAATTGCTATAATTACTTGAATGCCTGTGGATGAAGGCTAATTACTTGAATTGGAATAATTTGAGTAATGTTCATATGCGATCACTTTTTCAAGTGGTACATATTCGAAACAATTTTTCAAAACAAACATGAATTAAGTGTTCAAATTCTTACAAATTAGTCTATACTTGTGTGTGCGCATCACATAGTAATGCTAGCCTAATAATCAGAACAAGAGCATATAATGTACATAATATTCATATCATGATTAGTAGAGACTGATCTTTGATTGGGCAAGTGGGGGTGCTCAATTCATGACCTTTTCCTCTTATACCTAAGTTCCCGAGCTGAGACAATCTTGGTGATGACGGACACGTGGCCTTTGGCACGAGTCATGGGTTTCCTAAATTTTCTCAAAAAATATTTAGGTTGCGACTCTGTATCTAGAAAAACAGTCTATTATTGGCAATTTGATTCAAAATCAATTTTCCAAACGATTTGCCTGATTGGGACTCTTTGGTGTTTATCTATTTCACATTGCACTTGTGAGATCATATTCAGAACAGCGGGAGTCCGATACTGTAGGACTTATTCGTCTTCCAGAAAAGGGTGCGAAAAAGTCGAGCAACACAATGTATTAAAACAAAGTCATATTCAATGACAAAAAATAAGAGATTAGTTTCAATTCACCTAATCCTCATGAAATTTCTACAACAATCATAGCTATCCTCCACTGATAGCCCAAAGTAGAAATTCCTAAACAGATGTACAATCTCCAAAACAGATAAACTATTCAAATTTCCATAGTTGTGAGTTAACAAGTATCCAACTCCACCCTTTATATAAACATCTATCCAATTTCACATTCCCCATACCAATTCCATTATTTATACAAAATAATTATTTGAAACATTTTAGGGCAAAACTCAATTTTCTTCAAAATCCAATCTATGTGTCAAAATCAACAAATTTAATATAACACATTCTCACATCTACACCCATAATCATTTTCAACACTTTCATTTGAAAACTCCTATTTAGATTTTAAACCAAAATCCTAGGTTTGTCTAAAATTCTCCAATCCCAACATTTATTTACACAATAACAAATAACTAAGTTAAAAATCATAGAAGAGTGTAGAAAGTCCCTACCTCAAGCTTAGAAGACCAAGGAAGAAGTGGAGGAACTTCAAAGACACGGAGACCAAGCTTTATTTGGATCAAAAGAGAGCCCTCGGAGTGCTTAACCTTTTATCAAAGAGAGTAGGGTAAAGAGATCCTTGGATCTAAGTGTATTTGTATAGAGAAGTTGGGTTTTAGAGAGAGAGGGGGTCGATCTAGGGTTTTGAGAGAAAAAGATGTGAAAAAGTGGTGTAATAAGGCGTTGCTGCGAACTGATATACGCACAGCTCGTTCGAGCACAAGAGTTGTCGCTCGAGTGACAAGACACAATAAGTTGTTCCGCTCGACCACAGAATGCACACTCTTAGAAGTTTTACAGATAGAAGATCGTCGCTCGAATGAAGAACACTGCCCTCCCAGTATCTTTGCAGGCCTACAAAAGTATTGGGAGCTCACAAAGCTCGCTCTAGCACAAGAAGCTTTGCTTGAGCGAAGATGCCAAAATCTGGACAGCAACAATTTGAACCAACTAGCAACCAACCTGTTCCAAACACACCCAAGGTACTCCAATACTCAATTTCAATGAGGAATAAGGGAAAAAACAAAAATAACATCAAAATCATGAAACCCGAGTCCAAAATATAAGATGGGTCGGGTCTAAACCAAAATCACTATAGTTGATGTGTGATATTGCATTCAATGATCCAACTAGCTTTCATGCATATTTCTAAAATAGTGGGATACCAAATAATATAATGTATTCTATAATTGTTGTGCAGAGCACTCTAAGAAAACTAAACCACACAAAGATAGTTGATATAACTTTAAAAGTAATGTTAGAGATTCATACATTTATATCCACAATGATGTAGTGTAATAAACAACTAGTATGGTGTTCGGCTTTTTTTTTGTCAAAAACAAAAAAATCAAAAAATATTAGTGTTGAAGTAAGGATTGAAAAATTCTTACAAATTAAATTTCAAACAAATAGTCATGCGAATGTGTTGACGGTTCTTTTGTCTCAACGGAAAAGACTATTGTTAAGTATAGCAAAAATTGAATAGAAAAAGAAGAAGAGAAAGAAATAAAGAAAAATGATTGATTAAACAATCAAAATAATCCGTGGTGGGCCCCCACACGCCCAACAACACGCTTCAATCTGATCTCGAACTGGAGAGATGGTTAGCCATTAAAAAAAGTAAAAAACATAGCAAACTCTTCACACTTTTATAATAGTAATAGATAGATAAATTAGGTGAGAAATTATGAAAAATAAATTACTTTTATTTTGAAACTTGGATTTCTCATTTAAAAGTGATGAGATTTAATGAAAATAACCTTATTTTATATATATATTTTATAAGATGAGAAACAATATATTAACAAAACAACATGAGTATATAAATAAAACCCCAAAGGGTCATTCCAACCAAACAACAAAAGTAAAATCTGTTATCCTTGGTAAATTATTTGTCCATCTTTTGTGATTGCCTTATTAAATATGAAATTTGGTGAATCCACTAATAATTAATGTATAGACCCTGAATATTAGAAGAAAATCTGTTATCCTTGGTACATTATTTGTCCATCTTAGAAAATTAAACTCTTTCTAGGAACATTATTAAATATATTCACATTATTAGTCAGTTAAATGGGCCAAATATCAAATTTAAAAAACAAAAATAAAAAAAAATGAAAAACTATAACTTCGACCACCACACTATTGTAAGCAAGAGTCATAAATATGGGCATTTTCAAAACTGCCCTATGTTGATATGGAACTTGGAATTTGAATTAGTTTATGATTTCATTATTAGTTGCCACAGTTAAAGTTATTTTATCTATTTTTAATTTTTATAGATAGTTTTCAAAAATAAAACAACTACTATGGTGTTTGGCTTTTTTTTGGTCAAAAAAAAAAATCAGAATATATTAGTGTACAAGTGAGGATTGAAAAATTCTTACAAATTAAATTTCAAACAAATAGTCATGCGAACGTGTTGACGGTTCTTTTGTCTCAACAGAAAAGACTATTGTTAAGTATAGCGAAAAATGAATAGAAAAAGAAGAAGACAGAAATAAAGAAAAATGATCGAGTAAACAATCAAACTGATCCATGGTGGGCCCCCACGGGCCCAACAACACGCTTCAATCTGATCTCGGACTGGAGAGAAGCCTAGCCATTAAAAAAAGTAAAAAACATAGCAAACTCTTCACACTTTTATAATAGTAGTAGATAGATAAATTAGGTGAGAAATTATGAGAAATAAATTACTTTTATTTTGAAACTTTGATTTCTCATTTAAAAGTGATGAGATTTAATGAAAATAACCATATTTTATTTATATATATAGTTTATAGAACATGAGAAACAATATATTAATAAACCAACATGAGTATATAAATAAGACCCCAAAGGGTCATTCCAACCAAACAACAAAAGTAAAATCTGTTATCCTTGGTAAATTATTTGTCCATCTTTTGTGATTGCCTTATTAAATATGAAAGGTTGTGAATCCACTAATACTTAATGTATAGACCCTGAATATTAGAAGAAAATCTATTATCCTTGGTACATTATTTGTCCATGTTAGAAAATTAAACTCTTTCTAGGAACATTATTAAATACGTTCACATTATTAGTCAGTTGAATGGGCCATGTATCAAATTTAAAAAATAAAAATAAAAAAAATTTAAAAACTATAACTTCAACCACCCACACTATTGTGAGCAAGAGTCATAAATATGGGCATTTTCAACACTACCCTATGTTGATATGGAACTTGGAATTTGAATTAGTTTACGATTTCATTATCAGTTGACAAGGCTAAAGTTATTTTATCTATTTTTATTTTTTATAGATAGTTTTCAAAAATAAAACAACTAGCATGGTGTTCGGCTTTTTTTTTTTTTATTTTGTCAAAAAAAAAAATCAGAAAATATTAGTGTCCAAGTAAGGATTGAAAAATTCTTACAAATTAAATTTCAAACAAATAGTCATGCGAATGTGTTGACGGTTCTTTTGTTTGCACAGAAAAGACTATTGTTAAGTATAGCAAAAATTGAATAGAAAAAGAAGAAGAGAAAGAAATAAAGAAAAATGATTGATTAAACAATCAAAATGATCCGTGGTGGGCCCCCACGTGCCCAACAACACGCTTCAATCTGATCTCGGACTGGAGAGAAGCCTAGCCATTAATAAAAGTAAAAAACATAGCAAACTCTTGACACTTTTATATTAGTAGTAGATAGATAAATTAGGTGAGAAATTATGAGAAATAAATTACTTTTATTTTGAGACATTGATTTCTCATTTAAAAGTGATGAGATTTAATGAAAATAACCTTATTTTATTTATATATATATATATATATATATAGTTTTTAGAACATGAGAAACAATATATTAATAAAACAACATGAGTATATAAATAAGACCCCAAAGGGTCATTCCAACCAAACAACAAAAGTAAAATCTGTTATCCTTGATAAATTATTTGTCCATCTTTTGTGATTGCCTTATTAAATATGAAAGTTGGTGAATCCACTAATAATTACTGTATAGACCCTGAATATTAGAAGAAAATATGTTATCCTTGGTACATTATTTGTCCATCTTGGAAAATTAAAATCTTTCTGGGAACATTATGAAATATGTTCACATTATTACTCACTTGAATGGGCCATATATCAAATTTAAAAAATAAAAAAAAAAAAATTGAAAAACTATAACTTCCACCACCCACATTATTGTGAGCAAGAGTCATAAATATGGGCATTTTCAACACTGCCCTATGTTGATATGGAACTTGGAATTTGAATTAGTTTATGATTTCATTATCAGTTGACATGGTTAAAGTTATTTCATCTATTTTTAATTTTTATAGATAGTTTCCAAAAATAAAACAACTACTATGGTGTTTGGCTTTTTTTTTTCTTTTTTTTTTTGTCAAAAAAAAAATCAGAAAATATTAGTCTACAAGTAAGGATTGAAAAATTCTTACAAATTAAATTTCAAACAAATTGTCTTGCGAATGAGTTGACGGTTCTTTTGTCTAAATGGAAAAGACTATTGATAAGTATAGCGAAAAATGAATTGAAAAAGAAGAAGAGAGAGAAATAAAGAAAACTAATTGAGTAAACAATCAAAATGATCCGTGGTGGGCCTCCACGGGCCCAACCACACTCTTCAATCTGATCTCGGACTGGAGAGAAGCCTAGCCATTAAAAAAAGTAAAAAACATAGTGTAGACACCCCATTTTTGACCGTCCTCAAGACTTGGACGTCACCGCTTGGACACCCGGTGATTATCCATGATTGTGTTCGTCTCGAGTTCCCGGAGGCCTCGGCAGCGCGCCTCGTCTCAGGACCTCTTGACTCGATTGCTTCGTGTTCGGTTTTGGCACCAACCACTTGTGTTTTTGCCTTCAAGGGTAGGGAGAGGCTTGTTAGCCATCCCTGAAGCCCACCGGCTGCCCCCTGAACTCCACCGGCACTCCCTCTTAGCCATCGGCACTGATTTCCAAAAATATTTGGCCGGTCGGCACGATATACTGCCGACCGGCACTCTTTTGTGCCGGTGACTGTTTTGGCTGGTCGGTGTGACCCCTTTGCACCCCCAGGGATGGTGCATGCCAGCTGTGATAGCTGGAGTGCACCATCACCACTCCCCATGCCGGGGTTTGCACCCATTGCACCCCTGAACCCCTTAAAGCTTCTAGAAGCTTGACCCTTTGGCCAAAGCTTCTTGGAGAAGCTTGGCCAGCTGTCTTGGCTTCTCCAAGAAGCCTTGCACCCCCTTTGATCCCTTGAACCCTTTGACTCTTTTGTTTTGCTTAGCCACTAAGTCTTCTTGGCCTATATAAGCAACCCTTCTCTCCCTTTGCTAAGGGTTAGCCATTTTAGGTCAAAAACCAGAGCTTATATCTATATATCTGTGTGATACACACTCTCTCTCTATATTTTCCCTCTCTCTCCTCTTGTGTGTGTGTTTTGTGGCCAAAAAGTGTAGTTTTACCTCATTTTTGCACCATTACACACACTATTACACCTAGCTCCGAGATTGAGGGACTTGGAAGGTTGTTTGTGGTGCTTTTGGACTGGTTTTGATCATTAGAGGAGGGCTGCTCCACCTGTTCTTCAAAGGATCTTCAAGGGTGAGCTTGTTACTTTAGTTTCCCCATTCTTGCAATAGCTTTCTACCCCTCTTGCTTTGTGTTTTTGGATTTGTGTTTAACATAAAAAAGACTTGTTTTTCCTTGCTTAAGAACATTCATCAAGGTTGTTTTGTGGTTTGGGTAGAGTCTCACCCTCTTAGGCCTTGTTTTGGCCATTTTGGAGCCTTTTTTTGAGGCCTTGTTTACTTGGTGTTTTTGGCCTTCTCACCACTGAAAACCAGTGGGTTTTCAGTGGTGAGGAAGATGGTTTCAAGTCTCATATAGGGGAGAGACACCCCTCTCCCCTTTGTCCCTTGTTTGCCTTGTTTTTTGACCTAAAAAGTAGCATGTGTGCATGGTCGGTTTTAGCCTCATTTCAGAATTTTTTTGAGTGTTTTGGAGCATGATTAACCTCTGTTTTTGGTCGGATTTATGACCCTTAGCATGTCTCTTATGTTTGCTTTGAAATGCTCTCTTATGCCTAGAAGTATGCCATGCTTTGAGGCCATGTTTTCTCGCATATTTTAGCTTAGTTCCATGGAGATACTAACATCATTTTGCCATGTATAAGGGCTGTGGGCCACTGTTTTGTCATATTTAACATGCTTGACATGGTTGTTTTGCATGATGGCTTGTAGGCCTTGGGTAGGTGATCCATGTACATACATTGGATAGTCTATTTAGATGATTTGGGATCATTTGACATGCTATTTCAGACCCTAATCCACGCTCATATGTTTGTACTTGCCATCTCTTTCATGCTTTAAAGGTGTGTCCTTTTATGCCTAAGAATAGGCCTTGTGTATGCTTCCATGATTAATACATTTTGAGGGTGCCATGTGAGGGGGTTTGGGTGTCATTTTGCATACTAAAAATCTGCTTTTGGTTGTTAGATTCATGCCATGAGTGGTTGTGTAAGTGGTAGTAAGACGCTCTTTTTGGTGCCTTAGGTTTAGGCCCATGAACTTGCATGTTTGTATAGCATTTTGGTCATCATTTAGGGCTTGTTTTGCCACTATTTTGGGGTGGTTTGAGGGCTGCCCCATTGAAGTTAAGGCCACCATTGTATGTTCATTATATGCTTGATGCATGCTTGGTTCATCGAGTGTTGTAGTAGGTTGGTCCCATTGCTTGATTGGCCCATGTTTGCATGCCACTTATACCTTGCATGCTCTAGCATTTTGCATGCCTATTGTGATAGTTGCATGACACTTGGTATGCCTTGCATCTTAGTCCCATTGTTGCATCATTTGAGCTATGTTGCATACATGCATTCCATGGCTTGGCTTGGGGATTGTCAAGCCAAGCATAGGGTTGAGAGGAGTTCACACTTCGAGTGGTGCAACTCGTCTCAATTCTTGGTCACCAAGACCTTTGACTAACTCATGATAAGGCCTTGGATTTCATTTGTTTGTTTGCATGCATTGCCATTAAAATGCAACCTTGGTTCCTTAGGCCATCATGCGTTAAGATGCATAATTGATGGCCCAAGAACCAAGAGTCATGCCTCCTTGAGTCCCCAAGCATGATAGGAGGCATTGGCCACGCTTACATATGCTCAAAATCCATGCCATGCACTGCTGGTTTGCTGCTGCTGTCAAACTGTCCTCTGCAGGAACTTTCTGCCGACCGGCAGAAAAGTGTGCCGACCGGCACACTTTTTGTGCCGATAAACTCTACAAGAAGCCGGTGGCCAATTTAAGCAGCCGGTGGTCACTTCCTCCAGCCGGTGGGGTACTGCAGTTCATGTAGAAGGTATTCTGGGACTTTGGGAATTTTTGGAGAGGCAGGGCAGTAGAAACAGAAGCAACAGTGTCATGATACGGATTTCCGGGCAAGTCGGATTCGAACATGCATCATTCACGCATCTCGAGGCAGGGCTGAGGCCCTTTTCTATTATATTAACATTTAATTTGATAGTTAGAAATTTCTGTAATAATTAATTTATTTTGTGTTTGGACTGTATTATTTTTGGACTGTATATTCTTTTGGTCCCTCCGAGCGAGGGCATAATTTGTAATAAGTGTGGGTGAGTGTGTGTATGTCTTCCAACCCCCACTTCTTTCTTCCCTTTTATTTACCTGCTTATGATGGTAGATTGGGGCACGTTTATTTTTAGCATACCTTATGCAATGCATGCGTGCATCCATGCATTTGTTAACATGCATCGGGCTCGGTACATCATACAAACTGCATCGTACTTTCAATTCCAAATTGAATACGTGATAGTTGTAGCATTCCACATGCCATTTTAGGGTTAGCCGAGCCTACTCTAAATTGCATCCTTGCCTGTGTTGCATTAGCCACTCTAACATGAACTAGGACAAGCATATTTGCTAACTAGTTCCTTGTTTTGGCACGGAGTACGATGTAAGTATTTTACGCTTTAGCATCTCGCATGCGTGTGAATGTTGCCATGACAGTATGCTTGCCATGCGGCTAGTTGCTTATGTGATAAACTGTTTGAATGCCTGTGGGTGGAGGTTGGATTGTTTGAGTTGGAACAAACTCATTGAAATCCGTGCTTTAGCCTACTTGCGGGTAGCAAATTTCAAAACGCTTTTCAAAACAAACGGATATGCAATGCTTGTTTCCAAATTAGACAATCTAGTCTATATTTGTTTGCTGCGCGCATAACATAGTAATTCTAGGTTAATAATTGGGATAAGAACGCATAATGTTTTCAAAATCGGATATCACGGTTAGTAGAGGCCGGTCTTCGGACCGGGCGAAAGGGGGTGCTCATAGCTGACCTTCCCCGATCGTACCCAAGCTCCCGAGCCAAGACATTTGGTGATGACGGACACGTGGCCTTCGGCACCGAGTCAGGGTTTCCTAAATTCCCCCATTAAAAAATATTTAGGTGGCGACTCTGTAATCTGGCAAAGCAGTCCATGTTTGGCACTTCTTTCTCAAAAATCTGTTTTCTCAAAACGATTTGCCAGAGTTGGACTCTTTGGTTCAGATTAAGAACCGTGACACAAAAGGAGAGTCCGAACCGTAGCGAGGTCCCCCGCGGGCTTGTTACAGTTTCTGGCGACTCTGCTGGGGATTTTTAGAGAGCTTGACTCGAACTCGTGATATCCTGTTTTGACTACACTTATGTGTTTCTTTGCATTGCATGTGCATTGGTGCGCCTAGGACACCGTGTTGGCCATCTGCTATTCCTGAGTGGTTTGCCGGAGGCTTGTCTTGTCAAGGCATGTCCATAAGGCTGACCGGTTGCGGGCTCTGCCAGCATGGGAACACAAACCCCGGTTTTACCGGGGCACCCTTTTTGACGATTCGACCTAGTGCATATTCGGAATTCGTAGTGACCATTCCAAACTAGGACAGGTTGCTTACCCGATATAGGTTGTTTGAAAAACCGCTGCGTGCGTAGTAAAACCCTAGCTCCTGACAAAATAGGACAGGGAAACCCTACCCCAACATAGGGGTGTATTGGTTTTCATTTATCTGCTATGTGCTTTTTAGAATGTATCTCTACAGGGAATGCGCTTGTCAGTTTGCAAGTTTTATCCGGCCTGAGGGCACCAGTAACAGTATTTTGGGGAATCAGTTATCTGTGGGTACAAGATTCAGACTTGGGGGCAATGATTCAGAAATAGTGATCAGTATTGGAGGGACAATGAATCGAGTTCAGCGTGTTATCCAACCGTGTGTTGTTTATTTTATGCCGTTATGCTGTCCGATTTTCTGTTATTTATACGCTTTATTTATCTTTTTTTAGGTAGTTGAGCACGATTGCTTCTGACCCAGTAGATACTCCCCGAGCACTCTGGACTAGAGGTCGTCGACTCCATCGATCTGAGGATCTGGTAGACGGACAACCAGTGTACTGTTCACTACCCCCGGTTACTAGGCGGAGGTCAGTCAGACAGAGGACATCAGCACAGCAGTCAGTTCAGAGGGCCTTATCTACCCCACCTGTGTTCAGTAGGGATCAGGGTTCCGTGTCACCAACAGAAGGAGAATATATACCGGTATTTCAACCAGAGCAGAATAGCATGGCTAGTTTAGAAGAGATGGTGCGCCACCTCCAAGAAAGCATGAAAATGATGCAGCAAGATGCTGTCCGTCAGGCAGAATTCGCCAGGCAACAGGCCACAGTTGTGAGGGAACAGGCAGAGACAATTGCCAGGCTAGAGCAGCAAACCGGAGCATCTGCTTCGCATCAAGCTCCTCCCTCGCCAGGAGTTCCTAATGTCGGGGAGACAGCCAATGTTCAGACTGATACAGAACTGCCCACAGGACCACCCCCACCTCCGACCCTACCTCAAATCCAACCTCAGCTATCAAAAACACCCACCAACCTACCGGACTCTCCTTTGAGTTTGAAACTGATCCCACCGCACTAAAGCTGAGCAAACTTGAAAAGTTGTTCAAAAGATCCCAGGGGTCAAGACCATCCCCGACATTGAAGATGGATACACGGACGCAGCTGTGACGTTGCCCGACAGATTCAAAATGCCTCATATTGATCGATTTGACGGGTCCGGGGACCCCATGGTGCATTTAAGACTGTTTTCAGATGTTCTAAGGCCGATGGGCCTCAGTAGGCTTCAGAAGTTGTCTTTGTTTGGCCGAACCCTGTCGGGTGTGGCGGCCATATGGTATGCCAAGCTAGAAGATGATGTCAAGAGGAATTGGGACGAAATGACTGAGGCCTTCATCGCACAGTATTCGTATAATACACAGATTGAAATTACGACCCGTGATCTCGAGACGACTAGGCAAGAGCCTAAGGAGAGTTTTTCAGAGTTTGTAACCAGATGGAGGGCCAAGGCTTCGATGATGACCTGAGGCCTACGACAAAGACCAGATTTGGATGATTATGCGCAATCTTCAGCCGAAGTTGATGCAAAAGATGATAGTTCTCCCCTTTCCTACTTTTTCTGACCTACATGAAATGGGGGTGCAGATTGAAGATGCCTTGAAGCAAGGCTTGATTGATAACGACCGGGAGCAACCCCGACGAACTTTCAACCGTGGTAGCAATGCGGGCCCGAGTGGCGCTACTACTACGAGAGCCACCGAAGTAAGCATGGTCACCGCCAACCCCCCTCCAAGAAATACGGCAGCCGCACCATTCTCCGGCGCGTCCGGAAGCAACCCACAAACAACCAAATACCCACCCAGAAACACCAGAACCTTCGCCCCACTATATATGCCCCTATCCAAAGCTCTGGGGGTTTTGATCAAAAAAGGGCACCTGAAGCCCCTGGAGCCGCGGCCCTTACCAGAAAAACTCCCTCCTACCCATAACCCGGCCAAATATTGTGCCTTTCACCAACAGCACGGTCACGACACCGATCTGTGCTTCCGGTTGCGTCATGAGATCCAAGATCTCATCAACAATGGGGTGATTTTGCCTCCCGAAAAACCCAATGTTACTACAAATCCCCTCCCCGCACATAACCAAGCTCTACCACCCAAAAGACTCAATTTCATCTATGCTGGGACCGTGTCCTACGATCCTAGTATCTATATCACTCCTACCCACCTGCCCAAACCAGAGGTGTTCCTCCCCGATTGCACCGACTTGTGCATGATGGACATCTCCATGACCCAATCTAAGCCAGCGGCGGTGACCGCCAAGAACAAGGAAAGGGAGATCCCAAAGGAAAAACAGTTGTTTGAGTCAGAGTCTGCGGAATCTGGGAGTTACGTTGGGAAGACATATAGTCCGAGTGACTACATTTCATCAAAAGGCCAAGATGGGCCCGAAGTAGAATTGCCAACAGGGAGAGAGTTGTGTATGATCCAAGGAGATAGCCTGGGGGAGGATGATGTAACAGCTGTGGGGGAGGATCTTGCCGATCTCCAGTTTTACAAATACCGGGAGACGCGGCAGTCGCATGGTTCGATTATGAGGATTCAGCGGAAGTTACAGATCAGCCCGATGTGGTAGGGGAATTTCAGGCAGAGCAGAGTTCAGCAGGATGAGAATATCAGCGACGGCCGGAAGGGTCGAAGAGCAGAACACATCGCCGGGGGCGCAGGTCAAGAATTTCGCCCGAGATTGGAACATTTTGAGTATGGAGATGATTGAAGAGTCAGTCATGTCAGAACGAGCAAGTTTTGAAGATTCCGAGAGAATCAGGAAAGCAAAGGCCCATGTGGGAGTTGAAACTGCTGTGTGCACAGGAACCGAGAATACTGCAGGCATATGGATGGAAGGTGCTGCGAGCGCAAAAACAGTCATACCAAGGCCAGACAGATGTTTGTCAGCTGCTGATGGAATGTGGTGGGAAGACGAAGATTTATGTCTTGCTCACACCGACGAAGATTGGGGGAATAACCAACCTGATAACACTTGGTACCTCGGAGAGGTTGACCACATGACGCGGAGTGGACGGTATTTCAAGCCCCCACACTTAGATCAACCGGAAGCCTCGGGAAAGGATAGGGAAGCCGAGAAGCAAAATGAGAAGCAACTTGAGGAAGAAGCTGTACTCAAACAGCTGAAAAAGATACAAGCAGACATCTCCATTTGGGGATTGCTCATGGCATCACGGGTGCATAGAGAGGCTGTTTTATCAGCCATGGACAAAGCAAAGCTTTCAATAGAAACCACGCCAGAGCAGCTGGTAGGATTGGTCTTCCCGGGAGGAGGTACCCGATGCTGACCTTTTCGACAAAGAACTTCCGCCCGAGGGCACAAATCACAATAAACCCCTTACATCTCCGTAGAGTGTAGAAATAAGTGGATACCGGTGGTACTTGTTGATACCGGGTCCGCCATTAATGTCTGCCCAGCGAGGACGGCATATGCGATTGGCTTGAAAACCGTGGATTTTGTACACAACAGCCAGGTTATCCGCATATGACAATACAAGTAGAGAAGTAATGGGAACGTTAAAGTTCAGACAAAGGTTGGGCCGGGGCAGCACGAGATAGATTTCCATGTCTAGAGGTCCCTGCAACCTTCAATTTGCTTTTAGGACGGCCGTGGCTGCATCAGGTGAAGGCAGTGTCATTCTACTTTGCATCAAATGGTGAAATACCCCTACGGGAAGGGAGTAGCCATTGTCTTTGGGAATTTCGTCAATCCACCCACCACCAGAGGTATCCACGCTGTTCTGGAAATTGAGCATGGCATGAGGATGTATTCATATCAGGTTTTACCTTGGCCGAGTTCAGGTCGTACAGAATGTCATGGCTACGAATGAAGGGATATATGTCAGTGCCAAAGCAGTGTATCTCATGAACAAGCTCCAATACATCCCCGGGATGGGATGGGAAAGAGCGGCCGTAAAGGCATTGCAGCATTGGCCGAAGTGCCGCACAACCCCATACCTTCGGCCTGGGATATACGCCACCAGGAAGATTGGGTAAGATTGGGTAAGAAAAGGAAAAGAGACGGCTGCAAGAGCCAAAGCAAAACAGATGGGAAACCTTTGAATTGATGCATCGGCCCATCCGAGGTACCCTGAACGGACGCTTCGTCCGGGAGGGGGAGGATTTTCCATTCTGTGGTTTTCCGGAGCCGTGGTGGAACGCAGAGAAGAAGCGCGTGCCGGGGTTCGAAATTTTCTTTGACCTACAGTTATCTGGGATGATGTTGTTGAAAAGCAGACAGACCCAACAGTTGACTGAGCATAGCAAGAGCGAGTCTGCGGACACAGAGTTTGAAATGGGGGTAGCACTGGCATGTCTACTTTCAGATCCTTCGATCGACCAGTTGTGCTTGGGGGATAACTCCTCGGTGTCTATGATCGGAGATGAAACGGCTGCGAGCCAACCAGCAGCTATTTTGGATGCATCCATCGCACCCTCCCTCACCTGGCAGTACGAGGAAGGATTTTTATCTAGCAGCACCGGGTCAGGTAGTGAGCCGGAATCTGATTCCACCGAGTCTTGTGAGTCGGAATCAGGTTCCAGCTCGTCTGAGTCTGAGTTCGGTATTCCTGGGGGTGATAACCCGGATGCCACAGTCCTGTCCAGGTCGTCTTTTTCTTTCTCTTTTGAGTCTGTTGCAACGGAAGAGTTGGACGGTTCGGAAGTATCTAATGAGAATGAGGTGACCGTGGTTTCCGAGTACTTTTCTGTGCCTTTGGTTTATTGTTTAAATCAGGACTTTCAAAATTTTGATGAAAACGACGAGGACGAAATTCTTCCGGTTTTGCAACGACTAATTGAACAAGAGCAGGAGAGGTTTGTTAAACCCTTAATGGATGAAATCACTACCGTGAACATTGGTACTGAGAAGGACCCGCGGTTGGTCCAGATCGGGTCCACGTTGTCTTCAGAGGAACGCGAGCGCTTAGTCGCTTTATTAAAAGATTTCAAAGATGTTTTCGCGTGGTCCTACGAAGACATGCCTGGAATCGATCCTAAGATTGTACAGCACCGGATCCCTCTTGACCCCGAGGCCCGACCTGTCAAACAGAAACTCAGAAGGATCCGCCCTGATTGGGCCATTAAGATCAAGAAGAGGTCACCAAGCAGATTGACGCAGGCTTCCTGCTGGTATCCGAATACCCGACTTGGTTGGCCAACATTGTTCCAGTGCCGAAGAAGGATGGCAGAATCCGGGTATGTGTGGACTTCAGGGATTTGAACAGAGCCAGTCCGAAGGATGACTTTCCCTTGCCGCATATCGACGAGTTGGTAGATTTCACAGCGGGGCATGCTTTGCTCTCGTTCATGGATGGTTTTCAGGCTATAATCAGATAGTAATGGCACCCGAAGACCGGGAGAAGACTCTGCTTTTACCACCCCGTGGGGTACATATTGCTACAGAGTAATGCCATTTGGGTTGAAGAACGCTGGGGCTACATATCAACGGGCTGCAACCACAATATTACATGACATGATCCATAAAGAGGTCGAGGTGTACGTGGACGACATGATTGTCAAGTCCAAAGAAAGAGAGGGCCACTACACCGCCTTGCAAAAGTTTTTCCAAAGGATCAGGAATTTCGGCTGCGGTTGAATCCTCAGAAGTGTACATTTGGTGTTACACGCGGGAAAATGCTGGGATTTCTGATTACACAAAGGGGCATCGAAGTCGACCCTTCCAAAATCAAGGCCATCCTAGAAATGCCACCACCAATGACTGAAAAGGAGGTGCGAGGCTTTCTGGGTAAAGTGCAATTCATAAGGCGGTTTATCTCTAAACTAACCTTAACTTGTGAACCACTTTTTGGTCTCCTGAAGAAAGGAAAGAAGTTCCAATGGGACGGCCGATGCCAAGCTGCATTTGAACAGATTAAAGAATATCTACAGAATCCACCCGTGTTGTCGCCACCAAAGCCAGGGAAACCGTTGATACTGTACCTGTCAGTGACTGAAACTACAATGGGCTGCATGCTCGCACAAGAGTCGGAAGATAAAGTGGAAAGGGCTATCTACTATCTGAGCAAAAAGATGTTGGATTACGAGACCCGCTACACTCCGTTGGAGAAGGCTTGTTTGGCCTTGGTATGGGCTACCAGGAAGCTGCGGCACTACCTGTTAGCTCACTCTGTAATGTTGGTTTCACGACTTGATCCCATCAAATATCTTTTCGAGAAACCAGCGCTTACGGGTAGGCTAGCTCGTTGGTTGCTGTTGCTCTCCGAATTTGATCTCAAGTATGTGACGCGCAAGTCAGTAAAAGGAAGAGCGGTAGCAGAGTTCCTTGCCGACCACCCGGTTGAAGGGGATGAAGCGGTTGAGTACCTGTTCCCAGATGAAGCCATTCTGCACATCGAAGATGAAACTTGGACGATGTACTTTGACGGAGCGTCAAATCAATACGGGTATGGGATAGGGGTGTTGCTGATAGCGCCTGATGATTCCCGTATCCCTTTAGCATTCAAGCTTCGATTCAAAGTCTCGAACAATGAGGCAGAGTATGAGGCATGTATTGCCGTCTAGAGGCTGCCCTAGAACTAGGGGCAAGGCGATTGGACGTCATTGGGATTCGAACTTAGTTGTATCTCAAGCTAAAGGAGATTGGAAAGTAAAAGAGGAAAAGATGATAATTTACCACCAGACCTTGGATTTGTTAATTCCGCGGTTTGAAAAGCTAAATTTCACTCACCTAGTAAGAGAGAACAACAGGTTTGCAGATTCGCTAGCAACTCTATCTTCCATGATAGACATCCCCTGGGGGTCCGGATGCGTCCAGTCATTATTGACCAGAAATTTGCACCTGCCTACGAGTCAATCTCTGCCATAGATGAAGTGCAAGATAACAACCCTTGGTATTACGACATATGGAACTTCTTGGAAAGGAGCATATCCACCAGGGGCGAATGCCAAGGACAAAAGGGCAATTAGAAGAATGGCTGTTCAGTTTATCATCTGCGGGGGTAAGTTGTACAAAAGAGGTCATCTGGGAATGCACAAGCTGTGTGTGGAAGCCGAAGAGTCGAAGCGCCTGATGGAGGCCATCCATGGAGGAGAATGTGGGGCACATATGAATGGGGTGATGCTGGCACGAAAGATCCTCAGACAGGGCTACTACTGGTCTACCATGGAGGAAGATTGTATCGGCTTTGTTCGGCGATGCCACAAATGCCAGATTCACGCAAACCGCATGAACATCCCGCCGTCAAAGCTGTACAACATGACGTCGCCATGGCCATTTTCAGTTTGGGGGATCGATGTGATTGGAGCTGTTACCCGGAAAGGGTCGAATGGGCATGAGTTTATCTTGGTAGCAATAGATTATTTACAAAGTGGGTCGAGGCCCAATCTTATGCCGTGTTGAAGGCTTCGCATGTCGCAAAGTTTATCAGAAACAACATTATCTGCCGTTATGGAGTCCCGAATGAGATCATTTCGGACAATGGTTCTCACTTCAAAAAGAGGTGATTGATCTGTTGGAGAAGTATAATGTGGCTTTTCATAAGTCATCCACGTATCGGCCGCAAACCAACGGAGCAGTTGAGGCCGCCAACAAAAACATCAAACACATACTGCAGAAGATGGTGGAAACCTATCGGACTGGCCAGATAAGTTGCCGTTTGCTCTGTGGGGCTACCGAACGTCGAATAGAACTTCTACCGGGGCGACTCCGTATTCCTTGGTATATGGGATGGAGGCCGTTCTACCTATAGAGATTGAGGTTCCGTCTTACGAGTATTGGCTGAGTGTCAAATAGCCGAGGCAGATTGGCAGCAGAGCAGATTCGAGGAACTCATGCTCTTCGATGAAAGAAGATTAAAAGCACTGTACCATGTCCAAGGATATCAACGCAGAATCGCCCGGGCTTTTAACAAGAAAGTTAAGTCTAGGAATTTGAAGGAAGGAGATTTGGTACTCAAAGACAACCGAGCTCCCATCCACGACCCAAGGGGCAAGTTCAGACCCAATTGGACTGGTCCCTATATCATCAAGTCTATCTGGTCAGGTGGAGCTGTGGTTCTGATGGACCTAGATGGCCTAGAGTTCTCCCAACCGATCAACATGGACAAGTTGAAGAAATATTACCCCTGAGAGGCTCGCTGGGCCGAAAACCCGAAAGGGCGACCTAGGCAAAATTCAGAGCACAAAAATTAGAAAGTATAAAAACTGAGCTCGCAAGGTTGAAAACCCGCAAAGGGCGGCCTTGGCAAAGTTAGAGCGCAAAGGAGAGTGAAAATACTCGAGTGAACCCAAGCCTGAACTACGTAAGGCTTGATTCCCATTTTTGGGATACGTAGGCAGCTTCATCCTGAAGTTCAGCCATAAACTCTTCCCCGATCAACTTTGTCCATTTGATCATCTTGGTCATCTTTGCCCATCAACATTTATCGCAATCTCCGGTACAGTGCTATCAGACTAGGGGCAACTTTCCGTTGCTGTACAGTGCCGCGGTACCATTCAAACAAGGGCAACTTTCCAGTTGCTAGGATCCGGGGTTGTGCATCTCAGTGACAGATCTCAAGCGTGTCTAGTTCTGATCCATATCGAAAATAGTTTTGAAAAGTTTTAATGAAATGACTTTGTTCAAATAAATCTTTTTACAACTAAGACCA